>CM040123.1:335614702-335965706 GCA_022559845.1 Amorphophallus konjac
TGTTCAGCTTCTTTTGGAGCTCGGGGCATTGACCTCTCATATGCCCAGCCTTCTTACACTCATAACAAATGATTTCTTCCTTCTTGCTCGATTCTCCTTTCTTGTTGAAGTTTCTCCTCATGAATTTTCTGGGAAGATTTCCATCTCTTCTAGCTCTTCTGAAATATTTTCGGACATTCCTTGTTACAAGAGCCATCAATTCTTCCTCATCGCTGTCCATAGATGAGCCTCCATCACTGTCTTGCGACGATTCTGGGTATGCCTTCAATGCAATGGATTTCTTCTTCTTGCTCTCCTCCTCAGCTGGCTTCATGATGTTGATTTCATATGTCATCAATGATCCGATGAGTTGATCCACCGTGAGTGTGGTGAGATCCTTCGAATCTTCGATGACGGTCGCCTTGGTGTGCCATGGAGGTGTGAGGGACCGCAACACCTTTCTCACCAAATCTTGATTAGAATACTCCTTTCCCAAAGCCTTCAAATTATTTGTTATCTCACTCAGCCTTGCATACATTTCCGAGATGTTTTCCTCGGGCTTCATAGCAAACAGCTCATATTCTCGCACCAATATATTTACTTTTGTTTCCCGAACTTCTGAAGTGCCTTCATAGATGACATTAAGCTTGTTCTACATTTCCTGCGCAGATGAACACATAGAGATTCGTGAGTACTCATTAGGATGTATTGCGCACTGAATAATATTCATAGCTCTATAATTAGCACATGATTTCTTAATATGCTCTTCCTCCCATCCATCCTCATTGGGAGGTAACACATAGGGACCTTTGTTAATGACCTTCCACCTATCATAGTCTTGTGCTCGCATGAACACAATCATTCGATTTTTCCAATAGGGATAATTAGTCCCATCAAAGAAGGGAGGTCTATGAATCGAATGTCCCTCGGGGAGCATTCCCTTGTTGGCCATACTAAGGGATCTTTTCTCTACAACTGCGAGGTTGTCCTAAAATCAGAGATCTCGCTCTGATACCAGATTGTTGTCCCTAAAGTCCTCGTATGGACAAGAAGGGGGGTTGAATTATCCCCGCCAAGCGCGATAGTAGTTTTTAAAATTAATGTAGCGGAATAAAATTAACTACCAACTCAAGAATTGAAACCACAAGATTATCAATGGAGTTCTCTCAACCTCTCCGTTCTCACACGATTAGAACATGAAAAACAAACACACAAATCACAATCACAAAAGGAGGATCCAATTTTTAGGTGGTTCGGGACCACGACGGGCTCCCTACGTCCACCCCTCATAAAAATGGTGAGGATCCACTTGCTTCAAATGAAGCACACGGAGCTTCCCCTCCAAGAGACACGGAGACGACGTCTCCTACACGATCCATGAAGGATCTAACCACAAACACGAGCTGCAACACCGCAGCACCACAAATGACTATCGTTCACTGATGGTTCAACACACACAAAAGGTCGGAGTTCAAGAAAAATAAAGGATGTGTTCAATACATGCTTGTGAACCAAAGGAAAATGACTCAAATGAATGAAAACAAGATGAAGAAGTGAATCCCCAAGAGTAGAAAGGGTTTATAGAATGTCTTCTCTAAGCCTTAAGTCGGAGAGTGGTCGGACGACGATGATTCAAGCATCCTCTTGTTCCTCTCGTCAATCCTCTCCTTTTTCTCTTCTTCCACGATCTCCAAAAATGATTCGTTGGAGATGAAATCAAGCTTGCAAGAGCCTCTCCTTCCTTTCCCCCTTTCTTCACCTACAAGACTAGAGAAAATAAACACATTAGGGTTCACCAAGACCAAACTCAGATTTCTCATTCATATATATAGGAAACTTACCCAAAGACCCAAATACCCCTCCCAATATGTGTTAAAAACATCCTAATATGTTTAGGAACCATTTGAGGATATTTTGGTAATGTTTAGAAAGGTTGTCAATGAGTTTTAATCGGTTTCACAAAGTCCGTCTGGAAGGGGTCGACCCATGGGGTCGACCCTCGGGCTTCTAGAGGCATAAACCCGTGGGCAGAAAAACTCAGTACCCAGGGGTCGACCCATGCTGTGTGGGTCGAACCCATGGATCGACCCCTGCACACTGGGTCACAACTTTGGTTCTGTCAGAACCAGAAGCTTCACGGGTCGACCCCAGGGGTCGACCGATGCCAGTATGGATTTCAAAAACTTATCAAATCACTAAAACTACATGGAAAAATAAATGTTTAGATGTTACCAAAGTCCCATGTTGATCAAACATGATTTCTTAACCTGAAACACATGATGAAACAAGCGGTTAGATCATAATCAACATTTGAGCATCAAATTTGACATTTTGAGCTTGTTCATCCAAATAAACTACAACAAGCACACTTCACCAAGATTTTGACTTCCATTCTCAACCAACAAAAGTGTTTGACAAATACAAGATCATGGAGGCTTTAATTATGCAAATGACATTCTTGAAGCTCCCATATGCTCAACACAAGAAAAGCCTCAAATGAGGGATATTCATTTACACATGAGTGAGCATCTTTGTTGATCATTTTAAGTCCTTCCAAAAATATGAAAAACATGATTGTTCCATTTAAAAACCATACACTCACACAATCAAATAGGAAGTATTATTCCATCACATTTCAACATCAAAATGCAACCAAATGTCATTATAAAGCACATGCTCTCCAAGCACACAATGTTTTAAATTCATTGAACCATTCACAATGTTTTGCACCCACAAACTCACGATATTTGTTATCATCAAAACCGGGGTCAAAAACAGTGTAGGAACACATACCCAATAGTCCCCAAACCTAGCAGCCTCTGGGCTAACTCGCTATAGTCGGGTAGGGTGATCCCGCTCACAGCCTCTCCATCTACCCTTAGTCCGGTAATCCTAGCAACATCCTCTAGACTGGGAACCATGTGACCCCACGACATCAAGAATGCCCGGCTAGTCCTATCCCATCTCTCCCTAAGAACCTGGATCAGGGGTAGGTCAGGTCTCATAGGCTCTATACTAAGGAAGGGTCCGAACCCCATGGCATCTACCCTATCCCTCTGGAAGTCTAGAAGCCCGTAGTAAGCAGCTCGAACCTGGACCCAGGAGATCCGAGTCCTCATCAATCCCTGCAAACAAGAAAAAGAACATTTTGACATGAGTTTTATATAAGTTTTTTATATGGATATTCATATGCTGTTTCAATTTATTCTCTATTTGAATTGACGACCTATCCTCGGTCGTGAGTTATCTAATTGATGCCCTTATGGGGGGCGTTACTTCAGAATGTGTTTCTGGTAATTTTATGCATAATTTGAATTGACGACCAACTCTAGGTCATTATTTGTTTAAGTGACGCCCCTATGGGAGACGCTGTTTTGAAGGGTATTTTCGGTGCCGAAAATCATATTTGTGATAATTTTGAATTGATGACCACCCTTTGACCGTTGTTTAATGAATTGACGCCCCGGTGGGGGGGGGGTTATTTTCTGGGGTGTTTTAAAATAAACAGTGCATGAGATAAAAATAAAAAATAGGGAGATATATCGAAAATAAAAGAAATGGCATGAAAATAATGGCAGATGATAATTAAACATGATATTTTTAAAATGACGACATTCTACAGGGCGTGGTTTTGTAAATTATCCATTTTCAGAAATTAAAACGATTTAATTTGACGACCCGAAGTGGGTCGTTGTTTGAATTGACGGCACCCACTTGGGCATCATTTCACTGTTCTACTGGTTTGCCATTCTTCCCTTCATCGAGGGCTATGGAAGATTGATAAAAATCAAAATAAATTAAAAACAATGGAAGGGGTTGAGGTAGGGGACCTACCTTGCTTCACTCGGGCGCCATTAGCCCTCCACGGAGGGGCTGCCGGGCTACCGGGGCTGACGTGGCTGACAGGGCTGCCATGGCCACCGTGGTCGAGGGACCGCAGCTGGTGTCCCTTCTTCTTCTTCCTCCTCGCCCTCATCATCTTCATCATCGTCATCGTCCTTATCGCCATCCTCTTCTTCGTCTTCATCTTCTTCTTCACTGTCTCCTTCGTCTCCTTCTTCTCCATGGGCTTCTTCTTCTTCGCCTTGCTCCGTCGCCAGAGCATCTTCAACCGCCGCTGGAGGAGCTTCCTCCACGGCATGCTCGTCATCACCAAGATCAATGACATCGGGGGCGGTGACCCTTTGGCGTTTATGAGCGCCGCCCGCCATGGGTGAACAGAGAGAATAGAGAGAGAGATGGAGATGAGAGATAGAGATGGAGGTGGGGCGGTTAGGGTTCGTAGCAGAAGGGAGAAAGTGAACGAAGGAAGGAGAAGAAAGAGGGAAATTGGGTTTAACGTTTGAAAAGAATTGACGCCCTAACGGGTGTCGTCACTCGCCTAATTGACGGTTTCGATTAAGGCGTGGTTTCAAGATACGACGACATGAGGCCAGTCGTCATTTTAACTTTGCTTGAGAATTTGTAACTATCGTCAGACGTATTAATGGGAAATTGATTGACGTGATTGGAAGTCATGATTACTATTTAGAATTGACGACATCGTCAGTAGGCGTCAGTTTGATGAGACACGACATTGGTCAAGGTGTTATTTTTAAAAAAATCAAGGGAATATTTTGAAAAAAAAATTAAAGAATTTAAATCGATTAACGCCTCAGGATCGGTCGCAAATTAATCAATGCCAGTGTGAATAGGCATCAATTGTGGTTTTTATTTATTTTTGAGAAAATTGATTAATAAAGATTGGCGACATGTTCTAGGGCGCTGTTTAAGGAATTGACGCCATTCTAAAAGGCACGCCTCATTATAAAAACCCGAAGCTTAGTTTATTTGAACAGAATCACATTAAATTAGAAGAATTGATTAAGATAAGATTATAAAATGCTTTTTTTGATCAATTAAGGAAAGATCCTTTATTTCATCAAAGAAAATCATTCATTGTTACATTAATGAGCCATCTAGGGCCTCATTTTCTTAAGAGCTAGTACATAAGATTTGCATTTCTCTTCCTCTTCTTCTACATGTGTCTTAGACCTATGAAATAGTCCAACCTTCCATTGAGCCATGATTGTCTTGACTTCTTCTTAATCCCCACTTGAGCCTAGTTCCCTCCTTTTGAGTGGTGGAAGGTGAGAAGGTTCTTCAAACTTGTGTCGAGGAAGGCCAAATTGTGGAAGGCATCGGTGAGCATTGTAGAGGACGAAGTTGGTCCCGCCGATTAGTCATAGCTCGATGCCGGAGGAGAGTCTTGAGTGTAGCTCTTGGGTCTTGAGGAACTCTGGTGTGCATGTGAAACCGTCCTTAGGCATGCTCTTGAAGTAGTCCCTCCAATCAATTCTTTTCTTAAGCTTTGGCACCAGATTTGTCACCCTCTCACATAGGCCTAGAGAATCCGTCATATACCAGAGAGGGCTCTTAGAGAAGATCTTTGAGGCCGTTTGGGTTTCCTTGTATGGATCAAATTTTAGGTGGAGGTCCACCCAACAAGATAGAAGGAGAATTGACCCATAAAGAGGCCGCCCTAAAGAAGCGGAGGTGAGCCCATTGTAGAGGTTGGCCAGCACCGCCGGACCTATCCTTTTGTCTTCCCAAATACTAACTATGGTGCTCAGGTGGCATTCCTCCAAGTGGTCCGCCATTGAAGGGAAGAGGAGAGCTCCTATCATGCATATAACAAAACCTTTCATCACTCTCTCCAACAAATCCTCATCCTCTTAGGCTTGATCGATATTCTTGTATACCCATGAGGCTAGCTTTAAAAGGTTGATCCCCTTATGAGCTTTGATTGGGTTCACTAGATTTGGACTTGGTATGAGGCTAGTAAGCATATCATGGGCACTCTTTGGTCTAGTCATACTAGCCATCTTTGAATCTTCTCCTTGCTTCATCTTTCTTAAGCCAAGGAACATCTCTACTTCCTCTAGGAGTATAGTGGCTTCAAAGGTGGGGAAGAGGAAAGTATGAGTGTTGGGGTGCCATAGCTCTATGAGTGCTCCTATTAAGGCCCAATCTAGATGGATATCTTCATAGTGGGTAGCATGGGTTACAAGGCCAAGAAGGTTCCATCTATTAAGGAAAGACCTCATGTCTAAAGACAATTTAGAAAGGAGTAAGGGGAGCCATTTGATTTTCAAGAATCTCCTTGGTCCCGGTATGTTTGGATAATCCTGAAAATAAAAAGAAGAAGAAAAGAGAGTGTGATCAGTTTTTTTGAAGAAAAGAGGAAGAGTAAAATAAAAGCTTAAAATAAGATCATACTTACTTGGCCCTTAGCTATCCTCCCTATAATGTGGCTTGCAACTTCAGAGATTCTAGGAAAACCCATCCTAGCCTTCTTTGAAGGTTTCTGCAGCATCCTGTTCATATTTCCTATTGAGAACAAGCGGTTGCTTCTGCTGTTCTTCTTTCACTGATCTTTGGTTCTCTGTTGAAGCTCGGTTGCTGCAGCATTCAGTGTTCTGATGCCTTCGGTTGCGAAAGATGCATCCTTTTTATAAAAATCAAAGCTTTGACTAGCCGTTAGAACAATCACGGTTTGTGTTTGATTCGAATGAGTCGCTGGAGTTTTGTTTTCGAACAGGGAACAGAGCGCTGGTGTTTGTGGTTAATTAACGACATATATCTTGGCGTCATTTCCTTGATTAGTGACCCACTCGATGTCAGCGTTTATTTAGCGCCTCTCTTGCGGGCGTCATTTACAGTTCGTTTCCTAATCAAACAGTGATAGTAATTAACGCCCCTGCGGCTGTCGTCATTTATGCTTATAACGCTTCTACGCAGAGTCGTCATTTCCCGAGCTTACCTGTTTGAACTATTTTACAGCATTATGATTATGATGAACTTAAGTGCTTTATATCTTGATGAAATTAATTATATCATGCACTTATGATCATATTTTAAGCTTTATTGAGCTAATGACCATTTTGGAGTTGATGATTTTTGAGCACAGAGAAGAGCAGGCTATGCAGATCTTGAAATAATTGGATTCCTTCTGCTGGTAACATCATTCCTTTGTATCTCTTCTGTATGCATTTTTACTATGTGATATCTACGCTGTTATAGCATATCAAGGACCTTGTGGTTCTGATGAACCTGGAATTTGAGTTCCCCTTCATCAAAAACAGTGATAGTTCCAGGGGAGTCTTGATCACACGGATAGGCCATTGGGTCATCTAAGGTTTGGGATGATGGTTCCACTTTCTGAGTTGATGCGTGGATAAATGGGCTTCGACTTAGTATCAACTTAGAAATCTAGATTACTGACCAAATCTGGATGGTTTAACAATACTATCATTGATTATTTTTTATTTTGGTTTGTTTTAATTTTTATTTTTAGCCCAGCATACATCATGTAGGACTTTGAGCTTTAATGATTAAAATCCTCATATTACGCCAATAATGAGGGCCGCTCACTCTTAATGAAGTTGACATGAGATATTCTATTCAAAATCGAGTAATATGTTCTCCTTGAAGCCGCTTAGGCTGGTTCCTTGAAAGCATTCATTCGCTGGGTCTTTATCTCAATTCACTTTATTTTCCTGCAAACCTGTCTTGGTTGTAGCACATCCACATTGGCTGGTAACCACTCTCCAATGGTGTCTTTCCTTTCGTGTCCTCGCGCACATTTCGTTTATTAGTTTAGTTCCTTCATCAAGCAATCAATTACTTTCTCGTAATCATCCAAAGTTGTTTCATTCAGAATCATGGAAAGATTTTTAACGCTTAGTGTCGGAGGCGTGTCACATCACACCTTGGCATCTACTTATCAGTTCGTTCCTACTTCATTCCGCTTGTTGCACTTTCGCTTCATTACGTCTCACTCCCTTGCAAAGCAGACGCCAAGGCGGGGTAGCTGTAGACACGCCAAAATTGATACTAAGATGAGTAAATCTCACATCACCATGTGACGCCCCGAAGTGGACTTCAATATTGGTTTAATATGAAGTTTTTCTAATTATTTTGCATTTATTGTAAATAACGCCTGGAGGAAGGGCGTCATTTAATTAACGACCTGATGAGGGTCGTGTTTTAATAAATAAATGACTGTTCATACAGGCGTTGTTTCTTGGATTTTACGAATCCAAATCAAAATAAAATTCGAAGAATTGACGCCCACCACTGGGGCGTTGATTATTTAACGGCCATTCAAGCAGGCGTCATTTCTAATTTTTAAAATAAGGAAAGTCCTTTATTTCCATAATTAAATCTAGGAATTAACGACTTGGTGACTGTCGTCATTTCAATTAACGCCCCTCTTCATGTCGTCATTTTCAATTCTGTCTCCGTTTCGCCTGCTACCTTCCCGTAATCATCCTTTCCCCATTTTACACATTGTATTCGATTAGGAAGGGGGATCTTCACTAGAGGATTGATATCCTTGTTTGAATCCTATTGAAACAAGGAGTTTTTGGCCTATAAATACCCCTTGAATCCCTCACACGCGCGAGGTTAACAACAGAACAACAAGAGAGTATAAGGGAAGAGCTAAGAAGAATACTGTGAGTTTTTTTTTACAGAGAGAGGAGAGTTTTGCTTTTGCATGTTCTTCACGGCATTGATCTTCCTCCAAAGCTCTTCATCCGGCGGTTCTTCATCCGGCGGTTCTTCATCCATCGGATTTCCTTGCTGTTGCAACCGCTGAAGCTCTTGCTTTTCCCCCTTACTGCTACATGCACAGCAGAGAGGGCGCCTGTCCCCTTTAGCTCTATTTTGTTTATTATTCTTATCTTCACCACACGCATCTTTTTCTATCTATTTAGCTAGAAATACCCCTAGCATATCTTGCTTTACATATCTTACTTTGCATCACTTGTTTGTTTGCATATCATTGCATTCATAATCCCAACCTTGTTGCTCCTTCTTAGGGGTTTAAAACCAAAACACACAAGGTGTGTTCATGCCCAATTTGATTGATTCTATATTGCTAGAGCATTGATACTACACACTTGGCTAATCCATATCTTTACTTGTTTTGTGTGTTTTGCGATGGTAATCAAACTAGAAACCCCCTTCATCAGCCGATCGGTAGAAGGAGGAAGGAAGGACTTACAATTTCCCCGCTTCATACAAGGTACATGCGATCATCTTTACATTTTGAGGTAACCCCTCTGGCGATCACCCTCCTTAGAGCATCTCATGCTCATTCCTTTTTCCTTTGTGTCCCACCTATTTTAGCACACTTTTAACCAATTTTATTTTAAATCTTTTTCTTTTCTTTAAAATGTCTATGTGACACCGTTCACAGTTGTAGCCCGCTGCCTGTGGAACCCCACCGACCATCGCCCTCTGCCCGTGCTGGTAAGTGACGTGTTGTTCATGCCCCACCGCCGTCCGTCGACACTCGTTGCCGCTAGCCCTCTCCCCTCGCCAACCCCCCTCCCTTCACCGACCCCTTCTCCCTGCATCGTTGTCGGCCCTCCCCATCCACATGCATTACCAATGCCTCTGCCCCATCTCTATTTGTGAGCCACCTGATCCTAGAATCATAGAACCTGTAAGAAGTGTCTCTCAGTTCCTAACAATGATTGCCAATGCCTCTGCTCCATCATCATCAGAGCCTTATCCAAACTATTTGGGATCGGCTACATGAATCATGTTCCGTCAAAGATTTCTATCAAGTGCTATGTTTATATTTAAACTGAAGAAACTAATGTCCTTCCTAATAACATCGCACCATCTCATTTTAGGCCTTTCCTAAGCTCGTTTACTAGCATCCATTAAAAGTCGGTCACATCTTTTAAACAGCGCTGAGTTAGGGCGACAAAGCACATGTTCAAACCACCTGAGTGTATTTTCTCTCATTTTACTATCAATTGGAGTTATTCCTAAGTCCTTACAGATGCGATTATTCTTAATCTTATCTTTCTTAGTCTTACCACACATCCATCTCAACATCCTCATCTCTGCTGTACATATTTTGTGAATGTGTTCTTTTTGTACTGCCCAACACTTGGTATCATATAACAAAGTAAGTCTCACAGCCATTCTATAAAACCTCCCTTTGAGTTTCACAGACATACGACGATCACAGAGGACTCCTGATGCGCTTCTCCATTTTAACCAGCCTACCTTAATCCTATGTGCAATATCATCATAAATCTTCTCATTCTCTTGTATGATAGACCCTACGTATCAAAAAGTACTACTCTTCGAATGTTATGTCCATCAATTAGAATAATGTCTTCCTATACCACTCTCTCATTACTAAAATTACAATGCATAAACTCTAACTTGCTCCTACTAATTTTAAAACCTTTAGACTCCAAGGCATGCCTCCAATGCTCTAACATAGCATTTAAAGTATTAATACTCTCATCAATTAAGACAATATCATCTGCAAATAATATATACCAAGGGATATCACCATACAATTATTTTGTTACTTTATCCATAACTAAGGCAATGAGATACAGACTTATTTTGTTACTTTATCCATAACTTATCAATTATTTTGCTTTGATGATAGCAATGCTATTTGGTTTTGATGATAGCAAGACAGTGAGTGCATTTGATATTGTATTTTGATGATAGCAATGCTATTGTGTTTTGATGATTGCAATAAACAAAGTGCATTTCTGTGCATTCTTATCCTTGAGCATTCTGCATATGATAGCAACATGAATGATGATGTTTAGCATTGATGGCATTTGTTCTTTATATATCTGAATTGCATTTTGTCAGATATCATGTCTCTGCATGTATCTGCATAGTCTGAATGTCTCTGCATGTATCTGCATATTCTGAATAGCAGTAAGTGCTAGTCTCTACATTGGAAGTGTGCATCATTTGCATTCAAGCCTTGAAGTCTGTACATCATGTTCATTCAGTTCACTTCAAGTCTGTCAGCCGT
This sequence comes from Amorphophallus konjac, assembly GCA_022559845.1. NCBI lineage: Eukaryota > Viridiplantae > Streptophyta > Magnoliopsida > Alismatales > Araceae > Amorphophallus > Amorphophallus konjac. Next base: position 335,625,531 of record CM040123.1, read on the forward strand.
GTGCATTGGATTCCAAGTCTATACAGCCTCTGTGTGTTCTTTACATTCCATTCACTGCTATTTCCATTTCTCATATGTCATGGGTCGACACATCCTCTGATGGGTCGACTCCTTCAGCAGTCATGCTTAAGAACTCAAGTCCATACACTGGAAACTCTTCCATTGATTGAGTCTATACATTGTCCATGTTAGATAAAGTCTACACTGCGTCTTAGGCTAAGTGTGTACAGCGTCAGTCGCATACATTGTCCTAGGCTAAGTGTGTACAGCATCAGCCTCATGCATGTCTTAGGCTAAGTCTGTACAGCGTCTCATTCATGCATTGTTAATGAAGTCTGTACATCAGTCTTCATATTCTAAGTCTGTACAGCCGTGTCATATGCTCCTAAGTCTATACATTCGAGCGTCTCATGCAAGTCTATGCATTACTGTTCATGCATCAGTCTTCATAAGTCCATACATTGGACTGTAGCATGTATGAGTCGAAGGCTTCATAAGTATGTACATTGGACTGTCTCTTCCAGCGTCTCACGCTATCCAAGTCCGTACAGCGTCTGTCTTCATGCATTAGGCAAAGTCTATACATTGGGGTCTTTCCCTACGTTTCTTTAGTAAAGTTTGTACATCCGTTTCTGAAGCCTGAAGTCTATACACTCCAGCCTATTCCTACGATCAAGGCTTTAGCTACACTCAAGTCTATACATCGGCTTCACTCATTCAAGTCTATACATCCACAGTGGAACTTCGAAGTATGTACAACATGCCTTGTTGTTCACAGCTTTCTTGTTTGTGACTTCCCTAGTGTTTTGATGATGAGCATCACTATGTTAAATATTGTCATTTTAATCAGATATCTTGCGTAATGTTATGCATTTGAAATTTCCATGATTAACAGGAAAACTGCTATGAGGTAGTACCTTGTATGTCCGTACTGTTCCTTTCATACTTTATGTTGTTTGTGTTTACTACACTTCGTGTTGTCCTTTTGTACGTCGTGTTGTCTCAACTATGTTTGTTGATTGTCTTCGTGCTGTATACTGAAGCAGCTCGATTTGTTCTGTTGAACTTCGAGTCGTTTTCCTGTGAACCTCGTGTCGTTTCTTCAGTATTTAGTTGCTCATCTCGAGTCATCCTTTTTATTTTTGCTCTTGTGTTTTCGTGTCATTTACTGTAGTTACTCGAGTCGTTTTCCTGCTTTCACTGTTTTATCACGTGTCGTTGTAGCCGTTCTCTCTGTCTTCGTGTTGTTTTTCCTAGACCCCGTGTCCTTTTTGCTTTGTGACCACACTTCGTGTAGGGTTCTGTTTTCGTCTTCGAGTTGGTTTCAGTCCGTGTCGTCCTCGTCTTCGAGTCGTTCGTAAGTTCGAGCAATTTTGTATTCGAGTCGTGTTTTTATGTCTTCGTGTTGCTTCTTTCTATCTTCGTCCAGGTTTCCTCTGATCGCGTGTTTTACTACCGTTTTACTCCGTGTTATTTCCTTCTCACTTCGTGCTGTTCTCATCTGACTTCGTGTCGTTCTCTTTGTAGTGTTAGCCTTGTTACTGTGGTATCTCGTGTCGTTCTCTCTTTATCTCGTACTGTAGTCATCTTATGTACCTCGTGTCGTTCTCAGTATAGTGCACCTTTTGTTGTTCCTACACACCTCGTGCAGCTTTAGCTTGAGTGTCAACCGACTTATTTCAGGTATATATATATATATATATAGAACCCTGAGTATTAATGGTTTTAATCTCTTTGCAGGAGAAGAAGAAAAAGAAGAAGAAGAAGGATTCTGGTTTTAGGATCAAATCCAAACCAGTTTGCTCTATTGTACTATTCGTGGAGCCTATGCAGAGTGGGCACGTGGTACGAGGCTGGCATCTGGCACGTGATCCGAGATGCAGAGGAGCCTCCACGTGGACTGAAGCATTTGGGCGGGAATCGTGGAGAGCATACGCCGCCCTAATCTGCTGCTGCTGCTGCTGGTATATAATGGAGCCCTCGTCTTCAGATGGAGGCTGCTCGTGATCGAAGCCAGAGAGCAGAAGCTGAGAGAAGAAAGGGAAAAAGAAGAGAGAGCTTCCACGATCCAGCAGAAGAAAAGAAAAAGAGAAAGAGAGAAAAGGAGAACAGAGATCGAGAGAAGAAGAGAAGTGCAGCAGAGAAGAAAGAGAAAGAAAGAGAGTGAGATCGAGGGAGATCTATTCTTGATGGACCGTGGATCAAATCCAGGCCATCCAGCTCTTTAAGAGCCACATTGTGCTTCATTGCTTACAGCTTTCTGATTGCTGTCTTGTTCTATTTTCTGTTTTCTATTTTACATCTTTGTTCAAGCTGTTAGTCAGCGGATTGCAGAGGTGCTGCCTCTGGACGGCTAAGCTGTATTGCCCAGCGGTTTGCAGTGGAGGATTCCACTGGACAGCAAGCTGTGTTGCTCAGCGGGGCGAGGAGGATTCCTCGGACGGCAAGCTGTGTTGCCCAGCGGATGTATGGCAAGCTGTGATGCCCAGCTGTTCAAGCTGTGAGTCAGCGGAATCCACACTCGGTTTGAGTGTGGGGTGGATGTAGGTCTGCTGGACCGAACCACCTAAAAACCCATTGTGTAGTGGTTTGAATTCTTGTGTGGTTGGCGCTAGATGAATGCTTAGGGGCGCTTTGGTTTGATGTTCTATAAGTGTTCATCTATTTGCTGCACACACTATATGTTTGACTGTGGTTTGATCTCTTTTATCTGATTTCGCTAGATGAATGTTAGGAGCGCCTCAATTGGGTTTTCTGTCTGAATGCTTTAAGGCACAAGCTCCTTTGATTTGATTCAGTCTAATGTTTAGACTTGCTTAGGTTCGCTCTATATATCTGTAATAGTTTTTAATTCCGCATCTCTGATTGCTTTAGATTTTAATTGGGCGAAATTTTTATAGGCTATATTCATTCACCCCCCCCCTCTGAATACTTGCACCGAACCCAACACTTGGTATCAGAGCGGTCTCTGACTTAACAGATCTAACAATCTGCAGAGGATCCTGCTAACTGTTTAGTGCATTTCAGAGTGGGTCTTTTGGAATCGTTTTGATTTACTGTCTTAGTGCATTTCTGTTTGGTGCATTTCATAAGTGTGCCTCTTGTGTTCTGTATTCAGTTTCACTGAGTTAGTTCCTTGCCTTGCTTATCTGGTTGTGGATCTTTGTTGTCGATTACTTCATGCCCTGAATCTACTTGTCATCTGTTCTGATGGCTCATCCTCCGATATACAGAGGTGATGACCTTGGCCCATGGCTGGAAAAGTTGCATCGGTATGTAAACACAACCGATCCTGATTTGTGGAAGTTAATAACTCATGGTCCATACAAACTGTCGAAGGATAAATCTAAATGGACCAAGAAGGATAAGCTGAAAGACTCTGTCAATAATAGAGCTGTAGTTTTATTAAAAGAATCAATTGACAGATCTCTAATTGAATGCATTTCTTCTTGCAGGTCTACCAAAGACATTTTGGATAAACTGAAGTTAATCAGGAATCACAGCAAATGCTTGATGGCTGATAGAAGAAATGCTAATGATGAAACTTCATCCGAGGTAAGCTCTGAACCTGAAGAACTGTCAATTGATGACTTATGGAATATAAATGAGGAACTCAATAATAAATGTGAACAATTGAAATCTGAAAAGAAAAAATTGAAAAAGGAAATGTTGTACGAAATAAGAGAACTGAAATGTGAAAATGCAAAACTAAGAGATAGTCTGAAAAGTGATGAAAATTCTTGTAAGGCATGTGCTATTTTAGAAGACATGATAAATGAGTTTGATCATGATAGTAAATTGCAAAAGGAAGCATTCAAATCTCTAGAAATTGAAAAACAAACATGCTTAGACAAAATGTCTGAAATAGAGAATCAACTGAATGATAAGAAAAATGAGCATCTAAAAGGCATGCAAGAACTGACTGAAGTTAATTCTGAATTGGATAAACTGAAACTTGAGAATGAAGATCTTCAAAAGAAAAATAAAACTCTTATGGTCAGAATGAATGAAATCAATGAGGAGGTTTCACAGTCCTCTTCTGCTAAATCAAATTGTAAAATATGCTCAGCTTTAAGAGAACGTAATGAAGATCTCTTTAGTGAGAATGAATGGCTAAATAAACAAATTGCCTCACTTAAAGATGATCACAAAAACCTGCTCGCTGAGAAAATTAAAGCAGAAGAAAGAGAAGATGAACTGATTGAAAAATTGGAGCACATGTCTGGAAGAGAGAGATGTGCTAATAATGAAATTCAGGATAAAAATCTTGAGGAAGAAAACACTGAATTAAAAGCTGAAGTTGAAAAACTGAAGTGGTTGAACACTGGCTTGTCTGAAAGACTTCTCACTACAGAAAAAGGAAAAGCTGTCTATGATGAAAATTCAGAAATTTTGAACAGTCTAGAACAAGAAATTGAGAAGTATAAAACTGCAAACCAAGTTCTAAGCGAATGTGTTAATTGCAGTGAACAGGAAATAGCCAGTTCTGAACTTCACATTGCTAGCTTGGAAGATAAAATTCATAATCTGAAAATTCAGCTATTGAGTCTGCCAGATTAAAGGAAAAATGAAAACTGTTGGGAAGAGGAAGGATGATAACTCAGAAGGGGGAACAAATTGCTGTTCTGATGTTAAGAAAATCACTAAAACCAGCTATATACCACTTTTGTCCAAAGCACTGATGTAGCTGGTACTTCAAGGCAACCCCCAAAATAAAATAAAATCAGAAGTCACCTTCAAAATCTGTCTTTCAGTTTAAAGCTCAGAAAATTGAAAAGTAAACAAAACCTGTTGAGGATAATCAGAAATTGAAAAGAAAGAGTCAAACAAAAAGGACAAAGAATAATTCTGGTTATACTCTGAAATTTGTTAGCTCTGCTGAATCTGATGGGTCCATGCAAAATGCTCATGCTTCTTGTACTCATTCTCATGCATCTGTGAATTCATCTGATAGAAACCATGCCCCTAGGAAATCTGATACTTCTTGCTATTACTGTGGTAAGCATGGACATATCATGGATGATTGCAGAATATTAAAAGAGGATGAGCATGCAAATAAAACAATGCATTCTAGGAATCTATCTGGAAGAAACCATGTCTTCAGGAAATCTAATGCTTATGCTATTATTGTGGTACGTATGGTCATTTAATGAATGAGTGCTATGCTTTGAAATCTGATGACAGAATGCATGCCAGATACACCCCAAATCATCATGAGCACAAAAGAAACAAACTCAAATTTAATCAGCATATCATTTGTTTCACTTGCAATAAGCCTGGGCACAAGGCTATTGAGTGCTGGTCAGGAAATCATTGGGGTAAAAATGAATCTAGAAGCAAGCATCTTAAATGCTTCGAATGTGAGAGGCATGGCCATACAGTCAAGGACTGTTGGCATGCCCAAGTAAGTCATGTTAATAACAAACTTTTTAAATTCTCTGCAAAACGACATGTGAACTTTTCATGCTTTAATTGTGGTAAATCAGGTCACAAATTTGCTGAATGCTGGATGAAGAAGAATAAGAAACAGAATGTCCATGTAAACAACAGAACAACTCATGCTCAATCTCATAGGTCTCATGCTTCTTTTGATAAGCATCATAGGACCAGACAATCTGTTGTTTCATGTCATTATTGTGGAAATGTTGGACATTCTATGTCTGATTGTTCTTTTATGGAATTTGATGATAATGTTGCAAAAAGAATGTTTAGAACACCTGATAGGGGTAGTGCAGGACCCAAGACTGCTTGGGTCCCTGCAAGATCATATTGATTGATATGTTACAGGTGTGCCTTGGTGAGAGAAATAAAAGGGGTAATTTAGCCAAGGCACTTAAAAAGGAAGCCCCAGATTCTACATTTAGGTTAGTTCTGAACTTGTCTTTAAATTTCATCATCTGAAAATGCTGATTTGTCTGTTTGATATCTGAAATTGTTGAACTGTTCGTTTGATGTCTGATATTCTCTTCATGTCTAGCTGATCAGTCTGCATTCCAGACTCAGCTACTGAGTTTTACTTTGCATATATCTGATGCTCTTCTCTCACTGATTATTGCACTGAATAAATGGACTATTAGATGCTCTGCACAATCATTTTTACAGTCGATGCTTTATATGAACCTTGTGTCAATGGACTGCATACTTGTTGTTGAATGCATAACTTGCTGATTGTGAATAGTTCTTCAGTGTATAGAGTCAATGTATGTGTCTTGTGTCAATGCATTGCATGCTTGATTACATACTTGGACTGAGCTTGAATGGGTCAGTTAGTGCATACAGTCAATACATGTGTCTAGTACTTGCATATATCATCTGCATGACTGTCAATGAAATTGATCAATACATAAAGGACTGATTTGCATGGCTGTCATTTACCTATTGTCGTAGACTGCATGTTTTTCAATGCATAATAGGGCTGCTTTGCACTGCATTATCATTTGCTTAACCCTGGTATATCAAATGGTATGTTACTAAAAGGCAAGGAAATCTGCCAGGAGGTTTCTACCATGTGTGAGATGGTCATTGAGACCAGGTTCTCCGCCGAGTACCATGGGTCCTGTCTTCATGTAGAACAGTGCACTGCATCATATGTTGAAAAATCTGAAAAAGATGAAAATGCTTATAACTTGGATGCATAAACCTGAATTGATTGCATACTTGTCTCATGCATCCTTGGTGCATAGTCTGCATGTAGGACAGTATGTTGCATAGCATATCTCTTGCATCATGATGTCAGGGAGAGCTGAGAGTTCTATTCAATTCATTGAATCCTATTCACTTCTCAGTGTTCTCATTCAAATGATTCATATTCTTTGACATCAGTTGCTCATTGAACCATATTGCCAATTGCTATCTTTTCTCCATCATTTTCACTAAACAACAGCTTTGCATCTGGTCTAGTACATTGAATGGTAATTATTGCAATTGTTCACTTATAAGAACCACACTTACAAATTGAAAGGAACTAAAGGTTTAACCTTTATAAATTGGAGAGTTAAGTGTCTGCACTTCAGAATTTGAGATAAAAGAAAACTTTTATAGCTCTTAATCTTTGTCTCATGGCTAAAATAGAAAAAGTTCTTGTAATGCCTAAATGTGTTGAACCGGATATGTCTAGAACAGGCTAATAAGAGTGTGTACTGATTTTTTAAACAATCACTCTAAAAGAATTAAGGGCAGCAGTAAATAAGATCATTAATGTTAAGAACTGAACACAGTGACAGAGCAATGGCTGATTGCACTGAGAAACTGTGAACTCCTCCAAAGAAGCAGGAGAATTCACATGTCATGAGGTGCTTCAGAATATCTCTGTTCATAGGGTCAAATCTATAGGGGGAGTCCTCACCAAGTAACTGAGGGTACTGGCCTCTAATCAAGGTGTACCCTTAATGTCAAAAGTGAAGACTATTCCTTGTGGGTCTTGATCTGAAGTAGATCTTGTAGTTTATGCCTAGTAACTGGGGGTACCTGCCTCTGATCAAGGTGTACACCTAATGTCAACAACATAAATGCCACTGATCTATTCACTTAGTTCAAGTTCTGAAATTCAAAAGTGAAAATCAAACTGCTGTAACCCTTCGAAAAATCAAAAGTCAATGAGTGAAAATTATTTTTATTAATACATATTCAAAGTTGCCTTTCTTGATCTTCCATGTTTAATCACAAAAGGGTATTATTTCTGACTTATCTATTAATACCATGTGCCCTAGATTCATTGCTATAAATGGAATCTATAAACTCTTTTTCAGGGGTCAGATGTTTTACTCTAGATTTATCACTGTTAAACCTGAATTTTTGTCAAAATTGTATGTTGCTGATTCTTATACTTTAACAGTTTATAATCATGCTTCCTTTCTGAACCTATGATTTAGCTGTTGTCAAGTGACCCTCCTACCTTCTCTACCTTGTTTATCTGTTCATATTCCTTCTCAAAGGGGGAGCATTTATTTAGGGGGAGAAATAATTCAGGAGGAGTCATACCTTCAGGGGGAGTTTATTGCTCTAGAAGTCACTTGCATGCATACTGCCATGTTGCACTCATGTTCTTGTTGTTCTTCCCTTTTCGATTATGTCAAAGGGGGAGAAAATTTTGTGTGTGACTCACTGTCACTGTTTATTGCCATCATCAAAAAGGGGGAGAATGTTGTGCCTCTTAGGCACAAGCATGTGCTATGTTGCTTTGATGATAGCAATGCTATTTGGTTTTGATGATAGCAAGATAGTGAGTGCATTTGAATGCATTTGATATTATGTTTTGATGATTGCAATAAACAAAGTGCATTTCTGTGCATTCTTATCCTTGAGCATTCTGCATATGATAGCAACATGAATGATGATGTTTAGCATTGATGGCATTTGTTCTTTATATATCTGAATTGTATTTTGTCAGATATCATGTCTCTGCATGTATCTGCATAGTCTGAATGTCTCTGCATGTATCTGCATAGTCTGAATAGCAGTAAGTGCTAGTCTCTACATTGGAAGTGTGCATCATTTGCATTCAAGCCTTGAAGTCTGTACATCATGTTCATTCAGTTCACTTCAAGTCTGTTAGCCGTGTGCATTGGATTCCAAGTCTATACAGCCTCTGTGTGTTCTTTACATTCCATTCACTGTTGTTTCCATTTCTCATATGTCATGGGTCGACACATCCTCTGATGGGTCGACTCCTTCAGCAGTCATGCTTAAGAACTCAAGTCCATACACCGGAAACTCTTCCATTGATTGAGTCTATACATTGTCCATGTTAGATAAAGTCTACACAGCGTCTTAGGGTAAGTGTGTACAGCGTCAGTCGCATACATTAGTCAGGCAGCAAGTGTGCACATCGCTTATTGTAAGCATGGCGAAGTCCAAAGTCTATACACTGCTACAGGCATCAAGTCTATACATTGGACCGTGGTTCGCCAAGTCTATACATTGCTGAGCCATTCGACAAGTCTGTAAATTGGCTTCAATTCCTCAAGTCTATACATTGGGGTCGGCTCTACAAGTCTGTACACTGGTCGAGCATTCAAGTCTGAACATTCACAAAGTCCATACATCGACATTGTAGCTTGCATAGCTCAAGTCTGCACATTGGGCTTTCACGTGAAGTCTACATATTGGTCTCCACTTGAAGTCTATATATTGGCTAAGGGTCTTCAAGTCCATACATCCACAGTGGAACTTCGAAGTCTTTACACTGCTTGAGCCTCAACAAGTCTGTACAACATGCCTTGTTGTTCACAGCTTTCTTGTTTGTGACTTCCCTAGTGTTTTGATGATGAGCATCACTATGTTAAATATTGTCATTTTAATCAGATATCTTGCGTAATGTTATGCATTTGAAATTTCCATGATTAACATGAAAACTGCTATGAGGTAGTACCTTGTATGTCCGTACTGTTCCTTTCATACTTTATGTTGTTTGTGTTTACTACACTTCGTGTTGTCCTTTTGTACGTCGTGTTGTCTCAACTATGTTTGTTGATTGTCTTCGTGCTGTATACTGAAGCAGCTCGATTTGTTCTGTTGAACTTCGAGTCGTTTTCCTGTGAACCTCGTGTCGTTTCTTCAGTATTTAGTTGCTCATCTCGAGTCATCCTTTTTATTTTTGCTCTTGTGTTTTCGTGTCATTTACTGTAGTTACTCGAGTCGTTTTCCTGCTTTCACTGTTTTATCACGTGTCGTTGTAGCCGTTCCTGTCTTCTGTCTTCGTGTTGTTTTTCCTAGACCCCGTGTCCTTTTTGCTTTGTGACCACACTTCGTGTAGGGTTCTGTTTTCGTCTTCGAGTTGGTTTCAGTCCGTGTCGTCCTCGTCTTCGAGTCGTTCGTAAGTTCGAGCAATTTTGTATTCGAGTCATTTTTTATGTCTTCGTGTTGCTTCTTTCTATCTTCATCCAGGTTTCCTCTGATCGCGTGTTTTACTACCGTTTAACTCCGTGTTATTTCCTTCTCACTCGTGCTGTTCTCATCTGACTTCGTGTCGTTCTCTTTGTAGTGTTAGCCTTGTTACTATGGTACCTCGTGTCGTTCTCTCCTTACTTCGTGCTGTTCTCATCTGACTTCGTGTCGTTCTCTTTGTAGTGTTAGCCTTGTTACTGTGGTACCTTGTGTCATTCTCTCTTTATCTCGTGCTGTAGTCATCTTATGTACCTCATGTCGTTCTCAGAATAGTGCACCTTTTGTTGTTCCTACACACCTCGTGCAGCTTTAGCTTGAGTGTCAACCGACTTATTTCAGGTATATATATATATATATATATATATAGAACCCTGAGTATTAATGGTTTTAATCTCTTTGCAGGAGAAGAAGAAAAAGAAGAAGAAGAAGGATTCTGGTTTCAGGATCAAATCCGAACCAGTTTGCTCTATTGTACTGTTCGTGGAGCCTATGCAGAGTGGGCACGTGGTACGAGGCTGGCATCTGGCACGTGATCCGAGATGTAGAGGAGCCTTTCACGTGGACTGAAGCATTTGGGCGGGAATCGTGGAGAGCACACGCCGCCCTAATCTGCTGCTGCTGGTATATAATGGAGCCCTCGTCTTCAGATGGAGGCTGCTCGTGATCGAAGCCAGAGAGCAGAAGCTGAGAGAAGAAAGGGAAAAAGAAAAGAGAGCTTCCACGATCCAATAGAAGAAAAGAAAAAGAGAAAGAGAGAAAAGGAGAACAGAGATCGAGAGAAGAAGAGAAGTGCAACAGAGAAGAAAGAGAAAGAGAGATAGTGAAGAAAGAGAGTGAGATCGAGGGAGATCTGTTCTTGATGGACCGTGGATCAAATCCAGGCCATCCAGCTCTTTAAGAGCCACATTATGCTTCATTGCTTACACCTTTCCGATTGATGTCTTGTTCTATTTTCTATTTTCTATTTTACATCTTTGTTCAAGCTGTTAGTCAGCGGATTACAGAGGTGCTGCCTCTGGGCGGCTAAGCTGTATTGCCCAGCGGTTTGCAGTGGAGGATTCCACTGGACAGCAAGCTGTGTTGCTCAGCGGGGCGAGGAGGATTCCTCGGACGGCAAGCTGTGTTGCCCAGCGGATGTATGGCAAGCTGTGATGCCCAACTGTTCAAGCTGTGAGTCAGCGGAATCCACACTCGATTTGAGTGTGGGGTGGATGTAGGTCTGCTGGACCGAACCACCTAAAAACCCATTGTGTAGTGGTTTGAATTCTTGTGTGGTTGGCGCTAGATGAATGCTTAGGGGCGCTTTGGTTTGATGTTCTATAAGTGTTCATCTATTTGCTGCACACACTATATGTTTGACTGTGGTTTGATCTCTTTTATCTGATTTCGCTAGATGAATGTTAGGAGCGCCTCAATTGGGTTTTCTGTCTGAATGCTTTAAGGCACAAGCTCCTTTGATTTGATTCAGTCTAATGTTTAGACTTGCTTAGGTTCGCTCTATATATCTGCAATAGTTTTTAATTCCACATCTCTGATTGCTTTATATTTTAATTGGGCGAAATTTTTATAGGCTATATTCATTCACCCCCCCTCTGAATACTTGCACCGAACCCAACAAATATCTCCTTTGTTTTTATAGAAAGGAACTATAACACTTTTTCTCCAATCTTCTGGCATTCTCCGTTCCTTTAAAATTTTATTGAAAAGTTTAGTTAGCCACTGAATACCAATGTCTCCTAGGCCTTTCTATACTTTAATAGGTATACTATCTGATCCTAAGGCCTTGCCCACTTTCATTTTCCTTAAAGTATCGTCCACTTCTGACATCTTAATACAATTGAAATAATTGATATTTATCAAATCTTGTTGACTCTTGTGCACCTTCTAAAGAGAAATCCTTGATGCAATCTCCATTAAATAATTTCTATCAAAATTATTGTGTTCCTTGTTAGTCTTTCACCTACCACTCTGTGAATGGGGCTGGCCACACATTTATTGTTCCTTTGGGGATTCATTTTCCATGGAGATTGAATGGCATTTCAATTTTCTAAACTAACTATGAGCTAAAGATACTTGGAATTTGTGTATAGTTACATACAACAGGGTAGAAGGAGGTCGACAGACAATAGAGATTAAAATAATAGGTAATAGAAATTGAGCCAGACTTCAAAGATGACACCTCTCATCTATGGAAGAATGGAGCAAGAAGAACGATGATGATATCAAGGAGATGGGGGATATGAGACAGCCCGCTGGCCTCAGGACCCTTAGAAGTTACCTTAGTCCTTCTGACTGACCATTAGACATGACACGGGTTTGTAAACACCAAATAAGGTAGGGAATGATAAATATATTATCGCATTAAATTTATGATATCTGCTTGGTCGTAATAGAAAAAATAAGATGCTTTCCTTACCTCTGGTGCTTGGTGTTAATTTGGGTGTCCTTATATAGTGTTCAAGAATCACTCTTCTAAAAAGAATGGAGAAGGCTAGGTGTAAAATGCCTTATGAAGGTGTTAATAGTAGTTGAGAAGTTTGAGGTGGAGTAGAAGAGGCTCCAAGAAGTTGTGCTCCTTTGTAGTTAGGAGTTTGGTGTATGTTTGGGAGTACGAGGAACTTAAATTGGGATGTGTATGGGATCGTGAAATAGATACTTTTTCTTGCCAAACTTGGTACGATACCTAGTCTATCTATTTGATATGATTTAAATTATATAATAACTAGAGTGCTTATTATAGAATAAATAGATCTTATACTATTAAGTCTCTTATTTTTGGAATGTGGAGACGTGTGTATGACTGAGAACAAATTTCCATAATCTTGCAGTTTTACTCTTTTATAATTATTTTTACAATTACAAAGTTTCTTAAAAACCTATCATACCCAAGTATATTACACATGTTGTTGACAAGGATCCAGAAATGTATCCAATACCATTAGCCTGTTGATCAGATAAGGTCACATTTTCGTATATGTATAGTTTCTATTGAATTCAAATAGATTACCCATCCCCGTATATGTTATCAGATACGGTCACAGATCTACCCTTGATCTACTCGTTTGCATCCCTACTTGTGGCTAATCAGCTGGTAAACTATCCATTTACAGAGAACCAACCCAATACACATGTTAGATGATTTGCAAGAAGGTACCACTACTGATGCACAACGCGAGGATGAGCCAAATGGACATGTTAGATGATTTGCAAGAAGGTACCACTATCGATGCACAACGTGAGGATGGACCAAATACAGAGGCACAAAAATTGTATCAGATATTGATAGATGCACAAACACCTATTTATGCTGAGTGCTCAAATATGTCCAAACTTAAAATTTTGTGTAGATTATTGCACATTAAGTCTATGAATCATGTGACAAATAGGTGCATGAATATGTTTCTTAAGCTTTTCAAAGAGGTGCTACCAAGTGATACTTTTATACCTGATAGTTGGTATGAAGTCAAGAATTAAATAGTTAGGATTGGGTTATGAAAAAATTGATGCTTGTAAAAATGATTGTATATTATTTTGGAAAGAAAATAAAGATAAAGATCAATGTCAAAAATGTAATGCTCCTAGATACAGAGTCAGTGCAGCAAAAGGAGGTAAGTAGGTGTCACGAAAAGTGTTACATTATTTTTCGCTAAAAGATAGGTTGCAACGCTTGTTTAGCTCAATAGATGAGATGGCATGAAAAGTCTCAGTCTTATGTGAGAAATGATGAAATGCGACATTCTGTAGATTCTCCTATATGGAACAATTTTGATCGTCTACATCTTGATTTTGCTTTAGATGGTCGTAATGTTCAATTAGGTTTAGCTAGTGATGGATTCAACCCATTTGAAAATATGAGTTCGACATATAGTACATGGCCTGCGATGTTAATGGTATATAATTTGCCACCTTAGATGTGTATGAAGTCATCTTACATAATGATGTCACTACTCATCCCTAGCCCTAAGCAGCCTGAAAATGATATTGGTGTGTACTCGCAACCTTTGGTGGAGGAGTTAAGAGATTTATGGTATGTTAGAGTACAAACATATGATACCTCAAATAAACAAAATTTTCAAATGCGAATTGTGTTGCTATGGACTATCAATGACTTTTCTAGCTATGCTAATTTGTCAGGATAGAGTACTAAGGGACATCTTGCTTGTCTTACATGTAATGAGATGATATATTTCTTGAGACTAAATAATAGTATGAAGCATTGTTACTTGGGTCATCGTCGTTTTTTGCCAATAAGACATAGGTGGAGAAGACATAATTACAAGCACAAGTTTGATGGGAAAAAATGTACAGATTTAAAGTTAAAAATTTTGACAGGTTATGAGTTGTGGAGGCAACAACAGGAGATGAATGAAGTGCCATTCGGTAACCATTTCAAGAAAAGATTAGAGGATTTACGAAAGGATTTGAAGAGAAATAAGAATTAAAAAAGAGAGTATTTTTTTTAGATTATTTGATGCGGGACGCGACGCGAACTTGGGACTCTAGCTCGCGGACATCCCTAAATGAGGGAAACGCGTGGATCTGCGCAGTTGAGAAACTGAAAATGAGTCTCGGGTATCGGCTTTTCTGCGTGCTCGGATCGAGTCACAGGACGGGTTCCACTCACTCGCAGCGGTGATTGAAATTTGAGCGAGCTAAATTATCCTAACACTCTAGCAACGACATATAGAAATATATACGAGTAAAGCAAATTGCCGAGAGGGGTGCGGACACGATACCTCCACGTTACCGGGCATGGGGAAGATGACCCCGATCGAGACTCGTACTCCCGGTACAACAAAGAACCAATAATTATAGAAATGAATTTATTGCCTACTCCACGCAGGGAGGTAAAGGGATACACGTGGGACCCGGGAGTAGCGGGCTCGGGTTGACGGGCAGCGTTTTGGGCAGCTCGTGCGGTAGCGCGTGCCGACAAACATGGGGTCCACGTCCTGGTCGGAGGGTCGATAGGGCTGGGAGTGGTACCGCTGCGGTGGGGACTCTTGGAGGGACGATCCCTAGGAGGGGGACGTACTGGTTCACCTTGGGGAAGGCGAGGCGGCCCGACTGGGGGACGTTGTTGCTTGCTGTCCACAGACCTATTTTGTAGTTTCAGGGCTATGCGACCCGGCGAAAACAACTGTTGCGATCAGACCCAACGTCGGATTGACGCGAGAATGGCGCCGTTGCGAAGCTCCTTTGAAGAACTACAAACACCTATTGTTACAAGAATTTTTCTGTCTCTATATTGGCTGTGGTTGAATTTAGAACAGGCGGGCTCCTCTGGCTCAGAACTGACTGGGCGGATTGGGATCTGCCTAAGAACCTGGTTTGACCGGAGGGAAGATGGTGGATCTGGGTTATGAGACTTTTATGGGTGAGAGAGGGGGATGTGAGGGACATGCCCAATTTTTCTTGTAATTTTTTGAGGTGGTTTTCAAGGTGGAATGGATTTTATGGTGGACAGAGGTCGGATCTGGACTGCAAAGGACATAACAGAAATCGATTTTTGCAGAGATTTTGAGGGGTAAATGAACTCTAAAATTCGTGGAAAAATTTGTGGAAGAGGCATTTGGTGGACAAAAGTCCCAGTCCAAATTTCAGAGCGATCTGAAATCGGAAAGGGGGTCAAACAAGGGAAGGGGTTGGCTGTTGGAACACAGATCTGCATAGAGACAGAATCTGTAGATCGGGGGAAATAAAATGGAACGGGGGGCAAACGAAGGTGGAACGACTTGGAAATTTTTGTGGAGAGTGGGAAGAATGTGGGGAACTCACCCTCCAATTTTCAGCTCGATCAAATTTGTGGGTTGGGAGGGAAAAATTGAGTTTCAGGCCTTTGTCCAATAGTGGACAGATCTGCGACGGTGAGGCGGTGGTGGTTCGACGGCGACTCGATGGCGGTGGCGGTGGCGGTGGCGGTGCTGAGCTTCTCACTCAGGAAGGGACCCGATAGGGAGTCTTCTCACCTCAGAAGAAGAGCTTTCTCAGCTGCAAGGGGGGAAGAGAGGAGAGAGAGAGGGGGCGCCCTTGGGCCTTCTTGGACAAGTTCTGATTTTCTTATGCATTAATTCTTCCAAATTATGGAAATACACTGATTATATAGCAATGGATAGAAGACCTAAACTAACCTCAGATCTAGGGTTAGGGAGGGGCACTTAGGGGATAGGGGATTAATCTCCCATGTGGTCAAAAGAAGAAAATAAAAAATACATAAAGGAAGGAGGCGCCCTCTCCAAGTGGGCTGATTTTACTTGGCTTGGCCTAAGTTCTACCTTGGACCAAAGACCAACATAAAGGGCCCATGGACCTAGGTGGACCAATGGGAAAGGGGATGGGGGACCCCACTGGACCTACTGGCCTTTTTACAAAGAAACCCAAAGACTTCTAAGGACTAACACATTGGCTTATACTTGCCATACAATTGCAAACTCAATTAACCCAAGGATATAAATGCAAACAAAAGGATACAAATGCAAAATTAAAATGTTAGTACCTGGTGTTGATTCCCATCAATTCTTCGGGTGGGAAGAACTCAACCCTATCGAGTAAGGGGTGCGGCTGCTGGTGTGGCTCATGCGAGGTAGTGCAGAGTACGCTCCACTCCAAGTAATCGTCACCTGCTCATCCCGTATATATTTGATATGCACATGCTACTGTGGGAATGAGGCTAGTGGTGGACACTCCGAGGTGGGGTCACTCACAAAGGAAGGAGACGGCTCAATGACTCACTAGGAATCACCGTGGAGTCCCTATATGTGACTAGATCCGAGATATTGAGGTAGAGCTGATCCCAAATTTTGGCAAGTCTACAACGCACGTAGTAGACCCGACTTGCCTCACACCTAAAAGGGACTGACATCGCGAGCTGACATGAGACCGACTATGCGACTCCTAATATGCTCGACACATGTATGTATTGACTCTTGACAAACTGGACAAATAAATAAAAACACGGACTCACACATGACCCTAAACAAACCTATTGTTAGACTGACCCATACATATGCAATGGTGGACTAGGACATCCGAATGTGTGCCATGCATACACAAGACGCAGACAAATGTTGGTAGAATCATGGACTCCTAGACATCCCAAAATGCACCATGCATGCAAGGACTTCCTATTGGACTGGGGAGGTTTGGGAGGTTTGGGTGGGCCAGGAGAGTTGAATGCACCATTCTCATCACCCCTATATGTATGTATATCTCGCTAGTGAACGGGCTTGATGGGTGTAGATGGCCCGGCCCGTGGGGAAGGGGTGTCATAGTGGACTCCCTCGAAGAAGTGGAGTAGATGTGGTGGGTCAAGAGGTTCACTAGGGAAGGGGTCAAAGGGATCAAAGAAACTATGACCCATTGAGACGGGTTCCCTCATGACACGGTCCCAAGTTTGAAATTCTTGAAGGTATAAATAATCACCTTCATGTATTATGATCGGTGGGACGACGGTCATGTATAGAAGGTATGGTTCCTCCCTCGAGATAAGTGGAATGAAGCTAGGCTTGACCGGCATGGGGAGGAATAAGAGAACCTCTGTGGTGACATGACCCATGGTGCACATGGAGGTAATGGACCCTAAAGCTGGATGTGTGAAGCTACGACTATTGGGTTGGTCGAAGTCTCGGGCCAACATACAAGTCAACTTCAGTTGCCAGTATAATCCCTTAATGAGGTCTTCTAATATGTCAACATTGTGAGAAGACTGAAAAGTTGTGTGGAATGAGTTGACGTGCACT
Organism: Amorphophallus konjac; assembly: GCA_022559845.1. Lineage (NCBI taxonomy): Eukaryota > Viridiplantae > Streptophyta > Magnoliopsida > Alismatales > Araceae > Amorphophallus > Amorphophallus konjac. The sequence goes on from CM040123.1 coordinate 335,643,155, forward strand.
AGTTGTAGTGCGGGGTCCATGGATAGGTAGCAAGGTGCTTTAGGGACCAAGCCTGTCTTGAGCCAGCTAAGTAGTGGCTCGGCGATGATTAGCTTTCCCGTTAGAAGTACGGGTGGCTCTAGCTGATGTGGCTCCAAATGAGGTGGCTCTGAATAAAGATCGGAAGGTGAGGGTGGGGGCATAGGAGCTCTCACGGGCGGAGAAGGAGTGTCCTCCTTGAGGAGAAGAGGTTCTTGGGGTGGCACCGGGTTGAGGCTACCGGCTACGACCTCCCTATACTCGGGCAGGAGTCTATCAATCTGGGTACACATCCTATCCACCTTATCTGACATGATTTTGAAAAGTTCGGCAATGGTTGGGTTTGGAGTAGGGTTATCGAGATGGACTCGCCCATAATCACTCGGCCTAGTATTGGGCTTAGGCTCGTCTACATATGGGGCTCTTTGCCTCCGACTTTGACCCACTTGGTTGGAGGTGATTGGGTGGGGGGTAGGTAGACCCTTCTAAGCTCTCCCTTTATCTCACGCCATGACTCTATAGGCCATTGCCTCCTAAATTCCCTCAAGCATTCTATGTCCCTCCATATTTCGGCAGCTTCGTGAAAAAGCCATTTTGTGGCAAAATCAACTTTCATGGCATCACACATAATGTAACACTCAAAGTAGTTGTCCATAGCGGCTTCCCACTTTAGGTAGTCGCTCGGGACTTTAGAGCCATAGAAGTCCGAGGCTTCGGGCCTACGGAGGTGGTGGGGTTGGATTCCCCATCCTTGGGTGTGTCGCCACCATTCATATGACGTGGGCTTTTGGGGATCCATGGGACATGGGGGAGCTACAGGATGGCCATGCCGACACTTGGTGACAAGACAAACCGACTAGACACGACCCTACAACAACAATGCAAAGTTGGAATGCAGACTCGACTACAAACCTAGACTCAACTAGTATCCGGTACATGGCAGAGGTTTGATCCGAAGATCGCACTCACGCAAGTGTGCAACCTTCCCGACAGGCGTAACCTATCATTTTGGGAACCCCTTTTGATATACCGGGTATAGGAATGGAATGTGACACCTTGGACTGACTAACCGACTACCCTAGACTCGACTTAGCTCTGATACTAATTTGATGCGGGACGGGACGCAAACCTGGGACTCTAGCTCGCAGATGTCTCTAAACGAGGGAAACGCGTGGATCTACGCGATTGAGAAACCGGCAATGAGTCTCGGGTATCGGCTTTTCTGCATGCTCGGATCGAGTCACGGGACGGGTTCCACTCACTTGCAGCGGTGATTGAAATTTGAGCGAGCTAAATTATCCTAACACTCTAGCAGCGGCATATAGAAATATATACGAGTAAAGTAAATTGCCAAGAGGGGAGCGGACACGATATCTCCACGCTATCGGGCGTGGGGAAGACGACCCCGGTCGAGACTCGTACTCCTGGTACAGCAAAGAACCAATAATTACAGAAATGAATTTATTGCCCACTCCACGCAGGGAGATAAAGGGCTACACGTGGGACCCGGGAGTAGCGGGCTCAGGTTGACGGGCAGCGTTTTGGGCAGCTCCGGCGGTAGCGCGTGTCGACAAACGTGGGGTCCACATCCTGGTCGGAGGGCCGATCGGGCTGGGAGTGGTAGCACTGTGGTGGGGACTCCTGGAGGGACGATCCCTAGGAGGGGGACGCACTGGTTCGCCTTGGGGAAGGCGAGGCGGCCCGACTGGGGGACGTTGTTGCTTGCTATCCACGGACGTGTTCTGTAGTTTCAGGGCTGTGCAACCCGGGAAAAACAACTGCTGCGATCAGACTCGACGTCGGATCGACGAGAGACTAGCGTCGTTGCGAAGCTCCTTCAAAGAACTACAAACATCTGTTGTTATAGGAATTTTCTTATCTCTATATTGGCCGTGGTTGAATTTAGAATAGGCGGGCTCCTCTGGCTCAGAACTGACTGGGCAGATTGGGATTTGCCTGAGAACCTAGTTTGACCGGAGGGAAGATGGTGGATCTAGGTTATGAGATTTTTATGGGTGAGAGAGGAGGATGTGAGGGACGTGCCCGATTTTTCTTGTAATTTTTTGAGATGGTTTTCAAGGTGGAATGGATTTTATGGTGGACAGGGGTCGGATCTGGACTGCAGAGGACAGAACAGAAATCGATTTTTGCAGAGATTTTAAGGAGGGGTAAATGAACTCTAAAATTCGTGGAAAAATTTGTGGAAGAGATATTTGGTGGAAAAAAGTCCCAGTCCAAATTTCAGAGCGATCTGAAATCGGAAAGGGGGTCAAACAAGGGAAGGGGTTGGCTGCTGGAACACAGATCTGCACAGAGATAGAATCTGTAGATCGGGGGAAATAAAATGGAATGGGGGGGCAAACGAAGGTGGAACGACTTGGAAATTTTTGTGGAGAGTGGGAAGAACGTGGGGAACTCACCCTCCAATTTTCAGCTCGATCAGATTCGTGGGTTGGGAGGGAAAAATCGAGATTCAGGCCTCTGTCTAATAGTGGACAGATCTGCGACGGCGAGGCGGTGGTGGTTCGACGGCGGCTCGATGGCGGTGGCGGTGCTGAGCTTCTCACTCAGGAAGGGACCAGATAGGGAGGCTTCTCACCTCAGAAGAAGAGCTTTCTCAGCTGCAAGGGGGGAAGAGAGGAGAGAGAGAGAGGGGGCGCCCTTGGGCCTTCTTGGACAAATTCTGATTTTCTTATGCATTAATTCTTACAAATTATGGAAATACACGGATTATATAGCAATGGATAAAAGTCCTAAACTAACCTCAGATCTAGGGTTAGGGAGGGGCACTTAGGGGATAGGAGATTAATCTCCCATGTGGTCAAAAGAAGAAAATAAAAAATACATAAAGGAAAGGGGCGCCCTCTCCTTGTGGGCTGATTTGACTTGGCTTGGTCCAAGTTCTACCTTGGACCAAAGACCAACATAAAGGGCCCATGGACCTAGGTGGACCAATGGGAAAGGGGATGGGGGACCGCGCTGGACCTACTGGCCTTTTTACAAAGAAACCCAAAGACTTCTAAGGACTAACACATTGGCTTATACTTGCCATACAATTGCAAACTCAATTAACCCAAGGATATAAATGCAAACAAAAGGATACAAATGCAAAATTAAAATGTTAGTGCTCGGTGTTGATTCCCATCATTATTACCTTATTGGAGTTCTCCTATCATCAGAAAAAATTTAGATGTCATGCATATTGAAAAGAATGTTTGTGATAATATTCTAGATATATTTAATATTTCTACGAACCTAAATGACAATTTAAACTCAAGAAAGGATTTAGAAATGAGAATATGTCGAAAGTTGCATTATTAGAATAATTCAAATAAATTGCCAAGTGCTATTTACACATTGAGCAAGGATCAGTAGCAAAGTATATGTCAATTCAGAAAATCTGTCAGGGTTTGTTGGCACTCAAAATATATCCAACGGCGATCAAGCCTCAAAGACAAATGATGCGGCCTACTGAAGCACAGAAGCCGAAAGAGATCAATACACCGAAGCCTTCTCAAGTTGCCAGAGCCTCAGGTCACCCAGTATAAACGCCGGGGACTTCACCTCAGGAGGATCGAGAAGAATACACCACAAGCCAGCAGTGTCGTCAGGACTGCCCAATGAACCGGTATCGACTCGATCTTACCGCGTAGACAATATCTTGTTGGGCATGTATGTAACATGCTTTAATTCTATTGTTTTGATAATGTATGACTATGACTCATTAATATGTTTGACCTGCATTTGATAAATGTCAACATTCGTGCATTTCAGGTCAAGCCCACTTTGGCAACAAAGAAAGAAAGAAATTAAGTAAGGCATAGAAAATGAGGTATGTGGCTACACAAGAATCAAGGTAGAATTCAAGATTCATGGTTGCACAAAAACCAAGGCACAAGCAACACAAGGCAAATAGTTTCTCAGAAATCCATGGAGACAAGGTAAGTGCAACTGCTGAAGTTGATGCACATGCTGAAGAGAGAAGCGTCGACACATACTACTAAAAGTGTCGACACCAACCACAATAGTGTCGACACCACAGCCATTTCTCAGCCAACTAAGGTCAGTGCACAACACTGCTTACATGCATGCAAGGTCGGTGCATCTTCTGGCAACATCAGGTCGGTGCACATTTCTCTCATGCCCTATAAGGTCTACACGCATGCAACAAACCAAGTCCGTACACATCTGCAAGTAAGGTCGGTGCAGTCCCTCTCTAGAGCAAAGCAAGGTCGGTGAAATCCTTCTCAAGTACAATGGAAGGTCAGTGCATAGCTGAACTAAGGTCGGTGCAATCATTTTCTAAAGTACAGTAGGGTCAGTGCACATATGCTACAAGGTTAGTGCATGCTTCGTAAGCGTAACATACAAGTTCGGTGCACAACCTAGACTCGCACGAACCAAGGTCAGTGCATATCCTACCTCAGTGCAAGATCAGGTCGGTGCAAGTTCTGCCTTCAACACAAGACCAGGTCGGTGTAGGTTTTATCAGCAAGGTCGGTGCCAGTATGTGCATTGGGTCAGTGCCAGCTCAAGACAAGGTCGGTGCAGGTTTCTATTCCTATGAACCAAGGTCTGAGCACTTATGAAGATCAAGGTCCGTGCAACCTCTGGCCAGCAGATAACCAGGTCTGTGCACGTTCACTATGTGATAAATCAAGGTTGGTGCACATTCTTCCTTCAACACTAGAAGGTCCGCGCACATATGAAGTCAAAGTCTAAGTACGATGATGAAGGTCTTTGCAATGCTTCCTTCACACATCAAGTCTGTGCATGTTTATCTTATGGCAAGACAAGGTCCGTACAAGCTGCAAAAGGTTCCAGCTCAAATCAAGTCTGAGCACATCTCAAGGTCCAAGCATCAAGGTCTGAGCATATTCAAGTTAAGGTCGGTGCACGCTGTTCCCAAGCACCATCTATCCAAAGAAGGTCAAAGGAATGTGTCGACCTGTCTCTCTCAAGAGGTCGACCTGTGACCATTCCTAAAAGCGTAACATTGGCTGTCTCACTAAGTAGTGTCGACGCTTTCCAAGCAAGAGGTTGACACCCTTGTTCTTCTTGAAGCTCTCAAGCCTAAAGTCTGTCAGATCAGTGGGCCATCCAGAGAGAGAAAAAGGAATCGCAAATTATTAAAATTAAGGATTTTGGATTCTGGACCACGTCCCGAGGTCTGACCCTTGCTCTACCATCTTATCACTCATTTGTCTACCTTTTGGAGATTGTTTTGTCAGAAATCTAGCTAAAAGAGCCACTTCTATCTGTCACGATGTAAGTCTTATTTGTCTGCCTGTCCAGACTATCTGCTATTGAGAATAGGACACCCCGCAGTCTTCCACCATCTTGCAGTCGACCAATGGGATGTCCAACCAGCCATTGTCATAGAAAAGTACACTTCAAGCAGAGTGAGAAGACTACTTGTCTGAAGGGGATTTAATGTGAAGATCTGAGACTGACCAAAGGGAGATTTAGTCTGCCTCTTCACACAAGTCTCTCATCGTACTATTCTTGTACTAAAAGTAGTTTAACTCATGCCAAATCTTGCAGAAGACCTTCTTCAAAGTAAAGAAAGCACTTGGTGGGAAAACTTGGCGGGAAAAGGTTCCTCACCAAGTGACCGCGTGGCACGCTGTATATATGTATAATATCTAGCTTCCCATAAAGCTGTTGCTGCCGTCCACAAAGTGCCACGCCCTTAACCAATCTACGAAGAATATTCCTAAGTAGCGTGAGAGCATCCCCATCACCTATTGGACTTAGTCCAGTGCTGTGAGAGAAGAAGAAGAAGAAGAAGAGAGAGCAACCTTGCGAGAGAGGAAAAAATCTTGCAGTCTACCGGTGCTTGAAGAAAAGGATCCTTGGATCCAATCTTGTAGCTGCACTCACCAATTCAGATGTCTTGATCCAGTCCTTCAGCTAGTGTCTACATTGTCTCTATTGATTCTCCACTGCACTTACAGTTTTCAGTTTCTATTTGTTACGGTTCGTCTATCACCAATACATCTAGCTTCTCTGATACCCTGTTTAGGGACCGGGTTCCCTCTATGGTTTCAGAGGAAGAGAGGATCAGATCCTCTGGGTGGTTCAAGCTGTTAGTCAGTGAAAAGCAAGCTGTGCTGCTCAGCTGTGTAAACAAGCTGTGCTACTCAGCGGATCATGGTGTGTGTCAGTCGGAAAGCCTCACCGAGTTTGGTGAGGGGTGGACGTAGGTTGTGGGCTAACAACCGAACCACCTTAAAATCCTTGTGTTGTGGGTAGTATACTTTGTGAGCTTGTTCCATATCCTCTATCCCTACTTCACAGGTTCGTGTGCTACTTACGCTGCTTATTTTCTCTGCACACTCAAGCGTTCAACTACACAACAATCTCATCTCGATCCTCCTGCTATCGTAGCTAACATGGATCCTCTCAGGTGTCTGCAGCACTCTTGCTTACAGACACTTTGGAGCATCTCCCAAGCAGAGGAAGTTATCACGATGTGTGAACAGCTTTCTCCCTGGTATATCTAACTGCATTTGCGCCTTAGGTTGCCTGCTGCACCCTTGCAAACAGGGACCAAGGTGAAAACTTTCCCAAGGAACTTCATCTTGCTGAACACTCATTCTTCTTAGCTGATCATCATAGCTCTCCCACCTGAGATAATCATTTAGGTTAGCTTTTCTGTTTCAAGATCTCTATGGTGTTTTGGATTACATCTCATTCGGATCTAAGCTGCTAGTGAAGAAGTGTCGACCTCTCTCTTGAGGAGTGTCGACCTGTCTGAACTAATCTGATTAGAGGTGTTGACCTCACTCCCTAAAGAGCAGACTCCAGCTCACTTCATAGCTGGATCCTACTAAAGGAGTGTCGACCTGTCTGAACTGAGCATTGGAGTTTAACGTCATTACTTGTTCCATTCCTATTTATTCCACTGCGATGTATGCTTAAGTAATTCATTTATCTTATAAGAATGGTTTATGTTTTTACGAGTCAAGATTTAAATAGGCCAAAGTTATAAATAGGATCTATTCAACCCCCCTTCTAAATCCGATCGCACTCCGTGGGACCCAACAGTTGGTATCAGAGCCTAGCTCTACTATTCCTAGATCCTACGATCTACAGGGAAAGATCCCAGTGGATTTTAAGAAAATGGCTTCACCTGCTACACATGCTTCGAAGGTTTCTCCACCTATTTTTGATGGTTCATATTTTTCAATATGGCTGAGAGGAATGTACTTCTATGTCAAACTCACAGATCCACCAATGTGGAACCTTATATACATTGGTCCAAATGAGCTGCCATCAGATTCAAATGAATGGTCAGCTGAACATAAGACCAAACATGAAAATAACCTTGCTGCACTCAATTCAATCAAAGCTACGATTGATGACAGATTACTTGATCTTGTGTCTACCTGCAGCACAACTAAGCAACTTCTGGAGGTGTTGATGAACATCCATGAGAAAGAAGATCAAGAGCATCAATACCTTATGGCTGACCGATCAGAGCAGTCAAGCAATCCATCCTCATCTCAGGTAAGCCATGATTCTGAAGACTTTACTTTTGAAGAGCTTATGGGTGCATATGATCAGTTGATCGAGCAGTACAAAAAGATGAAATCTGAAAACAAAAGATTGAAAAAGGATTTGAAGAAAAATAGTCAAGATAAGAGTCGTGCTTGTGAAAATTGTTTCAACCTTGAAGAGCTCAACAATACTCTTGCTTTTGACTTGGATCTAAACAAACAAACCATAGTGCGTCTAAATGATGAAATCAAAATCCTTCATGAAGAAATCATAAGGTTGAAAGAGACTATTCGAAAACTTAAAATCCAACCAATCTGTCAAAGTGAAAGTTCCATTTGTAACAGTTGTTCAGCCTTTGAAGAGCTAAATGACACTCTCACCTCTGACTTGGATGTGAAAAAGCAAACCACTACATGCCTAACAGATGAAAATAGAATCCTTCAAGCTGAAATCACTAGGTTGGAAGTAATCATAAGACAACTTCAAAACCAACCTAAATCAATCTCTAATGAACAAACCATGTCGAAAAAGCTAATCCCCGATAAAAGGTTGACTGAAGAAATAAAAATAGTAAAAGAACAAAACGACATGTTACTTGAAAGACTATCCATTCATGAGAAGGGCAAGGGTATTGCCCATGACAGTTTTGAAAAACTAAATGAACTTCAAAAGGAGATTGAAAATTACAAGGGGGTTAATGCTATGCTCAATGAGCAATTGGCTGTGTGTGAGGAGGACCTCGCTGAAACCGAGCTACATGTCTTCTCATTGGAGAATGAAATCAAAGATATAAATGATTCTCTGTCTAAGTGTATGCATGATAAGGAAAGCATGAACAGACTCTTGGAAACAAGAGTAAGTCATCATGAGGGAGATTTGGGTTACAAACTCGAAAACCAACGATTCTTCGGAAGCAAGGCCTATATCACTTCTGCCAAGGGTAAGAATAAAGCCAGCACTTCTTACCACCTCCCAATACCACATGTTGCTCAAAAAAACCAAAAACACATTGGTAAGCATAAAGAGAAGGCTCTCATGCAAAAATAGAAACCTAAGTCTGCTAGTCTTGACATGCACAACAGGAAAAGCCATGATGACTACCATGCATCTCATAAAGTGAATGTTTACTGCTTTCATTGTGGCATGCTTGGTCACACTGTACATGACTGTCTCACCTTGAAAGATGATGAACTAAGAGCAGGAAAGGATTCAAGAATTACTGCTGAAGTCAAGGGTAAAAGACAGGTCAACTCTGGTAGAGGAAGTATGCAGCATAACTCTGCACTGAACCGCATGGGGAATCAGAAGAGTCGACACTTCCATTCGGACAGGTCGACACTCCCCATGGTCTTCAACAGAAATCACCTTCCTTGCTACTACCACTGTGAAAAGAATGGCCACACAGTCCAGAACTGCTGGCGACTGAGAGGTAGGAGCTACTCTCATGATCAACATAACAGTTTATATACTCACTCGCAATGGAACAATGCACATGTGCACAGAAAAAATGGTAAACAACATGTGCGTTGTTTCTATTGTGGTGAATATAGACATACATCTAATTATTGTCCCTGGATGAGAGTGGGTGACCATAAGGCAGCAAAGAAAAGAAGATCAATTGCTAGAAATGTTGCTAATCAATAAGGACCCAAGCAAGCTTGGGTACCTAAAAATTTTAAATAAGAATTTTGAATGTAGGGTGCCTTGGAGCTGAACAATGGATGGTCAAAAGAATAAATGCTCAAGGCACATGTATGTAAATAATTTTTATGTGTTCAACCTTTGCTTAATAGGATTGCACTGTAGGTCATTGCATTGTAGGGCTGTTTTGTGTCAATAAATCCTACATGCTGAAAGTTGTCTCCCTGAACTGCTAATATATCCCCCATGGTGTGAAGATGAACATTTGAGTTAGATTGTGTGCTCACACCGTGCTTGACCTCTGGTATATCAAATAATGAAGCGTAGAAAGGCAAGTCAAGCTTGCCCGGAGCTCTCACTATGCGTGAGCAGGATCTCAGATCCAAACCTCCGCCTTGTACCAGAGATTAATTATCTCAGTTGCTCAATCCATAAAAAAATTGTCATGCTGATGGAATCGCTATATTGATGAGTTTTTGCTTGATATGTTTTGCCACTTCATAATAGCCATGAGAACTTCTTCCTTAGCATTGTTGATTATTGTTTTGATGATGCATTCCATGGCTGCATATATCTCAAATCATCACTCTCATGAAAAAATGACATGCTGATTGTTTGCCTCAACTTCCATTAGCACTGGACAGAGGGGGAGTTTAAGTGTTTGCACCTAAGGGAAGAAATGCATTGCATATGGATGTGCTGTGGTCCTTGAGCATCAACTTGAAATTTCATGTCACATCATGCATTTTATGATCAAGGGACCCAACTCTGCATGACCTCTTGGTATATAAAATGGTAAGCTGGGAGAAAGACAAATCACTTCTGTCTAGAAACCCACATCATGCGTGATGTCACACCCCGACGCGAAATATCGGGACGTACAGTTAGAAACTAGCTAGAAACAACACTAAAAGTTCTAAACTAAACAATTACACATGTGCTAAGAGAGAAACAAATCTATTGATCAAGATGATTCCAATTTATTACAATAACCACACTGCTAACACACGATCAAACATGACTTCCAAATCTGAATTCTAATACAATAATTGACTCCAAAAGTAACAAAGTGCTAACACAACTCTAAGGAAATAACTAGAGGTAAACAACTATGCCCACACGGCATCTACTAAGAGGTACACTCAAAAGATATCACTCTTGCCCTTCCCCATCGGTATGCACATCATCACCTGAATAGCCTGGAAAGGGGGGAAACAACAACTATGAGCTGACGCTCAGTAGGAAATAACTGGCAAGTTTACGTGATTAACACGTTAATTACATCTTTCATATGCCATGCTAAATAAAGGAAATAAAAGATGATTCAATAAAACAGCGTAATACAAAGATCTTGCAAGGTCAAGAAATATAATGATGACAAGAGATAACAAGATAACAAGTACAAGAATTTACAACATGAGATAGTAATAGAGAATTGGCCAACAAGTAAGTATTTTAAACATCATTCAAGCACGATCAAGTAACAAGTAACAAGAGATTTTATGTCATAGATGTTACACAAGTCAAGTACTCGGTGCAATGCCTCACCATGTCATTAACATCCCATGGGCTCACTAACTTTCGGGCGCTCTCCCCAGGACCAGACCGGGCCCCTATGATGCGTTGGCATTGATTTATTGGATCCAAGATCCCACGATTGTCTAGACATTCAGTCAAGTTAAATGGCCAATTTAATAAGAGGAATTACTGTCACAAGCATGAGATTTAAGGACTAACTTGTCCTTGGATTCACTAAAACAAAAACTCGGTTATACGGTCACTTTGGGCCGCATTACAAGAATTGGACCAAAACTCAGTCCACGAGGTCAAGAAAGAACGGCTGACAGTGTACCGCTCAAGTGTGTAAGCAATCCATTTTACTGGGGTAATAATGACTATCCAGCAACTTAACAATCAATTTAATCCTAATTACCAAGTTAATATACCAAAGATTATCTATTATCATTTGCATTAAGACAATTTACCAAAAAGCTGATTCAAGATGATAAGGTAAAGAACAAGCTCGCACAGGAGTGAATAGCATGCATTAACAGAAATTTAGTTACACAATTAATCACTAATTATGTGGGTTTCTATTTAACCATTGTATGCGTTGAAATGGAGATGATAAACGACATGTTTTTACACAATGGTTGAATGCGAGGACCATTGTCAATTGAAATCCTAAGGTTACAAGTATGGGTCATTGGTTCCTCAAAAATATAATTTTCAATTGGACTAAGTTGAATGGGTCGATCCCCTAATGATCCGGATCGATCCTCGGGTCGAAAATCAACTAAAACCGGTATGCTGGTACATGGGTCGACCCCTGGAAAAATAGGGTCTGCCAGGGTGATGGGTCGACCCCCTCAAAACCTGCAGCATGGGTCGACCCCATGGGTCGACCCCTGCAAGCCCAGAAACGGCCGTAGCCTCCAGAAAACAAATGAACTCATCCATTTGGGGTCTAAATGGGTTGGGATCTTAACCAGATGCTCTAGGGTTCTTATTAGACATACTAGGGTCATAATACAAGAGTTTTGAAACACGAATTTCAACATAAATCAATTGAATCACAACCTATCTATGATGAACACATGAAAACCTAGGTCTTGACATGCTTCTACTAAATCGTAAGGTTCTCTCAATATATACAACGAAATTTGGAGCTTCTTATATCAAAAGAAAGCTACTTTGATGCTGATTCCATCCATGTATGATATGCTATATGGGGATCAAGATATACAACTCAAAATCAGCCTGAAATCATGCTTTGACTCATAAGAACACTACATAAATCAAGCATAGACATGCTCTTACTTCGATCCAAAATTCTCTAAACATGCTCAATGAAAATTAGGGCTTTTTACGCCAAATGAAAGCTAACAAGATGATGATTACATCCATGTATATTAATTAGTGTTTGGCTGTTAGATCCTACCTCAATCGAAGAGAGAACTTAAAGCCCTAGAATGAAGAACAAACTGGACATCACCTTAGAAAAACCTCGATATCTCCTCGGATACCTAATGAAATTTAGGGCTTCTTATATCATTGGAAAGATCTCGTCGAGAGGAACAATTTGATGTATTCAAGTGCAGGTTTTGGTTAAGGAAACCTACCTCAATCGATGGAACAAAGAGGAGAGGAAGGAGGACGACGGTTGCCGACCCACCTCCACTAAACGACCAAGATCTTCCTAGATCTAAATCCAATGCAAACACCATAGCCACCAAAAGAAAATAGACCCGTAGAGCTTCATTTTGATAGCTCATAGAGCTTCTGGAGACTTAGGAGCTGGGAGAAATCGACCACGCAAGGTGGTGTTGGAAAACGGTACCGCCAAGGTTGACCAAGCCAAAACTCGGCCGCCGCCATGTGCTAGGGTTAGGTTTGGGTTCGATTGATAGAGGGCTATTGATTCTTAGATCGTGGCCTTTCATTTGCCACCGATTTGAGCTCATTTGGTTGAGTATTAAGCTCTAATTTGATGTTTTAAGATGAGGTTAGGTAAAGGTGAACTAAGTGTGCACTTTTAGGCTTAATATACTAATTAGCCCTAATTACGAATTTTTGCTAGGTCGATCACAGAAGATAAAGTTGCTAACTACATCGTCCTTAACCTGATTAGCATTTTTCCAAATTTTTATAAGGTAGTCGAATTTCCACTATTCTATTTTCTAAGGAATTAAATATTATAAGTATGAAATTCAAGCATTAATTCATTAAAAATTCAATTTTAAGTTAATAAAAGCTTAATAAATACATTGGGCTCAATAAAAATTATCGGGGTATTACACCCTCCCCTACTTAAGTAATTTGGTCCTCCAAATTCACTGCACTACAACTGAGAGTAGGGAAAGAGATCGCTCACCTAGAATAAGTCGGGATACCGCTTCTGCATAGTATCTTCGGACTCCCAAGTAGCTTCTTCGGTCCCACGCCGACTCCACTGAATCTTGACCATTGGTATAGAACGATTCCGGAGTTGCTGCTGTTTGCAGTCCAGAATCTTGATAGATCTTTCTTCATAGGTCAAATCTTCCTTCAATTCAAAATCCACATGCTGAATGATGTGAGTGGGGTCATACACATATTTCCGTAACATAGACACATGAAAAATATTGTGTACGCCAGACAACTGAGGCGATAAAGTCAGTCTGTAAGCAACTTCTCCCACTCTGTCTAAGATCTCGAATGGACCAATATACCTCGGACTAAGCTTGCCATGAATGCCAAATCTTCGAATCCCTCTCGAAGGAGAAACCTTCAGAAATACATGCTCGCCAACTTGAAATTCTAATGCTCTTCTCCTTATGCCGGCATAACTCTTCTGTCTTGATTGAGCCACTTGTAACCGGTCTCGGATAATACGGATGTTCTGTGACGATTCTGAAATAAGATCCGGTCCAAGCCATTGCTTCTCACCTATCTCATCCCAACACAACGGGGAACGATAACTTCTTCCATACAATGCTTCAAAAGGAGCCATCTGGATACTGGATTGATAACTGTTGTTGTAGGTGAATTCAATCAAAGCCAAATGATCACTCCAACTTCCTCCGAAATCAATCATGCATGCTCTAAGCATATCTTCTACTATCTGATTGGTTCTTTCAGTCTGTCCATCGGTCTGTGGATGAAAAGTAGTACTGAAATTCAGGCGAGTACCAAGAGACTCTTGCAGTCCCTTCCAGAAATGTGAATTAAATCTGGGGTCTCGATCAGACACAATGCTGACTAGTATGCCATGGAGCCTTACCACTTCCTTCAAATACAAAGCAGCCAATACATCAACTGTCCACTTGGACTTAATGGGTAAGAAATGAGCTGACTTTGTCAATCGGTCGACAATCACCCATATTGCATCAAATCCACCACGAGTCTTAGGTAGACCCATAATGAAATACATGCCAATGCTTTCCCACTTCCATTGGGGTATGTCAAGTGGTTTCAACTTCCCCGCCGGTCTGAAATGTTCGGCCTTAACTTGCTGACAAACCAAGCATCTACTCACGAAGTCTGCAACTTCCCTTTTCATATTTGGCCACCAAAAAGATCTCTTCAAATCCTTGAACATTTTAGTGCCTCCAGGATGAATGGTGTATCGGGATCTATGTGCTCCCTCCAGAATCTTGTTCTTTATTCCAGCTTCATCAGGTACACAAGTTCTACCCTATAATAACAATATTCCATCGTCAGCCATCATGAAGTCAGGTCTGCTGCTCAAGCTTCCCTTGATCTCTACTAGCTCGGGATCATTATCTTGCAGAGATTTGATTTCCATCAACAATTCAGACTTAAGTTGAATCTGTGCAATCATAACCGGATCATTATCAACATTCAGATCCAGGCTGGCTAATTGTTCTAATAGCTTCCACTCTTGTAACATGAGACTGGACAATCTAGCCACAGGCTTCCTGCTTAATGCATCTGCCACAACATTGCCTTTACCAGGATGATACTCGATCGAGAAGTCGAAGTCTTTCAAGTACTCCAACCATCTTCTCTGCCTCATATTGAGTTCCTTCTAAGAAAACAAATATTTCAGACTCTTATGATCTGAAAACACTGTGAATGTTTCTCCATACAAGTAGTGCCTCCATATCTTCAACGTGAACACCACTGCTGCTAGTTCCAAATCATGAACATGATAATTCTCTTCATGCTTCCTCAACTGCCTAGAAGAATAGGCAATCACCTTCTCGTGCTGCATGAGTACACAACCTAAACCAATATCTGAAGCATCAGTGTATACCACAAATCCTCCCTCACCAGAAGGTAAAGTCAATACAGGTGCAGTAGTTAAACATTCCTTCAAAGTCTGAAAGCTTTGCTGACAATCATCTGACCAATCAAACTTGTTCTCCCTGCGGGTTAATCTTGTAAGAGGTACTACAATCTTGGAGAAATCTTGAATGAATCTGCAATAATAGCCTGCCAGGCCTAAGAAGCTTCTGATTTCAGTCACATTAGTAGGCTGCTCCCAATTCTTCACTGCCTCAACCTTCGAAGGATCAAAGGATCAACAGAAATACCTTCCTTGGTGATGATATGTCCGAGAAAGGACACTTATTGTAGTCAAAATTCACACTTACTGAACTTGGCATATAGCTGATGATCTCTCAACAGTTGCAATGCCATCCTCAGATGCTCAGCGTGCTCCTCTTCATTCTTGGAATAAATCAAGATGTCATCAATGAATACCACGACCCATTGATCAAGATAGGGCCGAAATGCATTGTTCATCAACTACATGAAAGCTGCCGGTGCATTCGTTAGACCAAAAGGCATAATGACAAATTCAAAATGACCATACCTGTTGCGGAAAGCCGTTTTATAGATATCCTCTTCCTTAATCCGCAACTGATGATATCCATATCAAAGATCGATCTTAGAAAAATACTGAGCTCCCACTATCTGGTCAAATAGTTCGTCAATCCTCGGCAATGGATATTTGTTCTTGACAGTCTGCTGGTTCAATTGCCGATAATCGATGCACAACCTCATCGAACCATCTTTCTTCCTGACGAATAATATAGGGGCTCCCCAAGGAGAAGTACTAGGGCGAATGAAACCCTTCTTGAGGAATTCCATCAACTACTGCTTTAACTCCCTCAGTTCCGCAGGGGAGGACATACGATAAGGAGCCTTGGAAATAGGAGATGTGCCAGGAATGAGATCAATAGAAAAGATAACTTCCCGCTCAGGCGGAAGTCCTGGTAGTTCCTCTGGAAAGACATCAGGAAAATCTCGGATGACAGAAATGTCCTTAATCTCAATCTGCTGCTCAGGGGT
Source organism: Amorphophallus konjac (assembly GCA_022559845.1). Lineage (NCBI taxonomy): Eukaryota > Viridiplantae > Streptophyta > Magnoliopsida > Alismatales > Araceae > Amorphophallus > Amorphophallus konjac. The sequence continues at coordinate 335,659,115 of CM040123.1, forward strand.
TGCATAGACAAAGGCTAGAAAAGCCTCGCATCCTCTTCTCATTAGCTTATCAGCTCGAAGAGCCGAGATAAGTGGTACGGAGTTATGGTGCTTAACTCCCACAAAAGAAAGTCCAGGGTGTCTAGTAAAAGACACGGAGCTAGAACTGTAGTGAACATTAGCCTCATGTCTAGCTAACCAATCTGCTCCTAGGATTACATCATAATCCTTCATGTCCATGCAAACTAAATCAGCTGGTAAATTCTGTTCACCAATCATAACCGTACTAGAAGGATAGAAGTATTGTATTGCCGATCTAGTACCAATAGAGGTTGATATTTCTAACGGAGAGTTCAACAAAACAGGTTCCATAGCTAAAGACTTAGCAAATCTCCGAGAAATAAAGAAATGTGTGGCACCAGTATCAAAAAGAACAAATGCTGGCTTGTCGAGTATAATAAGAGTACCTTCGATGAGTCCACCATCCTCGGCAGTTCCTGCTTCATCTGCATGCAAAGCTTGAAGCTTGCCTTGCGGTTTCTTGATACCTTGAGGTTTTGCCGGTGTAGCTTGCTCCGATATAAGAGGACAGTTAGGGATACGGTGCTCTTTACTTCCACATCGCAAACAGGTGCCTAGCTTGTGCCAGCATTCCTCCATCTTGTGACCAGGACGATCACAAAACTTGCACACGCCCTTGAATGGAACAATAGGGCCAGGCTTCTTTTCTTCATGCCTCGACATCTTGCCCTTCCACGATCCAGATCCAGTCCATGAACTAGACCCACTAATGGGCCTCTTCTTGCTATACCCGGGTTTGATATTCCCGGAACCCGTAGGTAGTTCCTTCTTGGTTCCTTTTCCATGGATTCTCTCCGTCATCTCAAGAGTATCTTCTAGAACTTGAGCTTTTCTCACCATTTCAGAATATGTGGAGATTTCCATTGATGCCAATTGATTGATATAGTGCAGCTTCAGACCATTGAGAAAACGCTTCGCCTTCATCTTCTCGGTGGAAATAAGGTGTGTAGCATAACGAGAAAGCCGTGAAAATTGAGCCTCATATTCTGCCACGGACAAACCTCGCTGTTTCAGGGCCGCGAACTCCGCTGCCTTCTTCTCTTGCACTCTATCAGAAAAATACTTGCTGTTAAAGAATTCCTCGAACTCTTCCCATGTAACTTGCTGATCACCAAGAGTCGCCTTGATAGAATCCCACCAAGTACGTGCATCTCGTTCCAGTTGAAAAGTTGAGAGAAGGGCACGCTCTTTATTGCTGCATTGCATCACTTCGAATATCCTTCCCATCTCATCTAACCAGTGCTCGGCTTCATCGGGGTCAGTCGAGCCTCCAAATCTCGGCGGATTCATTCCTCATAAGTTCCGATATAAGTCACCAGTGCCATGGTGTGCCGCTCCTGCTTGAGCCACTTGCTGTAAAGCCTGCGTAAGGCCTTGAACCGTACGTTGCAAGTTCCTCCATTCCGCACGGTCAGCTGCCATTGCAATGGCCTACACGAGGAATAGATTACTAAGGTTCAATAAGATAGATAATAACACGATTAAGATACGAACTTAACCCAAGTTTCTACTCAATCTCACCAGGTCGGGTTCTTAGACTAAACAAGGTTAGGGGTCCTATGCTATCACTTAGAACCCTAAAACTTAGAAAACCTAGAACTTAGGAAAACCTAGGAATATGAAACCTAGGGCTCTGATACCAACTAAACTATCACGTCCCGACGCGGAATATCGGGACGTACAGTTAGAAACTAGCTAGAAATAACACTAAAAGTTCTAAACTAAACAATTACACATGTGCTAATAGAGAAACAAATCTATTGGTCAAGATGATTCCAAATTATTACAATAATCGCACTGCTAACACACGATCAAACATGACTTCCAAATCTGAATTCTAATACAATTACTGACTCCAAAAGTAACAAAGTGCTAACACAACTCTAAGGAAATAACTAGAGGTAAACAACCATGCCCACATGGCATCTACTAAGAGGTACACTCAAAAGATATCCCTCTTGCCCTTCCCCATCGGTATGCGCATCATCACCTGAATAGCCTGGAAAGGGGGGAAATAACAACTATGAGCTGACGCTCAGTAGGAAATAACTGGCAAGTTTACGTGATTAACAAGTTAATTACATCTTTAATATGCCATGCTAAATAAAGGAAATAAAAGACGATTCAATAAAATAGCGTAATACAAAGATCTTGCAAGGTCAAGAAATATAATGATGACAAGAGATAACAAGATAACAAGTACAAGAATTTACAACAGGAGATAGTAATAGAGAATTGGCCAACAAGCAAGTATTTTAAACATCATTCAAGCACGATCAAGTAACAAGTAACAAGAGATTTTATGTCATAGACGTTACACAAGTCAAGTACTCGGTGCAATGCCTCACCATGTCATTAATATCTCATGGGCTCACTAACTTTCAGGCGCTCTCCCCAGGACCAGACCGGGCCCCTATGATGCGTTGGCATTGATTTGTTGGATCCAAGATCCCACGATTGTCTAGACATTCAGTCAAGTTAAATGGCCAATTTAATCAGAGGAATTATTGCCATAACCATGAGATTTAAGGACTAACTTGTCCTTGGATTCACTAAAACAAAAACTCGGTTATACGGTCACTTTGGGCCGCATTACAAGAATTGGACCAAAACTCAGTCCACGAGGTCAAGAAAGAATGGCTGACAGTGTACCGCTCAGGTGTGTAAGCAATCCATTTTACTGGGGTAATAATGACTATCCAGCAACTTAACAATCAATTTAATCCTAATTACCAAGTTAATATACCAAATATTATCTATTATCATTTGCATTAAGATAATTTGCCAAAAAGCTGATTCAAGATGATAAGGTAAAGAACAAGCTCGCACAGGAGTGAAATAGCATGCATTAACAGAAATTTAGTTACACAATTAACCACTAATTATGTGGGTTTCTATTTAACCATTGTATGCGTTGAAATGGAGATGATAAACGGCATGTTTTTACACTATGGTTGAATGCGAGGACCATTGTCAATTGAAATCCTAAGGTTACAAGTATGGGTCATTGGTTCTTCAAAAATATAGTTTTCAATTGGACTAAGTTGAATGGGTCGATCCCCTAATGATCCGGATCGATCCTCGGGTCAAAAATCAACTAAAACTGGTCTGCTGGTACATGGGTCGACCCCTGGGGTCGACCCCTGGAAAAACAGGGTCTGCCAGTGTGATGGGTCGACCCCTGGGGTCGACCCCCTCAAAACCTGCAGCATGGGTCGACCCTCACGCTGGGCCGGATGGGTCGACCCCAAGGGTCGACCCTCGGGCAGGCCCTTGCTGCTGGGGCATGGGTCGACCCCATGGGTCGACCCCTGCAAGCCCAGAAACGGCCGTAGCCTCCGGAAAACGCATGAACTCATCCATTTGGGGTCTAAATGGGTTGGGATCTTAACCACATGCTCTAAGGTTCTTAATAGACATACTATGGTCATAATACAAGAGTTTTGAAACACGAATTTCAACAGAAATCAATTGAATCACAACCTATCTATGATGAACACATGAAAACCTAGTTCTTGACATGCTTCTACTAAATCGTAAGGTTCTCTCAATATATACAACGAAATTTGGAGCTTCTTATATCAAAAGAAAGCTACTTTGATGCTGATTCCATCCATGTATGATATGCTATATGGGGATCAAGATATACAACTCTAAATCAGCCCGAAATCATGCTTTGACTCATAAGAACACTGCATAAATATTAGACCTAATTACGGATTTTTTGCTTGGTCGAACACAGAAGACAAAGTTGCTAACTACATGGTCCTTAACCTGATTAGCATTTTTCCAGATTTTTATAAGGTAGTCGAATTTCCACTATTCTATTTTCTAAGGAATTAAATATTATAAGTCTGAAATTCAAGCATTAATTCATTAAAAATTCAATTTTAAGTTAATAAAAGTTTAATAAATACATTAGGCTCAATAAAAATTATCGGGGTATTACACGTGAGGTGGTCTTATGACTTCAGTTCTCCGCCAGATACCAAAGGTCAACTCATCATTAGAACAGTCTAGAAGTTCAAATGAATATATCATCAAATTTCCTGCATTGATAACATTGCATGTGATGCACTCAATATTCAGACACTATGCACAAAGTCAGGGGGAGTTCTTGCATTTCATGGTTTACCAACTTGCATGTCTATTTAGAATGTATTTCAGAAAATCCATGATTGCATCATATTGTGGTCTCATACATTCAATGTTAAAAAGGACCCAAAAATGGCATCATTTTTCATGCATCATGTGCTCACTTAAAACACAGGTTGCATACTCCATGCACACACTCAGGGGGAGTTTTATTATTCTTAAAAATCCGTCAAAACTCTGTCCTACAGTCAAGCAGGTCGACCTCACAACACTGATAGGTCGACCTCTCAATTCAGCCTTGCTGAAAAATGCCTCCTACCTGAGCTCAAGTGTCGACACCATCCGGTGCGAATGTCAACACTTTCTTGCATACACTACAAGAAAAATGAGATATATGGGCAGTTTCGTTAGTGGCATTTGTTAAAAGTGCCCCAAAAATATTATAAGTAGAGGCATTTCATTTTATATTGCCCCTAAAGTATTTATAACTCTTAAATTATATTAACAAAAGTTTTTAAAAATGCTCCTAAAAATCTCCACTTGAAACTTGCAAGCTTTGGAAGTCGTAACTGCTCCCCCCGCGGAATTTCTTTTCCCTCGCAGACTTCTTCGGTTTCCCTCTCCATCGGAGTTTCCTAATGCCAGAAGATTCCTCAATCCCCCTCCGCCTCCTCGCCTCCGCGGCTCCCTTCTTCCCCATCGCTCTGTCTAGCTCTGCCCTCATCCTCAAAGAGCAAGCACTTTTTCCCCTCTCCCCCGCCCCTCTCTCGTTCATCTGAAGTAGAAGCTGTAGCAAGTTTTGTTCGTCTTCTCTTCCTCTGATTGATGCCTAGTGCGATGGAAGACATGAGATCTGCTTTAGGGGATCACGTGGATCTCGTCTCGGATATGGTCGAGAAGCTCTCCTCCGATCTCCGCAGCGGGTTTCGTCCGGCTTATGAGAACTTCATTGGATTCTTCCACGCTATCGACTGGAAGGAGCCGTGGTTGATAGGTTTAATATCCTTTCATGCAATGTTGCTGCTGATCACTATCATCTCAAGGAAGAATGTAAATTTCCAACTGTGCTTATCTATTATGGCATTATCTGGTGTGTTTCTTGCAGAGAGGATAAATCATTTTTTAGAGGAAAATTGGAAAAGCTTTGCAGGCCAGAACTATTTCGACCCTCATGGCCTTTTCATCTCAGTACTCTGGTCTGGTCCACTCCTCCTTATATCAATGTTGATTGTGGTGAATACTCTTTCTACTTTGGTCAAGCTGATCATACAATGGAAAAGAGCAGAACTTAGACACCGTGCTAGACTTGATCGCGGCAAACAGGATTGATATATTCTCTATGATTATGATTGGAAATTAGCAGCCTGAAAATTTCGGGTTTTTTAGCTAGTAAGAGTCCCTAGGTTTATGCCATCTCTCTCCCTTGTTTATGTCCTTGTGTTTCTCTTACAGCCGTCAGCCAGGTTCTGCAGCACTTGAGAGTTTTTGCCCAATCCAAGCAATTTTGAGCTGAAGACTATACTTAGTACCAACTTGTTCTTTTTCAGAGGTTTCCACTTTCCAGTTGTAACATGGGTTAATTCAACAGATTCTGGTCCTAAAGGTGTATACTTGTGTTGGACAACCATTCACCCATTTGGAGTGGTTTTTCTTTCTTTCAACGTAAGGAAAAAAAAGCACTTTTCCACCTCTTCCTCACCTTTACCCCTGGTCTACTGTCATTCTCCCCCTCGTCGCTCGCCGTCGTCACCCTCGGCCTCCCACGAGCCCCCACCGCCACCGTGCTTCCCTTTCTTCTTCTTCCTCTTCTTCTTCTGTCGCGAACAGGCTCAGCCCGGCCCTGCCTGCCCCGCCTCACGCAGCCACCACCACCACTGCATACATTATGTCATCCTTTTTATCAATTCACTGGCAACATGGATAATTGTTACATAAATTTTACCTTGGAACACTATTTTATCCTCCTTGTTTCCATTTGCTTTCCTTACATGTAGATCACATGATAAATGTAGAAGATCCTAGTTCAGAAACAATGTAACTCCATCCCTCTCCCTCTTTGTTGCAATTGTTCTATTATTCTCTGTCCTATGGACTTCCTCTCCACCAGCAAGCATGCACTCCAATTTTCAAAGTTGGCATACCCCGTATGTCAAGTGACAAAGTTCCCCATTTCTAAACAATTTCTACACTTGACCTTTTTGCCAGCATCTCTCTCCTCAGCCTTCCATTTTCCACATTCTTATTGCCCTTCCCCTTTTAGTGGATCATCTTTTTCTGCAGTAAAACAGTCTTCATACACTCATAATTCTTCTTTGTATCCAAAAACATATATGTATTATGACAAACAAGAATGCACAAGAAAATGACAAGACTAGCTAGAAGGGAATTACGCAGAGGCAACAGTGATGTTACTGTTGGGATAGGGGGTTCAATAATTCAATTTTATTGCTTTCCAGAAAAAATTATATGATTCTAAAAAAATTGTCATCTCTAAAAGAACATCAAGATTGGGATCACTCCAGTGCATCAAAAAAACACCCCATTTGCTAGGCATCATAGGTTCAATGCCATTTTGGAAGCCAGTTGCCAAGTTTACTACCAGGCAAGGACACCCATCTTTTCACCAGTAGATGGCCTTAGATTTTTGTCTTGACACAAGCACATTTATTTTATTTCCCTAATTATGCATCTAGGAATAAGGAATTAAAAATTAGATTTAGAACTGGACATGTCCCATGGGTACAAGTTCAGTTTTGGGACAAAACCAGTTCTTGCTAGTTCTTACCACCACAACCAGACCGGCCAGTTTATAGCAACTCTAGTCTAGAAATCAGTTCACCTGGTTTTTCATTCCATGCTAGGAATCGCCTATATCTGATACAGCTTCTTGCCTTAGCAAAATCTACTAAAACTAAACTAAACAATCAGCTAATGTCTACCATCTGTCAGTGGGCAGTACAATATCTGGATAGCTTAGAGAACATGTTCCATATGAAGTGGTGTGGCATTCTAGGTCCCATAAGTTCTGTATAGGCCAACTCTTGCCAGCTCCTACCACCAAAACGAGACCAACCAGTTTCCAGCAACTCTGGTCTAGCAACCAGTTAACCTGGCTTTTCTTCCCATGCCCGGAATGGCCTATATCTGATACAACTTCTTGTCTATACAAAATCCATCAAGAACTTGACTGAACAAACATCTGACATCTACCATCTTTCAGTGGGCACTACATTATGTGGACAGCTTACAGAATGCCCAATATGAAGCAGTGTAGCATTTTACACAGATTCTCCTGGGTCCCATAAGTTCTGTATAGGATATTTTAGCTTAAATAAACTATTTTAATTATTTCTGTACTTCATGCAACAAAGAAAATTTTATACTCTAGCTCTTTCTGTCCATGGAAAGGAATTTTTTTTAATTGCATATCTCAGAAGTGTGGAACAAGCCTTTATTTCGTCTGCTTTTCATTTTCAATTTGTTACAACCTTCCCTCAATTAGCTGTCATTCACCTTAAATATGGGAACAACATGTTTACATAACAAAGAAAGACTACCAAATATTAGAAGGTCTAAGTCTTAAAATCTATTACACTAACATCCAAGGAGATGCATGATTCAAACAATGATATGCTCCTATTAAAAGTCAACTTCCACTTTAAGTGTTTCTGATGCAGAACATCGTTCTTGTCTTTTGGGAATTTGTGGCACACTTTTCATAAATAACTCGGCTATGAGGCTAATCTACATGCTGATCCTTTTTTTTTTCAGGTGAATGTTTTGATGCATAACATTGTTTTAAATATCTAGATTGTCATATGAAAAGTTGTGAACTAATCTTTTATTGTTGGTTGTGTATGCCGATGGTTCAACGTATCTTTTATTTCTACATCCAGATAGTTCAAATATCCAGATTTCCTCATCATTAGACACACTGCCTAAGCTAAGCCAAATGACAGAATATCACAACCATTTTGTCTTATGAGCTGCTTTTGGTTTATTGGGTAATAATAATATTGCTTGGCTTTTGTTGCTGCATCAGAAACTCTTTATTTGAATGCAAAAGGACTTATTGTGATTCTGTGAAACAAGGGTATTATTTTATCTTCATATCAAGGCATGGCTGAATGTGGAAGGAGTTTGAGTGATATCATATTGATTATAAAAGATCTGTGTTTGTTTCTTAATGTAAAAGCACAAATATTTGTCCATTACATTCCAGTGCTCTTGAATGCTTGTGTGCTTCAGGTAGCCTATAGTGGTGTCTTTTTGCAGCATGAGTGAAGTCACAAATGGGTCTTCAATATAGCTTGACAAATAGCATCATCTGGTATGCACATGCCGACATGTTTTCTCCATGAATATTTTGTTGTAGTCCTATCCTTTATACACTGTTTTGGCAATTGTTTGCTTTCAAGGAGGATAAAAGTATACTGTTTTTGTTTGTGCAGCACTTGCTTGCCCTAATCACATTTATGCAGCATATATTTCTTGATCCATCTTTTTTTGAGAAACTATATGATGCTACTAGCCGGTAACTAATGCTTACCTTTATATTGTAGTCTACATGACATATTTCTATTGGAAATTCCAAATGCCATGGTGGCTGACTTTTAGCATTTAAAGACTTTATTAAAGTTAGCAAAAGCACTAACATTTTTTCAGAATTGCCAAATTTTGGTGAATTTTGTTTTTACTAGTTTTGCTCAGTTTTCCACTTGAATTGGAGATTTTCTTGACATTTCTGAATCAATTTAAAAAGGTACTTGGCTTAGAAGGGTATTTCTGAATCAATTTAAAAGAAGATTAGTTATGTAGTTAAGCCTTTTAAAATTATTGATAGACTAATTACTTTTGCTCTATCATGATTTTAGGAAGTGTTCTATGCTGTGATGTCATTGGGAAGATTCTAATATTGAAGACTGGTGATTAGTAAGTGGTGGTGCTCCAATTATTGTGAGTCCTCTCCTGGAAATGTTTAATAAATTCGTGAGCCTCACTGCTGTGCTCAATGGGTATCATTAATCATTTATGCCTTATCTCACTCTACATTCACATGATTAGGTTCTCCCTTCTCATCTTTATTTTTCTTTTATATGCACTAATGAATGAACATACAGGTTTAAGATGTGAATCTCAAATTTTCAGTGTCAAGTCTTTAGTGTTATCAAATGTAACCTAACCATAACTATCTTTCAGATCTAGTTTGATGCATTCAATATTCTTAGGCATTGGGAAGGCAAAATGCACTAATGCACCAACTGTTATCCTTGAGTGGTGTCCTAGTCCTGCTTGTGCAATTTTAAAGTAGAATGAGTCCAAGGAAATCAATCTCAATTAGGGGAAGAGTCAAAATTAGATGGAGATAGTTTGTTCCATCCGAAATGCCAGTTTTAATAATTGTCATTGCCTTGTCTTAATACATAATCTAAGAAATATATAAATTTGAAATGCCCGAAGAGTTCAGTGCTGGCCTTGTAGGACACCCGAAGAGTTCAGTGCTGGCCATGCAGCGGGTGCCACCAATATCCATTACATGTTCAAGGCTAGATCCGGTGTGTACTGCCGTCTCACTTTCTTTTTATATATCCTACACTTGATATGAGGATTTCTGTGCGATTGCTCCGGGCTATGCATTCTATGATTCTTGTGTGATTTTCCCAGCCTAATTCTACTGAGTGTCCTGGATCTGCAAAATGGTTATTGTCTTGAGTTTTATTAACAAATGCAATCAACTTCACTTAATTTTTGATAGTTGCTTTGTTTGGTTCAAATGAGAAAAACTCTTGCATTACTTAATTCATAAAGTTCACTTAGTTTTTGGTACATGACAGATTACTTGGGTCAGTAGCATATTGTTTGATTACATTTTTGGCCAAGTTATTAGCTTACATATTACAATTGCCCTAGTCCACTAATGTTAAAACAAAATTATCTTTCTGTATGGTACAATCTTTTTTTATGATGGGAATGAAATCTGTATTTATGAGTCTGGGAAGTTATTGATGCATTGTCAGACAGAGGCATGGGAGAAGGAAAAGAAGCTGAGAAGAGTTGATCTTCACATTGTGGGATTTGATGGCTTAGATCCTACTGATGATACATGTGGAGTTTGTGTTGATGGTGGGAATTTGATTTGCTATGATAGCTGTCCATCAACTTTCCATCAGGATTGCATTATGTTGAAGGTACTCCCTTCCCCTCCTCTATAGCCCCACAACAAATTTTCAGTTTACCTAATGTATCCTTTTTCCCTTTCATATATTTGTTCATGATTCTACATTTTTATAACTAAGAAATATGAAAGTTTTCTACAAGGCTGGCCCATCTTCTCATAGAAAAATGTTCCCAAAAGTTTTATTTGTCAAACAATTGAACTCGTATGCTTGTTTCTTTAGGTTGGATCCTCACATTTTAGACTCCCTTTGGCGCTTCACTAGGCATGTCCTTGCATTTTCTTTCTAAATTACTTTGTTTCTCTCAATGGCAGTATTCCTTGCCCCCTAAAGAGCTTGGCGGTTGTGGTGTATCCCTTTTGGAGCTTAAGCATGTGCTTTCAGAAAATTGGGTAGTAGAGTTGCAGGTGAAAGCAGAAAATTGGGTAGCAGAGTTGCAGGTGAAAGCATAGGAAGTGGCTAGAGTTGTGGTACTTCCAAGTGATCCTGCTAATTGAATAAAGCCTCCAAGTAGTCTCGAGTAAAAGCAATCGATTGTCTATCTTGTTATCTATCAATCTGTTAATCCTTTGATCATGTGGTTTCTTATCAATATTAATGGCTAAAATTCTTTCAGTTTATTAATATTTGAAAACTTAAATTGTACCCAGCAGATTGTTGTTCCACTGTTTCTTCCTCCTTCCCCTGATGTGACAAAATTGGGACTCAATTCTAGACCATTAATTTATCTCCTGAGTGGTTGGACATTAACTTTTAAACTGCAATCTGAGACCGCTGTCACCTTCTTGATGGAGATGCTAAATGATTGGCATTATTTGCTATATAATTTTTGTGTCCGCTCAAATGTATTTTCTATTCTCCTTTTGACTTTGATATGAATATACCTACCTTAATCCCCTTTTGATATTCTGTGCAAGTGGGGCTAGTTGCTCAGATTTGGCATAGTACCTTCATATGATTTTCTATCTGGTATGTCCTATTTGCAGCTGCTTTGAGGTCTTTGGTAAGTATGTCTTTATTCAATATGCCACTTAACTACCACTATTGGCAACTCGAAAAAGTTCGTTCATATTCTTAGAGCTTGGTAAATAGTGTTGATTTGGCTTGTACAACTTAAACTTCTAATTGGGCATGCTGACATGCTGAAAAGTTGATTCTAGACTTTCAAACAAAGTTTGCCTATTGGTTACCATCCTTCAACATCAATCTTGTTAGCATGTGTTGGAGTTGGAGATAGGTTTTAGTCGGGCTTGTGTGGAGGCCCTAGACTTAATTTATTGGGCTATTTGTTAAAGGACCTGGAGCTAGCCTTTAGTTTGGAATCAGAATCGGAATCTGTTGTTCTGCATTTGATTCCATCCTGTTTCTAGTCCTAATCCAATGGCTGTTTAGAGGATACCTTCATGTTTTTGAAGTAATGACACTGTTGTATACTTGTATGTCATGGAAATTGGCAGTATATGTAATTATTCTTTTCAAATTTCATCCATGCAAGCTGGAAGATATTTCCATTTGGAGCTTCTAGAATTTAACTCAATAAATCAGTTTCTGTTGCTACCTTCTTGTGAATACTGGCATACCAGTTCATGATGAGGCATGTAGCACTTACACTACGAATTTTCCCCTCTTTTTCCCCATATGAGTCACTCTTTTTTGGTGTGCAGGCTACCATTGGGATTGACTTTCTGTCAAAGACAATGTACCTTGAAGATAGAACTGTGAGGCTGCAGCTTGGGTAACCTTTGGAAGTTCACTTGCCAAATGTGTTTTGATAGTTTTCAGATACATTTCTTATCAGAGAGTTTTTTTTACTGTACCATTTTCTTAGTTTCTAATATGCTTGTGAGTTATATTTAAGAACACTTCTTGATTGTCAAAGTCATGCTTTGATACGAAGACATTGACACTTTAAAGCTGGGATTCTTTAGGTTTTGTTCCCCTTTTGGTTTTTCTAGTTAGTATATTGGATGTTAACTGTCATATCCTGTCTAAAAAATTATATTCATTTATTTTTGAATGAAGAAGCATCTTCATCAGTGGCATTGGAATGAAGTAAAGCTGTATATGTGGTGATCATATTGCAAATCTTCTGCATCAATTGTTCATGCATCCACGATTGCCTAAAAAATGTACAATAAATGTACAGCTGTCGAGAAGTTTTGAGTCATCACTTTACCTCTTATTAGTATGCACCTATTACTATTCAATTTTTTTCTCTAACTGGGCTAGACTCTAGGACCACTTTGTCCCAGCATGTGCGCACTATGTTTTTGATTATGCTATGAATATAACTCTCTTCCATAAACTTTAAGGCATTTTAATAATGTTTATTTGCTATAGGGTACAGCAGGACAAGAAAGATTTAGGAGTCTTATCCCAAGTTACATTAGGGACTCATCTGTTGCTGTGATTGTATATGATGTTTCAAGTATGTTTCCCCCTCCCTTTTTGTTGTTTCGAAGCCACTCCTTGTTTTAGGTTAGACATTTACTTGTATGTCATTCTTTGTAAAAGAGTCTGAATTTTAATATTGATCTGATAAAGTTAAACAAGTGTATGATCAATTTTCATCACCAACCAATTCATGGTTTGCCTCATGTGATCTATGTGGATACAAGCAAATGTATGCAATAAAATTGAGGAATATATTCCCATTTGTAGCATTTCTAGTCAAGTTTCTAAATTTGGAAAGAATATATCCTCCAGTTTTGATCTGAACTAGGATAAGAATCAACTGCATTGAGCTGCGATCAGATGACGATCAGCTGGTTTTATCAATTTTACAGGTTTATATTATAATAAGTGATTGGAAGGACCATAATCTTGATAGGCTGAAATCCAAAATCTGAACTGCTTGATCCCTGAAACTATGCTTCCAGTGAACCTAGTCAACTCCATGCAAACAAATATAGTAGAAGAAAATATGGAAACACTGGTCTCATTGGGAATCATATTCGATTATTCTTAATCATGTACAAGTTTGTGCAATAGTGAGATAATTGTTTCAACCTTTTTGTATAACTTTACAACTTACATATTTTTGCAATATAGGTCGGCAAACCTTTCTAAACACTTCAAAATGGATAGAGGAGGTCCGCACTGACAGAGGTAGCGATGTCATCATTGTCCTTGTGGGGAACAAAACTGACCTCGTCGATAAAAGGTAATCCATATTCCATAAGCATTTTTTATTGTATTTCCTTCATACAGTGCAGAAGATTCGATAAACTTTATTGATTAGTGACAGTACACTTGTTGTACTTAAAAATTGGCAATCCCAGAAGCATTAACTTGTACATTTATTCTGTCATAGAAAAGTGATCTGAAAGAGAGTTTGGCATGTTTTCTATATGTTAAACTGCTAGCCTGATACGATTATGACACCTAGGAATTGTATCCTATGTGAAAAGTTATGCTGCATGTATTTGAGTATTTGTGGATATAAACTGTAGGCTTATGTCAATCCAGACACAAAAGATCAAGTGAATCCATGGGAAACCTAAGACAAAAGATGGAGGCTTAAACTGAAACTAGGCCTGGAGGGTAGGCAGTGGAGCTAACATGTGTGCAATGGGTGGGTGATGTCTCTGCTTCAGATTTATAAATGATCAGACAGGTCTTCATCAGTCAAGCTTGGATCATTAGGTCTTTCAATGCCAATGTGGTTAAACTTCAGGCAGAAAGAAAGAGAAGAGTTGGACATAGAATTTGTGAGGAGGCAGTAAACAAGGAAGATAGCTCAGGGGATGGTCAATTGTTTTTGTTAAAATAGTGAGGGCGGCATGGTTTGCTGGGTGAAGCAGCACCGATGGGCAAAGCAATAGAGTAAGCGGAGCAACACAAAAAGAGGTGGCAGCAGCAGCAGAGGGTGGAGCATTAGGTGGGCATGGTAGCATGATGGCTGGGCAGTATGGTAGATGGTAGATCACCGCAATGCAGTTCAAGCAGAGCAGGATGGCAGAGGTGAGCAGGCATGACAAAGGCAGAGTAGGCACTCCCTTCTTTTCTGTTATCTTTTGCTTGGGACTGCAGGCTGCAGCACAGTGCAGAAGAATCAGTGGCAGGTTGAGGCAGTAGCTATTATGGCAGCAGCAGCAGTAGCTGGAGGTGGACGTGGAGCTTTAAAAATGGTATCGACAGCTTGAGGTAGGGGTGTGCACGGTCTGTTTTGGTCCGGTTCACCTCCTTTTTTTCTCAAACCGAACCAAACCGATTTGAGTCTTAAACCGACCCAAACCAAACCAATTTACATGATGAACCGAACCAAACCAAACTGACCCAAATCGGTTCGGTTCGGTTCGGTTCATTGGTTTGGGCTTACAATTTTTGGGCTTTGAGCTTGCCTAGATTTGACCCGAATCAGATGAAAATTGGCTACATTGGCTTTAGATCAGCTGATTCCCTTGTGTAGGGAATCAAACAATCTTGACTGGTTGGAATGGGGTAAGTTGAGTGAAATTTTATAAAAATACTCTTAGATACCTTTATATTTTTATAAATACTTTTTTATTTTTTCGACAAATAGCATCATCTGGTATGCGCATGCCAACATGTTTTAATTGCAGTATTAGGCAATGGGAAATGAGTGCAAACATTTGCCTTGCAAATTTGCAATACTAAAATTGCATTTCTTTGAATATCAGATGGTACAATAAGCATCAATGTTGAACCTCCCCCACCCTTTTTTGTGGGTTTCTGAGGATAATGTAGTTTGAAGTGCGTTTGATGGGCCACTTTTAGAGCAGGTCATGTGCACATTTAGTTGAAACTTTACTGAAGGTGACTGTTTCTAACTGAAGGCATCATATGTCGGTTATAAATTGCAAAACATGTTTCCTATGCATGAAAGTCCTTCAACGGTGAGGCTTTCCAAATTCTTTGTGTGTTAGATATGTTTTGCCTTATAAGGCAGAAGGGAAACCTCCATGTCTGTATTGGTATTTGTTAGTTTTGGGTTGCTAATGCTTTATAGATTTCCTTCCTCCCTCATAAAAGTTCTTTGTAATTCTGACATGCCTGTTGGTTTTCTCATTCTAGTGACTTATTCTTTTGCATATTCTACCATGTTTTAGTTCTTCATCTCTCTAGTTATACTTATAGTTGTTGTTTTTGTTGCAGGATAGTAGCTTTATCAACCACAAGATCTTTGCAATGCATTGCTAGAGAGGAATGCAAGTGCTATGGCTACATGCCAAACCATCCAGCCAATTGACTTCCTTTACTATTTGTCGATTAGCAAGAAATTGGTTGTATCTAAAGAATACTAAGGGGAAACTATTTTTTTTATATTTTAGTTGTATAGTGAAAAATTGAGCCCCCATGATCTTAGTTGTATTTCAATGTCATGGATGCTATATGTCTTGTTTAATTGGGATATTTCTCTAATTTTATTTTATAATATAGCTCTGTCAAGACATTGTTTTTATGATATGTTTCTATTAAAAGGTGGACAAATTGATGTATGTGTTGTATGATGATGGGTGTTTGTGTATGTCAATGAATTACGAACAACAAGATTTGTGTACTAATTGTATGTTAAGAATGTTACCCTAATTTTTATATTTTAGGATTGTTATTTTGGTGCAATATTTAGAAATTGGACCCCCTACACATTGGTCATTTGGGGCACTTTGGGGAAGAAAATGCCCCTAAAACATATTATTTCAAGTGATTATTTTAGGGTGGCTTTTTTAAGACTATGCTTAAAATAGGTTAATAGGGGCAGTTTAAATAATAAATTGTCCCTAAAACATGTTTATTGGAGGCATTTGATTAGCGAAATTGCCCCTATTAGAATATTTAGGGGCAAATTTTTAGTGCCTCTAATGACAATATTAGGGGCATTTTCTAAAAAGTGCCCCAAAATCTTTTAGGGACCGAGGCAGTAGGGGCACATTTTAAACTGCCCCTAAAGCTAATCAAAATGCCCTTAAAGGTTTTTAGGGCATTTATCTCTATTTTTTTGGGCATTTCTAAAATGCCCCTAAAAGTCTATTTTCTTGTAGTGATATGCTGTATATATCACATTCATACCACTCTGAGCTCAATCCATAACCTCAGGGGGAGTGTTCATCATCTATTCTCGCTTTCCACTCATACAACACTCTCTTTGAATACCAAGCCACTGCACCATATTGCTAAAATCCTTTTGTGGTTCAACTTGAGATTCAAATGTCCTGAACTTCTCGGAGGATTCTCTTTTTGTTATTAAGATTGTTTATCAGAGTAAATCTTCAAGAAGAATCTTCTTTTATAGAGATTTGTGACTGCCTTGAACATGAATGATTTTGGTTTAACGTTAATGATTTCTTGTGTCTTGAAGTCTAAACGTCTTGAAAATGTTTGTGTTTGGGCTTAATAGACTTAAACCAGTTTCTCATGTTGTTGACCAGTTATGTCTTTTGAAATCTGGAAGTTTATTTTAAGTACAAAGGCTTTTATAATTGAGAAACTTTTGTCTAAGTAATATTTTTAAACAATCTGATTTTGTGGGATTCCTAATGGCAAAAATCGTCAGAGCAATGACATTGGCCCACTGAGAAATATGTCTCCTCATAAATGAATTGAGATGAGACATGTCATGAAGTGCCCTTGTTAACTCTGCTGTGTTATAAGGAATATCTTGAGGCAGAGCAATGGCAAAGTTGCTGAGAAACATGGCCCCTCATCAAGAATTTGTGGTACGATATGTCATGAGGTGACAATGCTATCTATGTTCTATTTGAAGTATGATAGTCAGTCTTACCAATTACCTAGAGATACGTGCGTCTAAACAACGTGGGTCCTTATGGATATGAGACATGCAGTAGACTTAAATGCTCGTAAAAACTTCTCCTGTACTCAATGAATATTATGGTTGAGATTGCAAAAGCTAAATGTACATCTATTAAAATTCTAAAATTCCATTTAGTCTTCATGCTTGTTTAATTTCAATACTTTTTAAGAGCCTCTCTCAAAGGAGCCAATGGAAATGAATGAGTAAGATAAGAGGAGGTTAATCTGTCTTTGATATGATTTTTTGGTTCATCTCTATCAAACTTGAATACAAATAGTTTCATGTGTTTCTACTGAGTCGGCCAGGATTCATTAACATTAAACCAATCTAAGTGTAAGGGCTAGTTCATTGGGGTTCTATAACTGAAAATTCTGAAAATTCCATAACTCTGATTTATGAACTTGATCTCAGGTTAAAGAACCTTCATCTTCTATAAAGTCAAGCTGTCTTTCTATGTCCCTTGACGTTTTCCCTCACTATACAAATGGTATCATTGCCCTCCTATTCATGTATATCAGGATATCTCTGCTCCATGCTCTCCATGCAACTAGCTTGAGTCTGCACATACATGGGTGGTTTGCATTCTTCATGCATTGCATAGAAAATCCTAAAAATATGAAAAATAGAAAACACCAGAAAATGGCTGAAAAATATGAAAAGCCTAAACATCTAAAAAAATAGAAAACCAAGTCTGTTGTGTGGCTATTGTATTATTCTCAGAACTGGATCATGGTTGGACCACAACAGATCTACTCTTGTACATGGTTGCTCTATGTCTCTTGTACTGCACCATGTTGCCATGATTAAATGTTATGCATACATTTGTCTCTCATGGCTCAGTCAGGTCGTCTTGCTATCATTATGTTGCCATTAACAATTGGTATCACTTGCTTACTAAACATTGATCATCACTCACTAACAAGTGGTATCAACTCCTCATTTGTGTGATCTTCTCTCTGCATCACTTTTTACTTACTTTCATTTGCGGGATACCATGCATCACCTCGAGGACTCAACAGTTGGCAAAATAAGTGTACAACCATTGGTATGTATTTCCACATCAATTTCTGAGAAAAGTCTCAGGTTGACTGCACTTAGTTGTACCCACCAGGTAAATACTCATTTTTTCTATTGTACATCCTGTACTAATAATCTTCTTTACTCCCACCTTCCTAAGTATGCCATATATACTCTCTCTAGTATTTTTTGATGATGTCAAAGGGGGAGATATTATATGTGTCATTAACTAGGGCACGCATAAGGGGGATAGAATTCATGATTACATTTCATGAAGGGGAGAGAATTATCTCGGGAGATAATGTCATTGAAAGTCTTTGTGCTTCAAATTCATGATTACATTTCATGGCACCTTGACTTACAATGTATTCTTAATGACTCATAGTTGCCATCATCAAAAAGGGGGTGAATGTTGGGCGTGTATGTAACATGCTTTAATTCTATTATTTTGATGATGTCTGACTATGACTCATTAATATGTTTGACCTGCATTTAATAAATGTCAACATTCGTGCATTTCAGGTCAAGCCCGCTTTGGCAACAAAGAAAGAAAGAAATTAAGTAAGGCACAGAAAACGAGGCATGTGGCTACACAAGAATCAAGGCAGAATTCAAGATTCATGGTTGCATAAAAACCAAGGCACAGGCAACACAAGGCAAATGGTTTCTCAGAAATCCATGCAAATAAGGTCAATGCAACTGCTGAAGTTGATGCACATGCTGAAGAGAGAAGCGTCGACACATACTACTAAAAGTGTCGACACCAACCATAGTAGTGTCGACACTACAACCATTTCTCAGCCAACTAAGGTCAGTGCATAACACTGCTCACATGCATGCAAGGTCGGTGCATCTTCTGGCAACATCAGGTTGGTGCACATTTCTCTCATGCCCTATAAGGTCTACACAGCATGCACAAACCAAGTCCGTACACATCTGCAAGTAAGGTCGGTGCAATCCTTCTCAAGTTCAAAGGAAGGTCCATGCACAGTTGAACTAAGGTCGGTATAATCCTTTTCTAAAGTACAGTAGGGTCAGTGCACATCTGCTACAAGGTCAGTGCATGCTTCGTCAGCGTAACATACAAGTTCGGTGCATAACCTAGACTCGCACGAACCAAGGTCGTGCATGTCCTGCCTCAGTGCAAGACCAGGTCAGTGCAAGTCCTGCCTTCAACACAAGACCAGGTCGGTGCAGGTTTTCTCAGCAAGGTTAGTGCTAGTATGTGCATTGGGTCGGTGCTAGCTCAAGACAAGGTCGGTGCAAGTTTCTATTCCTATGAACCAAGGTCTGAGCACTTATGAAGATCAAGGTCCATGCAACCTCTGGCCAGCAGATAACAAGGTCTGTGCACATTCACTATGTGATAAATCAAGGTTGGTGCACATTCTTCCTTCAACACTAGAAGGTCCGTGCACATATGAAGACAAAGTCTAAGCACGATGATGAAGGTCTTTGCAATGCTTCCTTCATACATCAAGTATGTGCATGTTTATCTTCTGGCAAGATAAGGTCCGTACAAGCTGTAAAAGGTTCCAGCTCAAATCAAGTCTGAGCACATCTCAAGGTCCAAGCATCAAGGTCTGAGCATATTCAAGTTAAGGTCGGTGCATGCAGATCCCAAGCACCATCTATCCAAAGAAGGTCAAAGGAATGTGTCGACCTGTCTCTCTCAAGAGGTCGACCTATGACCATTCCTGAAAGCGTAACATTGGTTGTCTCACTAAGTAGTGTCGACACTTTCCAAGCAGGAGGTCGACACTCTTGTTCTTCCAGAAGCTCTCAAGCCTAAAGTCTGTCAGATCAGTGGGCCATCAAGAGAGAGAAAAAGGAACCACAAATCATTAAAAGTAAGGATTTTAGGGTCTGGACCACGTCCCGAGGTCTGACCCTTACTCTACCATCTTATCACTCATTTGTCTACCTTTTGGAGATGGTTTTGTCAGAAATCCAGCAGGAAGAGCCACTTCTGTCTGCCACGATGTAAGTCTTATCTGTCTGCCTGTCCAGACTATCTGCTATTAAGAATAGGACACTCTGCAGTCTTCCACCATCTTGCTGTCGACCAATGGGCTGTCCAACCAGCCATTGTCACAGAAAAGTACACTTCAAGCAGAGTGAGAAGACTACTTGTCTGAAGGGGATTTAATGTGAAGATCTGAGACTGACCAAAGGGAGATTTAGTCTGCCTCTTCACACAAGTCTCTCATCGTACTATTCTTGTACTAAAAGCAATTTAGCTCATGCCAAATCTTGCAGAGCATCTTCTTCAAAGTAAAGAAAGCACTTGGCGGGAAAAGGTTCCTCACCAAGTGACCGTGTGGCACGCTGTATATATGTATAATATCTAGCTTCCCATGAAGCTGGTGTTGCCGTCCACAAAGTGCCACGCCCTCAACCAATCTATGAAGAATATTCTTAAGTAGCGTGAGAGCAGCCCCATCACCTATTAGACTTAGTCCAGTGCTGTGAGAGACTAAGAAGAAGAGAGAGCAACCTTGCGAGAGAGGAAAAAATCTTGCAGTCTACCGGTGCTTGAAGAAAAGGATCCTTGGATCCAATCTTGTAGCTGCACTCACCAGTTCTGATGTCTTGATATATTCCTTCAGCTGGTGTCTACATTGTCTCTATTGATTCTCCACTGCAATTGTAGTTTTCAATTTCTATTTGTTACGGTTCGTCTATCACCAATACATCTAGCTTCTCCGATCCCCTATTTAGGGACCGGGTTCCCTCTGTGGTTTCAGAGGAAGAGAGGATCATATCCTCTGGGTGGTTCAAGCTGTTAGTCAGCGGAAAGTAAGCTGTGCTGCTCAGCTATGTAAGCAAGTTGTGCTGCTCTGCGGATCAAGCTGTGTGTCAGCCGGAAAGCCTCACCGAGTTTGGTGAGGGGTGGACGTAGGTTGTGGGCTAACAGCCGAACCACCTTAAAATCCTTGTGTTGTGGGTAATATACTTTGTGAGCTTGTTCCATATCCTCTATCCCTACTTCACAGGTTCATGTGCTACTTACGCCACTTATTTTCTCTGCACACTCAAGCGTTCAGCTTGCACAATAGTCTCATCTCGATCCTCCTGCTATCGTAGCTAACGTGGATCCTCTCAGGTGTCTGCAGGACTCTTGCTTACAGACACTTTGAAGCATCTCCCCAGTAGAGGAAGTTATCACGATGTGTGAACAACTTTCTCCCTGGTATATCTAACTGCATTTGCACCTTTGGTTGCATGCTGCACCCTTGCAAACAGGGACCAAGGTGAAAGCTTTCCCAAGGAACTTCGTCTTGCTGAACACTCATTCTTCTTAGCTGATCATCATAGCTCTCCCACCTGAGATAATCATTTAGCTTAGCTTTTATGTTTCAAGATCTCTATGGTGTTTTGGATTACATCTCATTCGGATCTGAGCTGCTAATGAAGAAGTGTCGACCTCTCTCTTGAGGAGTGTCGACCTGTCTGAACTAATCTGATTAGAGGTGTTGACCTCACTCCCTGAAGAGTAGACTCCAGCTCACTTCATAGCTAGATCCTACTAAAGGAGTTTCAACCTGCCCGCTTGGAGTGTCGCCATGTCTAAACTGAACATTGGAGTTTAACGTCATTACTTGTTCCATTCCTACTTATTCCGCTACGCTGTATGCTTAAGTAATTCATTTATCTTATAAGAATGGTTTATGTTTTTACGAGTCAAGATTTAAATAGGCCAAAGTTATAAACAGGATCTATTCAACCCCCCTTCTAGATCCGATCGCACTCCGTGGGACCCAACATATCCGTCGTCCGACCAAGGACGAGCATGAATCCGTCATCTGACCAAGGACAAGGATGCACCTATCATCCGACCAAGGACAAACATGCATCTGTCGTTCGACCAAGGAGGAGAACATATCCATAATCCGACCAAGGATGATAATGTACCCGGTGGCCCCCCCACCTGATTGAAAGATCCTCCAGAGGTGATAGAACGCCCTTGGCCCTCCAGAATAGGGGATCGAAGGCTCTATCAGTAGAAGATCCCGATGACCCGGCATGCGTACGGCTTCTCAGCATATTGGGTCCGCTAGTGACCAAATGATCGCCCAGTCAAGGCAAAAGCACCCTTGATGGTATTCCACCTCCCAAGAAAGCTTCGGGCAGGAGTTAAACCGAGCCGACGGCACGAACCACAGTGCCGAAAGCCGTGTCAGGGAAAACCTGCGTGTTCAAATTGAAGATGCACAAGGTTCCAAAGAAGGCTGCATGTCGACCCGGGGGCTTCTTCCGGACTTCTCACCAAGTTTTTACGTGACCACGACGAGATAAAGGGTCGCAGTGACTCTCGGAACCAGTCCGGGACCCACTGTCTAATCCTTGTTACGTGAACAAAGCTTATCTGGCGCGCCCTTTCACCTGCGCGCCCTCTATCGTAGCGCCCTCTTACCGGTGCGCCAGACGCAAGTGAAGCCCCCGACGCGCCCTTTCACCAGCGCGCATCCTCTTATTCGTCTATATAACCCACTTGGTTCGACCAAGTGAAGGGATTTTTTTGGGAAAAAAGAGACATCAAGGCATTAAGAGCGAGAGAGAGAAGATATTTGAGAGAACAATCCAGAAGCAGAGCCTGAGAGCCAATCAGGGAGCCTGTCCGTCCAAGGGAGAGAAGCTCCTTGGGGGAGAAGTAGGGTTTCCACTGAGAGGGGTCCTCGCCGCCGTCTCCCTCCGTCTCGCCTGAGTAGCTTCGGAGCCGGAGGCGGAAAGAATCGGATACTCTGTTTTATTGGCGAAGTCTATTTGGGTTCTGTGGGTTGCTTCCCGATGATCCCCTTCTATTTTTTTTCTTCTTTCTGCCATTGTGTAAGCGGGGTGGGGGATGATATGAGCCCATCTTCCCCCCCCATCTCTTTACTCCTTTCTCCTCTGTAATCTCTTCTCTGCAATCAAGGAAACGGCTACCGAGCGACAACGCCGGTGCGCCGAATGCTTATAATATGCTATGTCTTTCGCCTCCCGTTGATGGAATGAATGATGTTATACCGTATATGCTCTTCCTGTTCCATTCTTGTTTTACATGCCCAATCACTTTGTGTGTGTGAATGTCGAGTTTTACTTCGTGAGACCGAACATGCCCGGGAGCCATACATGCAACATTGATGTCACCCCCCTCCCCGGGACTCCCCCCTTCTAATGCAATGGCCATGCCTTGCCGTATATATGTTGTGGGTTTCGTGGTTAGAGACACACTCGTGTGTGCAACTCTGCCTGTTCCTGTTCCGAGGTCGACCCCATCAACATCCCTCTGCACTTCGTCATAGTCTAGAGTGAAAAGGGTCATCTCTATAACCCCCGCATCCATCACATGCTAATGATTCCGACGGCTATTTCCTATATCTTAATAGTTATAGTTCGTAATGCTAACCTAATAACCCTGTGAAAACTAACTTACTAACCCTGTGAGTGACGATTTGCCAACTCATCGGATGTCACGTTATTCCATTCTACTCCCCTCATTTTATATATATATATGATTCATGATTGCCGAGCTTCGCCGTTCCTGAGAGCAGTAGCTTCAATACTCCGGGGAGGGGGGCATACCCCATTGATACCTCAAAACCACCATTTTGTCAAAGGGCTCCATCTGTGAGTGATGAGTGTCCCTATGGGCCATAAGGTGAGTATTGACAGGGCTTAGCCCGATATCAAATCCACTGTCCTCAGGGATATTGTGGTGGCCACGGGTTGTATGCCCCTCGTAGGCTAGTCCTCTGGGCTTCCCTTCCTTACTGGCTGCCCCCCTCTCGGATTGTGATTTGACCATGGGTCGAATGTCCCTCGTAGGCTAGTCCTCGGGGTTCTCCTTCCCTCATTGGTCGTCTCATCCGATCGCTTACAACCCACGGAACCATGGTGCCCCTTGTAGGCTAGCCTTTGGGGTTTCCTATCCGCTTGGGGTCTGCTGGTCGCCGTTGTGCCATCCGGCTTGTTAGGGGCTTGCTCCACACGTAAGTATGACCCCACTTCTCCCCTGCAATCCTTCAGGGATGGGGAGATACTGCCCAATTTTCGTCAAGTTTGGACTTAATAAAACATGTGTTCTTAAACAATGAGCTTCCGTGCTTGAGTATGAACCTTGCACGAGCTTATGACTCTGCTCCTGGAGAGCCCGGGACTCCAATTTAATAAAAAATCAACCCAATTAATCTCAAAGTAATCTAGAACATCTTAATAAACCAAATAGATTCAAAAATGTTTCAAAAATCAACTTAAACGGCGCAGTACCCCCCCCCCCCCCCCGCGTCGAAATAGCTTTAGACTCAAACTCACATGGTTTTAAACGATCTATACCCGACGCACCCTAATCTGGCGCGCCCCAAGGCCATCGCGTTGGGTGAGCATCTTGCCATGGCCGCGCCGTATTAACCCCTTTACCTACGTTCAGGCGCACCGGGGAGCCCTTCTCCTATGCTCGATCACGTCGGTTTTGAATAAATATTCTTCCCTTCACGCCGTTTTAATTCCCCACTCATCTTCGGGATGATTTTCATCTCCCTTGGCAGAGATTAATAAACATGATTAATCATTGTCTGCCTTCATGATGTTGTTATCATGCTTTTGTATAATCATAAACGTCATGTTAGTGCATGAATGCTTGTATGGACCCTCGGTATATCAAATGGCATCGACGGAAGGCTGGGTTACGCCCGACTAGAAGTCTTTGCTACGCGCGACGGTGGTCTTCGAACCTGTGTCCTCCGCCACGTATTGAGTGTTTCCAACTTAATAAACCATGCCTCTCTTGCCTGATAGATAAAAGCATTTCATGTGACCTCGTCATATGCATGCTTTTGCATCTTATTTCGACCTCGGATGGCCCACTATCTCGGCAATTAATCAAAGGTTTTTTCCCTTATGGGGGATGTAATTAACGTCATAGCCTTTATGGTATGGCAGACTGTTGGTCCCGACCCGAATCTCACTCTCGCCCAACACGGGTCAGAATGAGCGCATAATAAATCTGTCACTTCTGTGACTGGCACGCCTACGCGGTTAACTAATCAATTGATTAATCGATAATCAATTGATTGGTCGACCCAAATAAAATGACCAAACAAATCCCATCCCAACAAGTCTGGCATGCCCGGTGGGACCAGTGTCACCTTTCATCTCTTTGCCGAGATATGTGGGCCCCAGGGCCCTCCCAAAGATTGCTGATCGTTTGTTTGTTCTGTGTGGCAGGCGGACAATGGCATCATCGGGACTTGCTACTCTCACCTTTGGCCCTGCGATCGTCGCCGGCCATGCTGAACATGGGTACCTGGCGGTGCCCACCGTCCTCGGGACGTTCCCTGCTGCTGTAGGCTTCCCCAACTTTTTGGGGCTAGCCTTCGCAGATCTACTTTAAGTGGAAACCTCGGAGCCTGCCGAGGAGACTGTGAAGAAAGTTGAGGCCTTGAAGGCTCGATGCTCTGTGGGCTCGCTCAAGGGTCCGATTCAAGTCGCCAGCTGCCTAGTGCACCACATCACCAATGAGGCCCTCCCCATTCCTGCCAATAACTCCAGAGGACGCCAACGTAGAGGCTTCCGGTGGAATACTGCTACTTTTACCGGATGCCTCTCCGTGTCTGACAAATCCATGCTAATCGATGGAGTTCGCATCTTCCTGGATGGACGCGACGCTCAGGTGGTCCCGGATCGGGTCATCCCCACTGGACCTATTTACAACTCCTACCAGGCCCTCTCTGGGAGGAGAGCTGAGAAAGAAGAAGCCGACCGCCATGGCCATGAAAAGTTGGGCCCCAGGCCAAAGAAGTTTAAGCAGGTTTGGGTCTCTAAGAAGATCCAACCCGCTCACCAAAACGCACCAATCCGTCACCGCCCTGCCCGTGACGGAGTAGAAATGGAGAAGGAAAGGGGCCTGGCCCCGAGAAAGGAAGAGAGGGTTGTGGAACCTCCACGTCGTGAAAGTTTCAGGGCCTGCGCCCGATAAGACAACATCCCCACAATGGGAAGAAGATTCCAGCAACTCGCCGGATGCGCCCGGCTTGCTTACATCCCTCCCGTGGGAGGTCGACAATTATCCCCAGTCCTACATCAGGAACGGTGGCAAGAAGAAATGACCAACATGGTCAGAAACTATTTTAGGGGTCTAGGCAATCCCTCGCTGGGCCAACAACGGCTACTACAAGTAACCGTGGCTGAAGAAGACTACTGCCCACCAATGGCAGTTGAAAAAGAAGAGGAAGAAAGAAGGATGACGTCGTCGGTCGACGACAACGGTTATGAAGCCGATGAAACCGCCCCTCGGCGGGAAGAAAGAAAAAGAATCTCCGTGTTTGAGAGGTTAACCTTCCCAAAGTATGCAAAGAGGAAGGTTCATAGACAGAAAAAAAGAATGCAGATCTTTACCTGCAACATGGCTGGCATATCTGGCCAATATGGAAGGCTCCAAGGGGATCCTCATGAGCTGGCTCGATTGGCCGACAGGCCCGGGCCGAACACTCGAAGGGCAAAAGCCACAAGAAAACTGTTGGCAGCAGCTAAAGGGAAGCAAGCCCCAGCCCACCGCCAATGATGTGATGAAGCCATTGTTCTGACTGCCAATGTGGTGACGGCGGAAGAAGAAGAAGATGTCTTGCTCGACATCCTATCTGAGGGTGCATCCGGGGAGACAACAGAAGCTATCCCCAGCACTGCAGCTATGGATCTGGCAGTACTAATGATACTACAAAGGTACCGCTAGGGGATCGAGCTGTTGAAGAAGCAACTGATGGAGAAGACAGAGCAGTCTTCAACCTCCAAGCAACTCGAGATGCAGGGTGAATGGTCATGGGGAGCCGTCAACCGGAATGACCCCTTGCCACATTATGTCGTGCCCCAACCGGTAGAACCAAGTTTGGCGACAACTCAGCAATGCCCACCACAGCCACTAATGCCGTCGGTGCTACCACAGGTGCACCAGACACCTCCACTACTGCGTCCTCTTCCGCAGGCGACCACCCTGGTCACCCCCTACTTGCAGCCAGCACATTTCTACCCAGAACCGGTTGATCCAACCGTCATGAATAAAATGATGGTAGAGAGAATGATCGAGCTGAAGCTCGTTGAAAGAAGTGAAGGCGACTACGTCACATTTGATACATATAGGGTTCCATACCCACCGCATCATGCTGCCAAGCGGCTCCCTCCTGGGATTAGCAATCCGCCAAAATTTGACAAGTTCAACGGGAAGGGATCCCCAAAAGAACATGTCGCTTACTACATGACTGTCATGGGTGATCTAGCCACCGATGAGTCATATTTGCTGAAGTTCTTCGAGTCCTCACTGACAGGGCTCGCTTTTGAATGGTACTCCAACCTTCCGGCTGGGTCGATCAGCGACTGGTCGGACTTGCAGAGAAAGTTTAGAGAAAGATTTCATGTTACAAAGAGGGAGGTCACAGTGGCCGAACTCTACTCAACAAGACAGAGGGTAGATGAGACGGCCCTTGATTATATCACGAGGTGGAGGAACCTCAGAATGAGATGCAAGCGGCCCCCGCATCAGGAGGACGCTGTACAGATATGTAAACAGAACCTCAGAAGAGAGGTCCTAGAAAAGATGCTAGGAGTGGAAATCCGATCCTTCGACCGACTAAACCACATTGTGGCCGAGGTGGAAGCCTTCCTGGCCAGACCCGCCCCTGCATCAACTACTGCTACCACACAAAAAGGCAAAGCAGTAGAACGGCGCCAGGCGCCTAAAGAAGCAAATGCTCTTGATATTAAGGCATTTGAACATCAGAAGGATAAAGGCAAGAAGGCAGTTGCCCCACAGCCTGCTAAAGCCGGAGATGTCAAAGAAGGTCCCTCACTGCGGGATAAAATGAAGAAGGCCTACTCTTTTCTAAAGGAGATGACCAGAATTCTCTTCGATTGGGTAACCCAATATGACAAGGTCGCCCAGCCTGAGCCAAAGAGGCCTGAGGACCTGAAAATAAAAGACAGTCCAAGGTTCTGCCCCTATCACCAGATGCTGGGGCACCCAAATGAAGACTGCTATGTCTTCAAAGATATTATTGAAGGCATGGTGAAGAAAGATGAAATTAACTTGGGAGAGTACATGGTCGACCCTCCACAGCCTCATGAAGCTCCTCTGAAGAGGGCTGCAGTCAATATGGTCTCTGCATACCAGGCCTTGCCTGAGGAGATCTCTGAAGCCAGCACTCGGCGCACTTATAAACTCTGTTTCCTAGCGCCCATAGAAGAACAACAGGGATGGCAGCAAGTCCCTGCAAAGAACAAGAAAAAGACGGTACCTTGCCCGAAAGTGGGGGCACATGTTTGTGGCATCACACCACGACCTACCCCTCCGGTGGCAGCACCTGTGTGGACCAATCCACCCCCAGTCATCAGAATACCTACGCACAATCAGAGAAGACAGACTCCACTGTTGACGGTCAAGGAGATTAGTCCAGAAGCCCGACGGTGGCAAGACTATATAAATGGGCTAGATGAATATGTACAGCCCGAATTAGAACCTGGTGTGGACACTCGAGCGATCGAGAAGCACGCACCACGGTGCCACCGGTACCGTACGCGGAGCACCAGACAGTCTAGAGACTCCCCCTTGAGTCTCGATATTTATCGCATTTATTTGGACTTTACTTGTGTGTCATGTGTGTTTATTTAGTTTTATTTGGATTGTAATTCGGATTGTACTAAGGGTTTATTTGCAATTTGGGGCCACCTGGGTCCCGCGGGCCCCCTACCTCTTCCCCATTGATCCACCTCATCTCTAGGGCCCATGTGGGGTCAGTCAACCTTCCAATAGTGGGCTTCTAGAAGAGTGGACCAAGGGGGGGGGGGCAAGACGTTAACAAAGTCCAAGAAGGAGGCCATTCTAGTCAAGGGGGTGCCCCCCATTTAGTATATTATATTAGGTTTGAATTTTTATTTTATTTGATTCCAAATCACATGGCAGAATAAAAGTGTGGACTCCCTCTTTTACCCTCCCCAATCCTAGATCTAGGGTTAATTTGTGTCTTTTGTCATTTCACATAAATACCTTGTATTTTCATTTGATTGGAATTATTGCATATGAAAATCAGAAATATTGTTGGAGCTCCAGCTTGGTGCGCCCCTCTCCCTCTCTCCTCTCTTCTTCTTGCAGCTGGGAAGACTGTGTTCTGAGGTGGGAAGCCTCATCTATCAGGTGTGAAGTTCATCGTTGCCGCCGCCGCCGCCATCGAGCTGCCGTTGCACCACCACCACCTCCGTCGGTATTCTGTCAATCGGGTGACAGCATGTCCTTCCATGAATTTTAGATCTCAGCCACGAGCTCATATGGATCTCAAATTTTCAGGGTGAGTTCTAGGGATCCAACCCATGTCTCATAAAATTTGGTTTAGCCTCTAGTTTCCGATTTCTATTTTTCGATTTTCGTCCATCTTTCCCTTCCAGATCTGCCAGTTTTCAGTCTAGATTCACAGCCACCCTGAGTTTCTCATCTCCGGACCTCCTTTTGATTTTTGCTGGAACCCCCAAAATTACTGGAGGTTCTACCCACCACCCCTCCATCCAATAATTTTCTTGGAATTTCAAACGGCCTCCACCTATTTTCTAAAACTCCCTTTCAGATCCCATTCAGTTCTGTCTGCCCCTGTCCAGATCCGACCACCTGCCAGTATAAAATACTTTTCCGCACCCAAACCTCCACCAAATCAGTCATAAGAATAATTTCCGTTTTCCTCTCTATCCCCTCTACGACTTTTATGAAGGACTCGAGATCTGAATCGGAAGTCTACCCCATGGTCAACCATAACTCTCAGGAAATTCAGTTTCTACCCAGTCAGATCTGAGACTGAGAACATGTCGGTTCTAAAATCCCCCATCAAAAGTGCGATCCCAACAAATTTTCTGGAGTCACATAGGGTCGAAGTACTTTGAAAGAGCTTTCCAACGATACCTCTTGCGCGTCGATCCGACGTCGGGAGTGACCTAAGCAGTAGATCTCGCCGGATCGTGCGCGGCGAAACAGAAGCAACAGATCCATGGGCAGCAACTCCAAGACTTGGAGATCGGAGCCGATCGGCCTCCGACCGGTGTTCCAGCCGAGCCGCCGTCCAGGAAAACGTGCCACCAGAGGTCACCATCACAGTGGGACCCACTCCATCAAGTCCAGAGGACGGGGCAGCGCGTGGGCCCCAAGAACCCGTAGATCGCGCCACCCAGACAGCACTAAAATGCGGGTTTCGGCGCCGACGGACGACATCAAGATGCTGCCCATCAACCCAATTCCCGCTACTCCCGGGCCCCACATGTGACCTATTACCTCCCTGCGTGGAGTGGTTAAAATCTTTGTACCGCAGTGTATTTGTTTAATCGGGAGTACATGATTGGCCGGGGTTGTCTTCCCCATGCCGGGAGCGTGGAAGTAACGATCTCGACTTCTTGGCAATTACTTGCTTAGCGAGTATATGGTTGTGTACCGCTGCTGAGTGCGATGGAAACCTAGCCCGTGAGTCCATGTCACCGATGTGAGCGAGAGAGTTACCCGTCCCGTGGCTCGATCCGAGCACAGAAGTGAGTCGACCACCCTTGACTCTGCCGGTTTCTCAACCGCGCGGATCCGCGTTTCCCCTCGCTTGGGACGACGAGTGAGCTTGCGTTTCTGTTAGCGACGTATAGCCCATAGGAACTCTTAGTGTTGGGCCAAAGTGTCTCCATTATTGTATGTTACTGGTTGTGTCCGCATTTAGAGTCCGAGGTCCGCATCACTTAGAGTCGGTTCCCGTGTCCGTCCCGCATCAGTTTGGTATCAGAGCGCCAATTGAGTCTAGGGTACTCTTTGTGTCTAAGTCCGCAACAAAACAAAAAAAAGAGTCCTTTAAGTCTAGTCATTGTCTAAGTTGGTCTAAGGGTGCATTTGCATACCATTGTTTGGTATATAAAAAGGTGTCGTCCGACCGTTAGGTTACGCCTATCAGAGAGGTGATTCACTCGCGTGAGAGGATCTTCGGATCCTCGGACTCCGCCAGGTACCGGATCTTGGTTTAAGTCTAGGGTCCTTAGTGTGCATTAATTAGTGCATTCCAACCTTACATAGTCATGTCTAGCGTCTTGTCCAACTGTCAGCATGTCTGTCTTATAGTTCCCCATTTCTAATGGAATCTTGATCGCCCAGGCGATATGGCCGTTGGTCCACCCATGGGCTTGGCAACCACCCTCTCCACTTCCGTAGGCCCGAAGCCTCGGATTTTTATGGCTCCAATGACCCGGGCGGCTACCTCAAGTGGGAGGCCGCCATGGACAACTATTTTTAATGTTACACCATGTCCGATGCCATGCAAGTCAGTTTTGCCCAAGAGAGGCTTGTCCACAAAGCCGCCTGGAAATGGGAGAGCATTGAGCGCATGAGAGAGGTTAGGAGGCAAAGGCCCATCGAGTTGTGGCATGAGATGAAGGGCGAACTTAGGAAGGTCTTCCTACCCGGCTCAGTCACCTCCAACCGACCACACCCAACCACCTCCACCCAAGTGGGCCATAATCGGAAGCAAAGCGCCGCGCATGTAGAAGAGCCTTGGTCCACGACTAAGCCGAGTTCATATGGGAGAGTCTATCACATCGCTCCTACTCCAAACTCCACCATTGCCGAACTCTTCCAAATCATTTTGGATAGAGTGGATAGAAGGTGTGATTATATCGAGTCCCTGGTTTCCCCTTGCCTACCTCCTAGATAGAATGGAACCAAGCACGAGCCTAAAAAGGTAGCAACCGGTAGCCCCAACCCGATGCCATCTAAGGTGCCACCACAAGGCCCTCTCCCCATGATGGCGGGTCAAGATCGACTTACCAGGGAGTGTAGTGGGTCACGACAGCAGTGTTATCACTGCCAGGGGTTCGGCCACTTTGCCGGACAGTGTCCCACTCGGACGTCTCTAGCCCTAGGGGACAAAAGGGTTGGATAAGCCTCACTCTCCGATCTTTATTCGGAGCCACCTCAGCCACAGCTACCCGTGTTTCTAACGGGAAAGCTACTCATAGCCGAGCCACTCCTTAGCTGGCTCAAGAATAGCCTGACCCCATCTCCCTTCCCATCCATGGACCCTATCCTACCTCTAGTGCCAATCAATTCATTTCACACCACTTTCCGGTCTAGTCACTATGTGGATACATTGGATGACCTTCTTAAAGGGTTAGACCGGCAATTGACATTTACGCACTTGTTGGCTCCAGGCTTTGACCGACCCACAGGTCGTAGTTTCACTCATCCCGCCTTAGGGTCCATCACCTCCATGTACACCATGGGTCATGTTACCACGGAGGTTATCCTAGTCCTTCCGTTACCGACCGAGCCTAACTTCATACCATTTACCCCGATGGAGGAACCCTACCTCCTATATAAGATCACCGTCCCCTATACCCACATGCATGAAGGTGACCATCTACACCTTCAAGATTTCCAAATGTGGGACCATGACTTATGGAGGTCCAACTCAAGGGGCCATACCTTCTTTGATCCTTTCGATCCCTTCCCTAGTGACCCACCTTATCCATTCCATCTCATTAGGGAAGCCACCTATCACACCCCTACCCCGCAGGCTAGTCCATCTATACTCCGCACGGAATCCATTCATCGGGGTAAGGAAGAAGGTGAATTTGGTTCTCTTGGTCCTCCCACATCCAAGCCCAACGTACGTGATTGGTGCATCGTAGGATGTCTAGGAGTTTCCCATGACGTCAACCTCCGGTTACGTCAAGTGTATGCATGGCACACATTCGGGTGCCCTGGTCCACCCTTGCATGTGTCTGGGTCGGACTAACCGTAGGGTTGTTTAGGGTCATGTGTGCATCCGTATGTTTTTATTTTTGCTAAGCATGTTAGGAGTTTGCATGACGACATCCGTCATCACATTGAGGCCAGCAATGCACGGTATAAGGAGTTAGCCGATGCCCATCGACAACACCGTGAGTTCCAAGAGAGTGAATATGTCATGATTAGGGTAAGACCTGAACGGTTTCCCTCTGGAACCGTAAAGAAATTACAAGCTTGCGGAGCCGGTCCATTTAGAGTGTTGAGACGTGTTGGATCCAATGCGTATGTTGTGGACCTGCCCGAGAAATATCGTATAAGCTCTACTTTCAATGTATCGGATCTAGTTACCTATAGGGACCCAGCGGTGATCCCTAGTGAGCCTTTTGAGTCATCTCCTCCCATTGAGAGTGATCCCACACCAGAGTGTCCACCTCCAGCCCCTTTTCCACAGCAGCGAGAGCATATCGATCATATACTGGACGAGCAGGTGATAGTTACTAGGAGTGGATCCTACCCGCGCTACCTAGTGCGATGGAGAGGGCAACCCACCACCGAGGATACTTGAATCACGCGGGCCGAGTTACAGAGGATAGATCCGGATCTACTGGAGTGGTACCAGAGTGATGTAGACCCTTACTCGACATGGTCGAGTTTCTCCCACCCGGGGAGAATTGGTGCGGACACCCGAGCGATCGAGAAGCACGAACAGGCGAGCCACCGGTACCGTACGCGGAGCACCACTCGAGCCACTTCAGCGTCCATATGGCTCGGAGACAGTCTGGAGACTCCCCCTTGAGTCTCGATATTTATCGCATTTATTTGGACTTTACTTGTGTGTCATGTGTGTTTATTTGGTTTTATTTGGATTGTAATTCAGATTGTACTAAGGGTTTATTTGCAATTTGGGGCCACCTGAGTCCCGCGGGCCCCCCGACCTCTTCCCCATTGATCCACCTCATCTTTAGGGCCCATGTGGGGTCAGTCAACCTTCCAATAGTGGGCTTCTAGAAGAGTGGACCAAGGGGGGGACAAGACGCTAACAAAGTCCAAGAAGGAGGCCATTCTAGTCAAGGGGGCGCCCCCCATTTAGTATATTATATTAGGTTTGAATTTTTATTTTTTTTGATTCCAAATCACATGGGAGAATAAAAATGTGGACTTCCTCTTTTACCCTCCCCAATCCTAGATCTAGGGTTAATTTGTGTCTTTTGTCATTTCACATAAATACCTTGTATTTTCATTTGATTGGAATTAATGCATATGAAAATCAGAAATTTTGTTGGAGCTCCAACTTGGTGCGCCCCTCTCCCTCTCTCCTCTCTTCTTCTTACAGCTGGGAAGGCTATGTTCTAAGGTGGGAAGCCTCATCTATCAGTTGTGAAGTTCATCGTTGCCGCCGCCGCCGCCGCCATCGAGCCGCCGTTGCACCACCACCACCTCTGTCGGTATTCTATCAATCGGGTGACAGTAGGTCCTTCCACGAATTTTAGCTCTCAACCATGAGCTCATCTGGATCTCAAATTTTCAGGGTGAGTTATAGGGATCCAACCCACATCCCAGAAATTTTTTTTTGGCCTCTAGTTTCCGGTTTCCATTTTTCCATTTTCATCCATCTTTCCCTTCTAGATCTGCAAGTTTTCAGTCTAGATTCACAGCCACCCTGAGTTTCCCATCTCCGGACCTCCTTTTGATTTTTGTTGAAACCCCCAAAATTACTGTAGGTTCTACCCACCACCTCCTCCATCCACGAATTTTCGTGGAATTTCAAACGGCCTCCACCTATTTTCTAAAAATCACTTTTAGATCCCATTCAGTTCTGTCTGCCCCTGTCCAGATCCGACCACCTGCCAGTATAAAATAATTTTCCCCACCTAAACCTCCCCCAAATCAGTCATACAAATTATTTCCATTTTCCTCTCTCTCCCCTCTATGACTTTCATGGCTCGAGATCTGAATCGGAGGTCTACCCCACAGTCAACGCAAACTCTCAGGAAATTCAGTTTCTGCGCAGTCAGATCTGAGACTGAGAATAGGTCGGTTCTAAAATCGCCTATCGGAAGCACAGCTCATTTGAATTTTTCTGAGCCCCATAGGGTCGAAGGACTTCGAGAGAGCTTTCCAACGGTACCTCTTGTGTGTCAATCCGACGTCGGGAGCGACCGGAGCAGTCGATCTCGCCGGGTCGCGCGCTGTAAAACTGAAGTAGCATATCCGTGGGCAGCAGCTCCAAAGCTTGGAAATTGGAGCCGATCGGCCTCTGGCCAGCGTTCCAGCCCGGCCACTGTCCAGGGAGGCACGCCTCTAGAGGTCTCCTTCACAGCGGGATCCACCCCGTCAGTTCCGAAGGTCAGAGCAGTTTATGGGTCCCACGAGCCCATAGATCGCGCCGTCCGAACAGCACAAAAATTCGTATTTCGGCACCGACGAACGACATCAAGATGCTGCCCGTCAACCCAATTTGTGTTAATCATGGGCCCCACATGTGACCTGCTACCTCCCTACGTGGAGTGGGTCAAAACCATTGTACTACTGTAATAGTTGTTAACCGGGAGTACGGATTTGGCCGGGGTTGTCTTCCCCACGCCGGGTGCATGGAGGTACGGTCTTAACTTCTTGGCATTACAATGCTTAGCTAGTATATGGTCGTATGCCGCTGTGAGAGCGTAGGAGTCTATCCCGTGAGTCCATGTCACCACTGTGAGCAAGAGAGTGACCCGTCCCGTGGCTCGATCTGAGCACGGAAGTGAGTCGACCACCCATGACTCTGTCGGTTTCTCAACCATGCGGATCCATGTTTCCCCTCGCTTGAGACGACGAGTGAGCTTACGTTTCTGTTAGCGATGTATAGCCCATAGGAACTCTTAGTGTGGGGCCGAAGTGTCTCTCCTATTCATATGTTGCTGGTCGCATCTCCATTTAGAGTCCGAGGTCCGCATCACTTAGAGTCGGTCCCCGTGTCCATCCCGCATCAGAACCCTTACTAGTACGGGATCATGTCCCGTGGCAAGAGCTAGAGCAGCTTTCACTCACGCAGGAGCAGCAAGCTGCCGCAGCATCCGACAAGGATGGCAGCCTGCTCTGGGGTAGGCGCCAGCTGAAGAAATGAAGAAAAAGAAACAAAAGAAGAAAAGAAAGGTAGCCAAGGTCAACAAAGAACAGATGGTGTCCTGTAATAATCTTGCAGCTCTCTTCAACTTGCCCGGTGAAGAGGACAAGGAAGAAATATGCTTTGCACCCATTGCCGGGGCAAGCCAGGCTGAAGCAACTACTGCAGCACTTGCAACCCGGTCAGGCTAGAAATGGGGGCGCCAGCCGCCTGCTAACCATAATATCATATTCAGGGGAGAGCAACCCTACAAGATACCTTCCCCGGAGGTCAAAGGGGTCCAAATCCCTCCTCCGTCAGGCCTTTATAACCAAAATGGGGCAGCCCTACTACCCCTTCCTTCTTGGAATTTTTGAAGATGTCCAAGGGAGAGCAACCGTGTCAGGATGTCGACCCTGTAGTCAGGAGTATTTACCAGTAGCCCCAGCAGTCTTCCGAAGCTCCGGATGCAGATAAAGCTTACTCGGTAGCTGCCAATGAAGGGCAACAAGAACATGGCACCAAGCATAAGGATGCAGAATCTAAGCCCGATGAGGCAGGACCGTCAGGGACCGCAGTCCAAGACTCTTCCAAGCCTAGATGGGTAGATGAAATGAAGCTGTCAAATGTCCGAGCTGGAAGCAGGATAATGAAACTACTCAAGAAGCTCCCTGTAAGATTTACAATATGGGAGATCCTTTCTTTGAGTGAAGAGACCCGACAAGGATCGTCACTGCCTTGTAGACGCCTGCTCAATATGAAACCTGATTGGCTGAAGCACTGCCAGAGGCCAGCATGACCTTCACTCAAGAGGACATGTTGCTCCCTACTATCAGCCACAACATGCTGCTCTACATGAGGGGACACCTAAATGGAAGGGAGCTGAATAGGATCCTTGTCGACCCTGGCGCAGCTGTCAACATTCTACCATACAGAATATATCAGAGGCACCACTTTAATGTATGCCTCGATAAAGCCGGAGAAATGCGTATCGCCGACTTCAACCAAAAGTGTGAAGTATCGCTGGGGGTAGCAAAATTCACACTCACTCTGGTAGACTTTACTACGAAGGTGCAATTTCATGTCATCGACTCCTGCACCTCGTACAATGCGCTGCTTGGCAGTCCCTGGCTGCATGAAAATATGGCGGTGCCATCCACGCTCCACTAGTGCATCAAATACAGTCTCGAAGGGAAGGAAGAGAGGATATTTGCTAACCTCCATCCATTCGAAGTGTCCAAGTGTCACCTGGCAGATGCTCATCTATATGCAGATCGGTCTCAAAGGACCTCTGAAGCCAAGACCCTTGCAGGGGCACCAAAAAGCACCTCCGGCGACAACTGGTTTCCACCACCGCTGCGTGGATATACCAAGCCCAAGGTGGTCTCTCATATCACCGTCACCGGAGACGTGGGCAAGATAGCACCTCCCGCTGTATACCCCAAAGCCAATGAAGCCAAGGTCGATCAGCAGCACGACCACGTAAGGGTCCCGGAAGGCCTCACCAAGCCAATCCCTGGCCTCGATAACGCCACTGTCGAGCCTTTCAATGCTTGGGAGGTATCACAGATAGACGGCCCCGGCAGCTTGTTTTATACAGCCGAGGAGCACCCTACCCGGGAAGACATTGATTGTCATCTGCCCGAAGACGTAGAGAACCTGCTAGCTCCCGTCCAGGGTCTGGCATTCACGACAAGTCGGATGGCCAGGATGTTCCAGAAGCACATCCCCTCCGACCAGTCGCGCAAGGACAAAGAAGCATTCCAGAAGATGTGGTATCCTTTGAGTCTGGACAAAGAGATGATACGTGTTTCTCAGCATCCAGGGTTGGGCTTCACCCTTGAAGAATATTATTACAGTGGGCGCTATGAGGTGGACACCATCTCCGCCTTCTATCCTGCTAAACACAATCCGCTGGGGGTAACATTCGATGAATACCCAGCAGAAGCGGAAGATGCTGAACCGGCTCGACCAAGAGACACAGAAACAGAGACCATGACTCCTTGCCGATGTTGGGAGCAAGTCTATCCTGAAAAAGCAGCCCTTCAAGTCAGATTTGACACGGCCAGCAGTAGCGAAGCTGATGATGTTGAAGAAATGGGGACGTCTCCCTCTGGCGGACCTCCGCTAATGATGATCGCAGCACCTCTCATGCCAATCGAGGAAGCTGCTATCGAAACCGATCAAGAGATGTATGTTGCTGAAAAGGAAAAGGCCACCACCACTGAGGACATGGCTACCCAAGGGGGCGAGACCTTCTCACCTTCTGCTACAAAGCTGCTATGCTACCCCAGCCTAGCAGTAAACAACCACCAGTCTTCCATGACCACAAACCTATTTGTAGGGGATGGAGTTGTCAACTCACCCCTCGAAGCTGCAACGACAATGGACTTGCTGATGGAACAATTTGCACAATTGTTACTGGCTGGGGCGAAGATCCTTGCTAAAGTCCAAATAGAACCAAATGAAGAGAGCGAGGTTCTTGACCTTGAAGATGATATTCCAGACTTTGTCGACCTTCAGCCAACGCCCCCGAAAATAGAAGATGGAGGCCAAGCCATAGTCAATGAACTGATAGAAGTTAATCTGGGAGACGAGGACGACCGTAGGCCGACCTTCCTCAGCGCCTAGCTATCTGCTGAAGAACAGAAGCTGTACATCCAGCTACTGCGAGAATATCGGGATTGCTTCACTTGGACCTACAAGGAAATGCTAGGACTGAACCCCGCAGTTTCACAACATGAGCTAGCCATAAGCCCTGAAGCCGAACCGGTGAAGCAACCGCCGCGGCGCATGAGGCCAGAGCTCATCACTCAAATATGCAAAGAAGTTGACAAGCTCATTGATGTGGGTTTCGTTGAAGAAAATCAATATACCACGTGGCTGGCCAATATTGTGCCCATGAAGAAGAAGAATGGGCAGATCCGGATATGTGTTGACTTCCGAGATATGAATAAAGCCTGCCCCAAAGATGACTTTTCGATACCAATAACGGAGGTCATGATAGATGCAACAACCGACCATGAGGCCCTATCATTCATGGATGGGTCATCCGGCTACAACCAAATATGGATCGCGCAGTATGACCGAGTCCACACTGCCTTCCGAACTCCCAAAGGCATTTATCACTACAAGAGGATGCCGTTCGGATTAAAGAACGCCGACGCAACTTATCAGCG
The DNA here is from genome assembly GCA_022559845.1 of Amorphophallus konjac. Lineage (NCBI taxonomy): Eukaryota > Viridiplantae > Streptophyta > Magnoliopsida > Alismatales > Araceae > Amorphophallus > Amorphophallus konjac. The sequence goes on from CM040123.1 coordinate 335,698,269, forward strand.
GGCGATGACTAGAATATTTGATGAGCTGCTCTACCATAAGGTCGAGTGCTACATAGATGACATGGTAGTCAAGACCAGAAAGAAAGAAGACCACCTGCGAGACCTCCGAGTTATCTTTTAGAGGCTAAGGCAGTATGATTTGAAGATGAACCCTATGAAGTGTGCGTTCGGAGTGTCGAGCAGAAAGTTCTTGGGTTTCATTGTCAGATACCGGGGGATTGAATAGACCCCGCAAAGATCAAAGTAATTCAGAAGTTACCCTCACCGAGGAACCTCTCCGAACTAAGATCTCTGCAAGGCTGCCTGGCATACATCCGGCGATTTATATCCAACTTATTAGGGCGATGCCAACCCTTTTGCAAGCTAATGATGTAAGGCGTTCCCTTTTACTAGGATGAAGATTGTCAGATAGCCTTTGACAAGCTCAAAGACTATCTGAAGACTCCTCCAGTGCTGGGCGCACCGGTGAAAGGACGGCCGCTGGTTTTGTACATAGCAGCCACATATAACTCCCTGGGGGCAATACTAGCCCAGAACAATGAAGAAGGGAAAGAACAAGCCCTCTACTACCTCAGTCAAATATTAGTCAGAATTGAGGAGAAACACACCTACATTGAGAAGATCTGCTTGGCACTGGTCTTCGCAGTCAAAAAGCTCTGACACTATATGCTGTCGCACGAGATTAAGCTGATATCCAAGGCAGATCTGTTGAAATATATCATGTCTCAACCGGCACTCAAAAGCCGTCTGGGTAAATGGGCGGTAATTCTTATGGAGTTTGATATCTCCTACATACCGCAAAGGGCCATCAAGGGCCAGGCCATCGCAGACTTCTTTGCTGAGCATCCAGTGCCTGAAGACTACCCGCTGGAACCAGAACTTCCTGAAGATGAAACCCTAGAGGTTGGCCAAGTGCAGCCCTCTCTATGGCAGCTGTATTTTGACGGCACTTCTAGAGTTGACACCTCAGCTATTGGATCAGCCAGAGTCAGAGCGGGGGCAGGCATAGTCCTGAAATCTTCATAAGGAGAAGTCATATATACATCTTGTTCAATAAACAAGCCATGCACAAACAATGAAGCAGAATATGAAGCCCTCATAATCGGGTTGCAGATTGCTCTGTCTATGGAGATCCAGATGTTGGAAGTATTTGAAGATTCCATGCTAGTTATAAAACAATTGGAAGGAGAGTTCGATGTGTGGAAGCAAGAGCTCCTCCCTTACTATCAGCGGGCACTCCGCTTGATGGCGAGATTCCACTTCATCAAAATCGAGCATATTAACCGAGGACAGAATGCTCATGCGGATGCCCTCGCGAAGCTGGCTAGTTCTTTGGCAATCTCGCCGGACACAAGTCTGAATATAGCACTAATCAACCGTCGATAGGTCCCCAGTGTAACGGAGGTTCTGACCGATGAACAAGAAAATGAAGTGGCAGCTGTCGAAGAAATCCAACAGTCCGATTGGCGGGAGAACCTCCTACGTTGGTTTCAACACCAACAACTCCCGAAAGAAAAAGAACAAAGAATGAAGCTCCTGAGAGTCAAAGACTCCTACGAGATGAGAAGCAAAACCTTGTTCTGAATAATGGCTGATGCCCGAAAGAAAGTTTTGCTCCGTTGCTTGTCTTTAGCAGAAGCTGGGTAGGTAATGCAAGAAGTCCATGCCGGGTCAGCTGGAGCACATTAGGCCGGGCCGAAAATAAAAATTGAAATAAAGAAATTGGGCTATTATTGGCCCTTCATGTTTGATGATTGTTGCAAGTTTGCTAGAGCTTGCCAAAAATGTCAAGAGCACGCCAACATGTCTAGGAGACCGCTGGTGCCGCTACGTCCCACCATACCAAGTTGGCCGTTCGCCCAATGGGGCACAAACGTGGTGGGGCCACTGCCAGTATCTTCGTCAGGATGCAAATATATCTTAGCAGTCACAGATTACTTCTCCAGATGGGCAGAAGCAGTTGCGCTAAGAGATGTGATGGGATAATTGGTTGCAAGATTCTTCCGACAGAATATTATATTCCGATTCGGGGTTCCCAGCCGAATTATCTCTGATAATGGCAGCCATTTCAGAAACCAGAAGGTTTATCGGCTGGCTGATAAATACAAGATTGACTGGAGGACCTCGTCCCCCTACAACCCTCAGGCCAATGGACTCGCAGAAGCCTTCAATAAAATACTATGCACGCTTCTAGCAAAGACTGTCAAGTCTAACAAAAAGGACCGGGAAGAAAAGATATACGAAGCGCTTTGGGCCTATCGTACGGTCTATAAAACCCCGACCGGCTATTCACCATTCTCCCTCGTATATGGGTCAAAGGCTGTGGTGCCGATTGAATTGGAGGTCCCCTCGCTGCGAGTGGCCATCCAACATGGATTGGCTAGCTGCGAACAAACCAATATAGAAAGAAGACTGGAAGAGCTTGCCGAGCTCGAAGGAAAGCGCCTCCGCGCGTAACAAAATACTCAACTCTACCAAGCTCGCATGGCCCGTGCTTTCGACAAGCTGGTCAAAGGTCAAGAATTCAAGAAGGGTGACCTAGTGATGGTCAAAAGAAGGGAAGTGATGGCCTCCAACCCCAAAGGGAAGTTGGTTGAAAACTGGGTCGGACCTTATGTCATCCGTCGAGTTTATGAAGGGGGTGCGTACGTCCTTGTAGATCACAAAGGAGTCGTCCAGTTCTCTCCCCTTAATGGAAAACTTATGAAGCTGTATCACACAGCTCAACCGGCATTCCTAGAATGACCGGAACCCACTTTGGTCTAGTGGCGCTCCGCCCTGGCCGAGCTTAACCCATTTTGGTCTAGTGGTGCTCCGCCCTGGCCGAACTTTATCCATTTTGGTCTAATGGCACTCCGCCCTGGCCGAGCCCTACCTACCTTGGTCTAGTGGCACTCCGCCCTGGCCGAGCCTTACCTAACTTGGTCTAGTGGCACTCCGCCTTGGCCGAGCTCTACCTACCTTGGTCTAGTGGCACTCCACCCTGGCCAAGCTCTACCCACCTTGGTCTAATAGCACTCCGCCCTGGCTGAGCTCCCCAAAAATATATATAATACAGCATTGCCATTACGGGCCTTACGCTCGAATCGGCATGAAATCTATCCTTTACGTTAGTATTACTTTCTTGCTAACGAATAAACCCCCTTTTCGGTGCAAGACTTCATGTCCTAGCCAACTCTCATACAATATCGCCATCACGGGCCTTACGCCCAAATTGGCATGAAATATATCCTTTGCATTAGCATTACTTTCTTGCTAACGAATAAACCCCTTTTTCGACGCAAGACTTTGTGTCCTAGCCGACTCTCATACAATATCGCCATCACGGGCCTTACACCCAAATCGGCATGAAATCTATCCTTTACGTTAGCATTACTTTCTTGCTAACGAATAAACCCATTTTTCGACACAAGACTTCGTGTCCGAGCCGACTCGCATACAATATCGCCATTACGGACCTTACGCCCGAATCGGCATGAAATCTATCCTTTACGTTAACATTGCATTCTTGCTAACGAATAAATCCCTCTTTTCGGCGCAAGACATCGTGTCCTAGCCAACCCTCATACAATGTTGCCATTACGAGCCTTACGCCCGAATCGGCATGGAGTCTATCCCTTGCGTTAGCATTACCTACTTGCTAACGAATAAACCATTTTTCGGCAAAAGACTTCGTGTCCTAGCCAACTCTCATACAATATCACCATTGCAGACCTTACGTCCGAATTGGCTAAAGCTCCTCCTTTGCGCTGGTATTGTTCCTCTGCCAACGAATAAACTGCCTTTACTGACATAAGACCCCATGCCTCAATCAGTAGCTATCTGCTATCGCCACGAATCCAACATCACATGTCGACATGGCAGCATTCTCCTGTCATGTGAATTGAACAAAAAAAAAGAAGAAAGAAAAAGAATGGGGCTTAAAATAGAGGTGCCCCGCTGGCCTTGCTTCTACATTAGGACAAGGGCAAAAAATGGCTATAACCCGGCTGTGGCGAAAACCCGAAAGGGCGCCGCAGGCAAAATCGGGTATCCCGCCACGTGAAAACCCGAAAGGGCGCGTGGGAAAAAGCAAGAGGGGCTGCCTTTGGCGAAAACCCGAAAGGGCGCTTGAGCCAATAATGTGGTAATTTAAAGTTCATCTTCACCCTCATCCTGATGGGGACATCACCTCCCATGCCCACGTTCACAGCTCGTCTCCTCGCCCCGGTTGCATCCGGCATGGTCTAATCATTTAATTTTGAGTCCTATGTAATTTTTATTTGAATCATTTGATGTATTTTCCCTTTTATTTGAGTCATGTTCCTAGGTCTTGTGTTCATTTCCCTAAGTTTGAGTGTCATTAGGTTGTCTAGTTAGCTATTGGGCCCAATTCATTGGGCTTGGCCCAAGGGCTCTCCCCTACTCCCTCGGTTATTTGTCATTGAGTCAATTGTCAGGGACTTTTGTAGAAATGTGGGTTGCCTATATATAGGACCCCATTCTCCTCATTTTGAAGTAATGAATCAATCAATGAAAAAAATGCCATTTGAGAGTCCAAAGCTTAGTTTAGTGGAGTGATTCTAATATTTTTTGGGTGAGAAACCCTATGGGAGAGATTCCCCACCCTTCCCTCTCTTAATCCCTCTTTTTCACTCCACTTTCTCTCTCCTCATCACCCAATTTCAAATTTTCTTCTCTCTCCTCCCTTCCCAACCACCTCAACCCCCACCTACCATCATTAAAGCCCTCCACTTCCCCATGGCCTCCATTACTCCACTCCCCCTAGTCCCAAGGAGATCTCTCACCATTCCAACACCACTTTCCCCATTCCAACACAATCAACCCCTTCCCCATACAACCCCACAACTTCCAATGCCATTTCAAATTTGAAATCCACCCTTCCCTCCACTCACTTGTGCCCCCCCCTCACCTTCTCCTCTCACCCACCTTCCCAAATTCGTAGCTCCTCCTCCCACCACCTGTTAGACCCCCTTCCAGACCCCATTCTTCCCTTCCCCCACCTTAGAACACCCCCTCCTAGACCCCCTCACAGCCCGGGCTTTCCCCACACTCATCCACCCCCATTTCCCCTCCCATATACCCCATTCCCCCCCATCATCATCAACCTACAGCTCTCAACTGAAGATCTACAGCAGACCAACAACTTGCAGCGTCCACCACGACCTCCTCTGGACGAGTTTGAAGACCCAAGAGCCATCGTCGGAAGCATCTGCTAGTCGCCTTCGCAACCGAAGTGGTTTCGTCTTCTTCCGATCTCCGAGTCGTCCAGGAGGTCTATTCTCCCACAGCTGCGCGGTTCTGCCTCGGTTGAGGACCTGAGCCGGCTTAGAATCTCTGCCACAACCAGCCCCGAAGGAATCAGTCCTCAAGTCCTTCTTCAAAGTTCTTCATCGGCCTGTCTACTTTCCGAATCAAGAAGCAGAAGCCCATTCAGCATCCAGGAACAGAAGTTACCAATTTTCTTCCAAGGTCGCGTGGTTCTGCCTTCCCCAGTCTGCATCGACACCTCCTCACTCTTCTGGCTCCTCAGATCGTCTCCATTATCTTCTGGCATCCCCGTTTCTTTTTGTGCAAAGAGGACTCACCCACGGTTCTAAAGGCGCTGACGGCATCAAATTTGGAGTTCGGGAACGGCCAGGACAGCCTCTGCATCCTAATTTTTGTGACCTACCTCTGCTAGTCCGAGAAACAGAGGCCATGTTCAAGCTTCTGCCCCGACCTGCAGCGACTCTAGAAGAAATTACAAAAATTCTGAGGCATTCCCCTTCCTGTTACGAAGATTTCGCCGCTGGTTTTGCCATTAGCAAAATTCCTGAGCAAGATCTACAACAGAAACACCGACCCTCTGTCCTGGTTCGCAGATAGCAGGCAGATTCGGCGTCCACCCTTGTTCCTCGTTCTTTGCTTTGGTTTCCCCACCCCGCTTGGCCGGCTGAAGGCCCCTCCCTGCGTGGAGGTAGTATTGATGTAATATCATTAACCCCAACCCCAAGTTCCCCCTCCTGCGAGAGGTGTAGTGGTGTACTTTGTTTGGGCAGGTCAAGCGACACCGCCGCAGCGTGTGGGGATCCACTCGCCTCCCCGCTCGCCCTCGTCTCCGACCGGGACCGGTTTCTTCAAACCGGTCGAGTAAGTGCTCAAACCTTCACTCCACTTAGTGCTTGTCTTTCAATATTAGTTCTTAATTCCGCTGGTTATGCGAGTGAGAGCCCGATCCTCAAGCCTCGTTGTCTTGAGTGATCACCGTGGGAAGAGTGCAACCGGTGCCCTTGGCACTTTGTCGGCCCCATTGAATTGGGTTCCACATCCCATTGGGAATCACATATTGGCCTTGCTGGCCCTCTACCAGCAAGGGCCCAACCCCTCAACCTCACCTTGGCATTGCCAAGTCACCCCGGGCTTGGGTGAGCGACGAGAGAGCGGCGGCCCAATTCGGCCCATTTGAATGCGATTGTGCTTGCTTGCATTTGGTCCGAGGTTGTGTCACATCAAATTGGTATCAGAGCAAGTCATTGACTTGTCTCTACAAGTGAAGTCCTAGGGCATGCTTGCATTCTTGTCCGAACCGTGCAAACCCATCATTGTTAATGTTGAGTCTTGGGTCACATGGCCCCTCTCCCAATCATATCCCATGCATGGTTACCTAATGGGGAGCCCATAGAAATTGATTTCATTAACCTAGAATTTGAAAATTGGGTGTCCCCCGATATCATTACCTCTCTTTGTAGGACCGGACAAATTGTGCACAATGGAGACCAAGTCTTCATTGAATTCCATAAATGGTTCGGGAAGACTAAGTATTTGGATGGGGCTTGGTGTCAAAAGGGAACATTGGCGGGTCCATGTATAATCCTAGGTAAGAAATGGTTAGATGAAAGGAATGCCTACATCGACTCAACACGTCGGACTTGCCTAGTGCATCCACCCCAACTTTCGGGAACCTTTAAATTCAACAACCTTGTATTCTCCCACCCGCGGGAATCCTGCCCTTGTTCACCACCCCGGGTGCACCATACTCCGGCCATCATCACCCCACCATCAAAGAACCTTCCCACTCCATTAGCTTTGGAAGAAGTAGTCCACCCGCTTTGCCACATGAAGACAAATACCTCTCGGGAACCTATCCCCTCCATGGAGAGCACCCATGTCCCAATTGAAGAGGAAGCCTCGCACGAGGATCTTCACCCTACACCACCCCCTCTAGATAAGGCCGAAATCATCTTAGAAGAGTCCCTTGTTAGGTGGCTAAGGGAGAGCCTAATTAGAGAGATCTCGGCCCATGTTTGCCCTCCCATAGAACAAAATTTTCCCCTAGTGCCCTTCTTCTCCTATCACACCACAATCCAAGCATCCTACCAAGTGGAAACTTTAGGGGATCTTCTTAAGGGCCTAGCATGGCAAATTTAGTTCACTAGTATGTTGACCCCTATAGCCGAACAACCTAGGAGCCTTGGCCTCCTACACCTCTGCATCGGGTCTATCACCTCAGTTTACACCATTGGTTGCTACACTAGCGACCTCCTTCTATTCCTCCCCACACCCGATGAGCCCGACCTTCTCCTCCAATTGGAGCTTTTTATATCGGGTAGAGAGCCAAGCCCTCCCCTCATGGCCAACCCACTCACCAAGAGCATTGACCCAATTATCATTGATAGGGATGACTTAGCACCTTTTGAGGACCGTGAGGACATGGAGCTCCTTCCCCTTAGTAACCCATTTTATGATCCCTATGATTCATTACAATGGGAGTCAAAGAACCCGGGTGACCCAACCATCTTACCCACCACCCACCCTTTCCTACCCCCACCCACCATATTGGGCCAAAACCACCTCATCCATGACCCGGGTTATACCTTGGGAGCCATGACCTTGAGCCACATATCCCTAGGTAATAAGGTTGTGCCCCATCCCATGATGACCACCTTCTTAGATCCATTCGATCCATTCCAATGGGAGTTCAAAGGTTGTCCCACACCTATACACATGGAGGTCACCTTTGGGAAACACATGCATGTGTCTAGGCCTACCACACCACTTGGCATGATCACTATGTTGGGTCCTTTCATTCATACCACCCACATGTCAAGCAGGAAGCATGAGTGGCCCATATTCGGATGTATTGGTCCACCTTCATTTATCATGGGTCTTAAGCATGTCAAAAGTATCTACGGATGTCCGGGTCCCCCTACATTCATCACCACTTTGCATGATAGGTTCACCTACGGGTGCCCCGACCCACCTAGGTCCACCAAAGTCTACATGATAACATTGCATGATAAGTCAACATATGGTTGCCCCGGCCCTCCAAATTCCATCAAAGTCTTCTTGGCATCAAAGCATGATTGGTCTACTTTTGGTTACCCAGGTCCACCCATCACCCCTAGAATGTCAACATTCACAAAATTGCATGAAAGCCTTTGCAAGCACATAAGCAAAAAGAATGAGGCTTATAAAAAGTTGGCCGACTCTCATCGGCGTCACCAAGAATTTCATGTGGGCGACTTTGTGATGGTAAGGACAGAGAGACTCTCCCCGGGAGCCATCTCCAAATTGAGGCCACGTGGGGCTGGTCCCTTCCCGATCCTGAGGCGCATTGGTGCAAATGTCTTTGAGTTAGATCTCCCTGAGGAGTATGGAATAAGTCCCACATTCAATGTTGCCGACCTAGTGCCATATAAGGGACCCACGGTGGTACCTAGTGAGGAGATTGAGCCTACTTCTTCCCTTGAGAGAGCACCCACCCGTGAGGAGAGACCACCAGCCAAGAGAGCCTAGCGTGAACAAATTGAACAAATATTGGATGAACAAGTCACTACCACTCGGAGCAAGGTATACGAGCGCTATCTCGGCAGGTGGATGGATCGGTCTCGTTCGGAAGACTTGAGGGCAGTACCACTTCTACACCCCCAAGGAGGGAAGGACACTTACTCGACGGAGTCGAGTTCTCCGCACCCCGGGAGTATGATGGGGACATCACCTCCCATGCCCACGTTCACAGCTCGTCTCCTCGCCCCGGTTGCATCCGGCATGGTCTAATCATTTAATTTTGAGTCCTATGTAATTTTTATTTGAATCATTTGATGTATTTTCCCTTTTGTTTGAGTCATGTTCCTAGGTCTTGTGTTCATTTCCCTAAGTTTGAGTGTCATTAGGTTGTCTAGTTAGCTATTGGGCCCAATTCATTGGGCTTGGCCCAAGGGCTCTCCCCTACCCCCTCGGTTATTTTTCATTGAGTCAATTGTCAGGGACTTTTGTAGAAATGTGGGTTGCCTATATATAGGACCCCATGCTCCTCATTTTGAAGTAATAAATCAATCAATGAAAAAATTGCATTTTGAGAGTCCAAAGCTTAGTTTAGTGGAGTGATTCTAACATTTTTTGGGTGAGAAACTCTAGGGGAGAGATTCCCCACTCTTCCCTCTCTTAATCCCTCTTTTTCACTCCACTTTCTCTCTCCTCATCACCCAATTTCAAATTTTCTTCTCTCTCCTCCCTTCCCAACCACCTCAACCCCCACCTACCATCATTAAAGCCCTCCACTTCCCCATGGCCTCCATTACTCCACCCCCTAGTCCCAAGGAGATCCCTCACCATTCCAACACCACTTTCCCCATTCCAACACAATCAACCCCTTCCCCATACAACCCCACAACTTCCAATGCCATTTCAAATTTGAAATCCACCCTTCCCTCCACTCACTTGTGCCCCCCCCCCCTCACCTTCTCCTCTCACCCACCTTCCCAAATTCGTAGCTCCTCCTCCCACCACCTGTTAGACCCCCTTCCAGACCCCATTCTTCCCTTCCCCCACCTTAGAACACCCCCTCCTAGACCCCCTCACAGCCCGGGCTTTCCCCACACTCATCCACCCCCATTTCCCCTCCCATATACCCCATTCCCCCCCATCATCATCAACCTACAGCTCTCAACTGAAGATCTACAGCAGACCAGCAACTTGAAGCGTCCACCACGACCTCCTCTGGACGAGTTTGAAGACCCAAGAGCCATCGTCGGAAGCGTCTGCTAGTCGCCTTCGCAACCGAAGTGGTTTCGTCTTCTTCCGATCTCCGAGTCGTCCAGGAGGTCTATTCTCCCACAGCTGCGCGGTTCTGCCTCGGTTGAGGACCTGAGCCGGCTTAGAATCTCTGCCACGACCAGCCCCGAAGGAATCCGTCCTCAAGTCCTTCTTCAAAGTTCTTCATCCGCCTGTCTACTTTCCGAATCAAGAAGCGGAAGCCCATTCAGTATCCGAGAACAGAAGTTACCAATTTTCTTCCACGGTCGCGTGGCTCTGCCTTCCCCAGTCTGCATCAACACCTCCTTACTCTTCTGGCTTCTCAGATCGTCTCCGTTATCTTCTGGCATCCCCGTTTCTTTTGCTGCAAAGAGGCTCACACACGGTTCTAACGGCACTGACGGCATCACATTTGGAGTTCGGGAATGGCCAGGACAGCCTCTACATCCTAATGTTTGTGACCTGTTCCTGCTAGTCTGAGAAACAGAGGCCCTGTTCAAGCTTCTTCCCCGACCTGCAGCGACTCTAGAAGAAATTACAAAAATTCTGAGGCATTCCCCTTCCTGTTACGAAGATTTCTCCGTCGGTGTCGCCATCAGAAAAATTCCTGAGTAAGATCTACAATAGCAACACCGACCCTCTATCCTGGTTCGCAGACAGCAGGTAGATTCGGCATCCACCCTTGTTCCTCGTTCTTTGCTTTGGTTTCCCCACCCCGCTTGGCCGGATGAAGGCCCCTCCCTGCGTGGAGGTAGTATTTATGTAATATCATTAACCCCCACCCCAAGTTCCCCGTCCTGCGAGAGGTGTAGTGGTGTACTTTGTTTGGGCAGGTCAAGCGACACCGCCGCGGCGTGTGGGGATCCACTCGCCTCCCCGCTCGCCCTCGTCTCCGACCGGGACCAGTTTCTTCAAACCGGTCGAGTAAGTGCTCAAACCTTCACTCCACTTAGTGCTTGTCTTTCAATATTAGTTCTTAATTCCGCTGGTTATGCGAGTGAGAGCCCGATCCTCAAGCCCCGTTGTCTTGAGTGATCACCGTGGGAAGAGTGCAACCGGTGCCTACGGCACTTCGTCGGCCCCGTTGAATTGGGCTTCCAAAACCATTGGGAATCAAATCTTGGCCTTGCTGGCCCTCTACCAGCAAGAGCCCAACCCCTCAACCTCACCTTGGCATTGCCAAGTCACCCCGGGCTTGGGTGAGCGACGAGAGAGCGGTGGCCCAACTTGGCCCATTTAGATTGCGAATGTGCTTGCTTGCTTTAGTCCAAGGTCGTTTCACATCACATCCCAAGGAAACTCCGAAAAGGGTGATCACCACAGATCTCGCCGGAGACCGTTTTCCTCAACATCCTCATGACCCTTGTCATCATCAGCAAGATCGGTCCACATCCTTTCAACCCTTGCCATCATCGGCAAGATCGGTCGACATTTTTCCTTAACCTGGACCTTCCGTCCTTGTTAATGAATAAACCTATCTTTTGCTTCGGCATCTAACCAATGTTGATGAATAAACTTGTGATCAACCCTTGCCATCATCTGCAAGATCGGTCGACATTTTCCCTTAACTTGGACCTTTCATCCTCGTTAATGAATAAACATATCTCTTGCTTCGGCATTTAACTAGTGCCGATGAACAAACTTGTGCTCGACCCTTGCCATCATCGGCAAGATCGGTCGACATTTTTCCTCAACTTGGACCTTCCGTCCTCCTTAATAAATAAACCTATCTTTTACTTCGGCACTCATCCGACACCGATGAACACACTACTATCGACCCTTGCCACCATCGGCAAGACCGGTCAGTACTCCCTTAACTTGGACCTTCCATCCTTGTTAATAAATCTACCTTTGCTTCGACATTAAACCCAGTGTCGATGAACAAGCCTGGATTCAACCTTTGCCATCATCGGCAAGGCTGGTCGACGTCTCGTCAGCCCGGACCCCTCATCCGTTGCTAACAAACGAGCCCGCATTCATCCCGGATTCGTTCTGTGAATCAAGTAAAAAAAAGAGTAAAAGAAAAAAAGAAGAAGAAAAATAAAATGAGGCTTAAAATAGAGGTGTCTTGCCAGACTTGTTCCTCAATCAGGACAAGGGCAAAAATGACTATAAATCGGCTATTGCGAAAACCCGAAAGGGCGCCACAGGCAAAATTGGGTACCCCGCCACTTGACAACCCGAAAGGGCACGTGGGCAAAAGTAAGAGGGGGCTGGCTTCGGCGAAAACCCGAAAGGGCACTTAAGTCAGTAAAGTGATGATTTGAAGTTCTCAACGTCCTTGCGACCCTTGTCATCTTTGGCAAGATCGGTCAACATCCTTGCGACCCTTGTCATCATCGGTAAGATTGGTCAACCTCCTTTCGACCCTTGTCATCATCAGAAAGATCGGTCAACCTCTTTGTGACCCTTGTCATCATCGGCAAAATCGGTCAATCTCCTTTCGACCCTTGTCATCATCGGCAAGATCGGTCGACCTCCTTGCGACCCTTGTTGTTGTGTAGTGGACGGCGGATCTAGAGGGGAGGGGTGAATAGATCAGCCCCACTTTTCGTAATGCGGCCCTCTATATAGCTAGTTAAAATGAATTGCAGGGGAATAGAAACTAGCTTCAAAGTATGCTATGATTCGCTTAGCAAGATAAGCAACTAATATATTGATTCGAACCTAAGCATGCATCTAGAACGAATCAATCACATAAACAAACCACAATACGAAGGATTTTAAGGTGGTTCGGACTGAATCCCCAGTCTTACGTCCACCCCTCATCAAATCCGGTGAGGCTTCACTAGTGCCTCGCACTGAACCGCAAATCGGAAAGACCACCGATTGCCTTCCTACTAACCACCTGGTAGGGATGTCAACAACGCAAATCGGACAACCTCCGATTACCTTCCTACTAACCACCGGTAGGGACGATCTCCAATTTTGATTGTTCAAATGAAATGAAGAAGAAAGAACAAACATCAAGCTATTCAAACAAGATATGAAATGAGAGAATGAAGTAGATCTTGTCTGAATCTCAGAAGCTTGAATGGGTTACTTTGAAGGTGTCTTCTTCCTTGATAAATGATCTTCCTTGAATCTCTTCTAGTTGATGAAGAAGATGATGGATGAAGATTTGATGAAGAGCTTCTTCCCGGAGTAGCTTGATTTCCTTCTTGAAGTATGCTCCTTCTAGCTTCCTTTGATCACCCTTCTTGCCCTTGATTGCTTCTTGCTTTGTAGGAGGTTGCTTGGCTTCAGATCTGAGCTTGAATCACCTTGGATGGATGAAGAACTTCCTCCCGAAACATTGTTCACGGAGGTGCTACAGTAGCTCGAAAATAGGCTCCCTTGATCTCCCTTGAAGGCTTGAAGCATTAGGGTTTTCATCCCCTCATGTGTTGGTTTTATAGACCTTGAATGATCTATAGACAAGCCTCAGACCAGATCCACAATTTGTGGGTGATTAGGTGACATTTGGATTAAAGAAATCCATGTTGAATGGCCCTTTTCGAAGTTGGAAGCAAAGTCAAAAATGAAGGCTCGGGGCTGGCGGTCGACCTACAGCTTCTGGCGGTCGACCGCCACTGAAACACATACAACCGGGCGATTCCTGGGAAAACCGGTCGACCACCACTGGCTGGCGGTCGACCGCCAGCTGCCAGAACTGTAGCTGGGCGGTCCCTGGCTGGGGCGGTCGACCGCCCCTGTGCTGGCGGTCGACCGCCAGCTGGGCAGAGCCCGGGTCACCCCGGTTCGGTCCGTTGGTCGCACCAGCTCCGTCGCTTGAGTCCATTAGCCGCCCGTTCATGTCTGTGGCATCGACCTTGATTGTCTTGAAGTTTTATTACTGAGTCTTCAAGCCAAATTTTGTTCCGGGGGCTCCGCCCCCGGAAATCCCCGCGACCTGACCGCACAGGTCGATCCGCGTGCGAGGGCGCAACATTGAGCTTTCATGTGCATATCTGTCATGAACAAAATATCACATATGTCAGTCATAAGAGCGTGAAAAATAACAATGACTAATAGTGTTAAGCCATTATCAAAACCAAGAATACACAAAACTCATATGACTATAGAATGATGCCGAATGACCCATGTGACCACAGAATGACTCAAATGACCTCAGGGACACAACACTTGTCATCATCGATAAGATCGGTCAACGTCCTTGTGACCCTTGTCATCATCGTCAAGATCGGTCAATCTCCTTTTGAGCCTTGTCATCATCGGCAACATCGGTCAACATCCTTGCAACCCTTGTCATCATCGTCAAGATCGGTCGACCTCCTTGTGACCCTTGTCATCATCGGCAAGATCGGTCAACATCCTTTTGACCCTTGTCATCATCGACGAGAGCGGTCAATCTCCTTTCGGCCCTTATCATCATCGACAAGATCGGTCAACCTCCTTGTGACCCTTGTCATCATCGGCAAGATCGGTCAATCTCCTTTCTACCCTTGTCATCATCGGCAAGATCGGTCGACCTCCTTGCGACCCTTGTCATCATCGGCAAGATCGGTCGACCTCCTTGCGACCTTTGTCATCATCGGCAAGATCGGTCGACCTCCTTTTGACCCTTGTCACCATCGGCAAGATCGGCGGGACCGGTCAACCTTTCCCTTAACTTGGACCTTTCATCCTCGTTAACCAACAAGCCTCCTTTGCTTCAACATTTAACCCATGTCGATAAATAGACCCTACCCTCAGTCTCCGTCACCATCGGCGAAGCCAACAAACTAGCTCATGGCCCGGACCTTCTCTCCGCGTCAACAAGTGAACCTATCCCTCACGTGGGTCCTCCACCCTCGTAGAGGAATGGACACACTCTTGGTCTCCTGACGACCTCGTCGCCATCGACGAATACTGCTGATAGGCCTTCTGACCTTATTCTTGGGTCCTAGAAGGCCTCTTTACCCTCGTCCTTCAAACTTTTGGCCTACACCAGCCATAGTTTGGCCCCAGAAATAGTTACGACGCGGTGGAGCGAACACCTCACCCCTTTGTTTAAGGCGTGAGCACTCTCCTGCCCTGGTAACTTACATGTTCGGACTAAGCTAACTGGCAAAAAAAAAAGAGAAGAAAAAATAATATATAAGATAAGAAGTGAAGTCGCAATTCAACGGCAAATAAAGATGTTTCATTACTATCAGGCAGCAAGATACATGTTACTCAGGGCATACCCCGGGGTACATAAAAGTCCACCAAAACAAAAAGCAAACAGAAGAGGCTACTGCAACGGACGTCGGAAGATATCCTCCAGCTCCAAGATACCCAAGGAAGGGTGGCGGGTCAGCTCCTGTAGTCGAGACTCGGCAGCCTCCAGCTGTGATAGCTTCTCTTCGAGAGAAGCGGCTTGTCCTTCGGCCAACTCGGCTTCCTCCACATTCTGGACTTCCAGACGCTCAACCTCTTGAAGCTCAGCCTCGGCCCTAGAAAGTTCAACACGCAGTTCTTCTATCCGAGCTGCAAGGAAAGTTCGGCGCTGCGAAGAAGTGCGGGTTGCATCTCTCATCTGCTCTGTAGTCCCTCTCAAAGAGGCAAGAGTAGTTCGGCTTTCAGCTCGCTCCAGTGTTATGGACGTCAGTTGATCAACTACTTCTCGGCCAAGAAATTCCCTTCTATTCACATACTTTAGCAGTAATATCACCTATGGTGTCCAATTGTCCATGGGGTAGCCAAAAGCCAGCAGTGAATGGGAAAGGTGCTCCACCAAGCCCCTCAGCTATACATAAGTTAAGTCTCGGCTGGCTATTATAGTCTACTGAAGTGTTCCCAAGGACTACCATACTAGGTCGCTTGATGATTGCAGACCAAGTGGTGATGTCTTGGGAAGCTGGAAATCCACCCGTTCGCTGCTCACACGGCGCAATCCCCGAAGCATCTTCACATAGTCATCCCTGCCAATTGCAGGCAGCTTCGGATCGGCTTTAGATGAACGGCCCTTCGCAGTATTCCGGGTTTCCAGATAAGCCCTCACCTCTACATTGGTCCAAGACTTTAGCTTCTTCAAATAAGATGGCTTAATGTCAAGGATCGGCTCCGGTTGGGAGTCCAAAAATCTGTGCTCTACGACGGCCCAACAGTCTCGACAAGAGCTCCTGTAAAATCCCGTTCGCACGTTCCACCACTTGATATATTCAGGGGTGACGCAGGGGAAACGAGCAGGGGCTGGCACCCTGAATGAAACATTCTCTTGGCGGTGGAAATAATCCCATCATATTCAGGCATCGTCATTGGAAACCTGCACGGCCCTATGCCTGTTCGGCAATGCAAACTGCGAAGAGGAATGAAGGATGTGCTCATCATAGCCAAAATTATGACTAAATCAGAATGGATAGTATGGCTCCAGCCACAAAATGCCACTCTTCCGAAAAACAAGGACACTTGGTATGATAGCCATCGCCCAATCAACCAGTTCCTGCTCCAGAATGGGCCTCGTGCACTTGGCACCAAAGATTGGATGAATGTATTCTTCTGTCCCGAAGAGACGGCACTGCCGCATCTTGTTCACCAACGGGCTTGAATGAGCGGCCAAGCTCCAAAAATGAAGGACTCCAGGAGAATCCATGGGAATCCGGGTCAGCTTGGCCCGAATGGTGAAAAGTTGTTCCGCTACTGATGCCGGTTCAGCACTCGCGAATTCTATCATCCTCGAAACAAGATAAGCTGATTGCAGCGGCTGAGGAGCAGCCTCCGGAAATAGGGTGCAGACCCAAGCATTGAAAAAATATAACGGACCCACCCTCCGCAAATTCATGGGGATATGCGACTAGTTCAAGTCTCCCAGCATTTTGAAGATAAGGCATAAAGCCACTGGACAAAGGGACAGCTTCGTGCCCCAAGCCATCAAACAGGCGGGATAAGAGGCCTCCGCTCTGATTACGCTCTCGTCGCTCTGCGGGAGAGCAAAAGAACAAATCCAATAGGTCAGATATGTAGCACAGTGCGTGACTGCATCAACACCAGTAGTGTTTGGGTCTCCTTGTCGCCCTCCCTTCGAAGTGGACGAGACGGCGGCCTGTCGCCGGACCCTTTTCTTCCACCTTAAGGCAGTCGGCGCTACTATGGGGAAGTCCTCATA
The DNA here is from genome assembly GCA_022559845.1 of Amorphophallus konjac. Classification (NCBI taxonomy): domain Eukaryota; kingdom Viridiplantae; phylum Streptophyta; class Magnoliopsida; order Alismatales; family Araceae; genus Amorphophallus; species Amorphophallus konjac. Next base: position 335,715,355 of record CM040123.1, read on the forward strand.
CTTCTGCTTCCCACTAAAGAAATGCTGGAGCCAAGTGCCCATCCGCACGCACCGCTTCTCTCCAGGCTTTTTGGCCTCTCTCGTATCGTACGATGAGCAACAAAGTGTACGATACGCCTTCATCAGGTAGCGATAAGCATAACCTACCAAGTACCGACCTTCGCCGTCAGTCTGGTCTTTCAGCCAGTCTAGCCAGCAAACTTCCTCGTACGGTTCTCCGTCGATTGGCAAGCCGCTGAGCTGCGAAAGGCTTTAGAGATCCAAAGAAGTCTCTCCCTCCGAAGTATAAAAAGTATTGCACTCGAGACAAAATACTTCAATAATGCCGCAGCACAGGCCTCTGGATATGGGGTAGCGGTACCTCGAGGCGTACACGCTTTGATATATGCCAGCCTTGGCCAAGATGGGAGCATAGTGTTGAAGCATAGTCTGTAAACTCCACTGCTCCAGGTCTGAAAGCATGGGAGTCGGTGGTCCTCAGCTCGGCAAACCACCCCACAGAAATCTGATGTTTAAAACGGACCGCCAGGCAGTCCAACAGGAAGGATTCTTCCCTATATCCCCATTTCAACTGGACAAGAAACAAACCAAAGATCGGCTTCTCCCGGTCAACACGGCCTGCGGTATCATTCCACCGAGAAGGCACGAATTCAGGGGCCCTGGTCAACATCCCGTCGTTTGGAGCCAGATCCTGCAGTCCAAGCACAACGCTCCATTTTTGGACTTCCCCAGGGAGGTAGATAGGCCTTCCCCGCACCATACAGTCCGTCAAGCTGTCCCTCTCGACTAGCAATGCTTGCACGACTTTGCGGACGAGGAACAAATCTCTCTTCCCTTGAAGATTAAAGCGCCTGAGGAAGGACATCAAATGCTTGTCTTTGGGGTGATCCCTCCTGACGGCATCTTCTCGATCATACTAAAAAGAATCACCCCCGATGATGAGGAGGCGGCTAGTGTCTACCGTGTCGATCTCCGAGTCCAAGGATTCTGCGACCACGGCGAGCTGATCGTGCCCCCGATCCAGGGAGTGGACATTCTCCCATGTCACCACGGCATGGGAAGCAGAAGAAGAAGAGCCAGATGCCATTTTATCTGCAAAAGGCACATCAAAAATAAACAAAGTCAGAAAGCAGTTGATCAAGACAAAATTTTTGACAAAATTTCGGTAGAGTCTCCCCAACTCGGGAGATTGCCAGAAAAAAAAGCGGGAACACGTCCACCAAGGGAACGGTCCCTAAAAGCAGCCATCGACATTACACTGAGGTCAAACGGAACACCCGGGGGAGTAGCTCTGAGGGCAAGCCCTACTAGGAGCCTCCCGGGGTCTGAAAGTTGGGATTCAAATCCCTAAACAGCAATAGTCTCTCACCCGCTCAAGAGACGCCCTCTCAGACTCGCTCGGCGCCGTGGAGAGGAGGGGAATGAAGAGAGAGAAAGAATGTTTGCGAATGAGGAAGTTTAAAGAAAAAATGAAGAAGGGAAGACATATATAGGGGGAGCCTCCCCCTTCTAATCTGGCGCGCTAATTAGCGCACCGAATTAACCTCCCAAGCAAAAGGCGCGCCGGTTAAGGGTGCGCCGAATCAGCCTTCATCCCTGGGCGCGTCGGATTAAGAGCCGCGCCGGATTAAGGGCCGTTCTGAGCCTTTGCCGTCCAGATGAGAAATCTTCCCAGACGGAGCTCATCCGCTGGTCCTGCTTCGCTCGTGCCTCGCCCGCAACACCCACAGCTCGGGTGCATTTGTTGGCACTCAAAATATATCCAATGGCGATCAAGCCTCAAAGACAAATGATGCGGCCTACTAAAGCACAAAAGTCGAAAGAGATCAATACACCGAAGCCTTCTCAAGCTGCCAGAGCCTCAGGTCACCCAGTATGAATGTCAGGGACTTCACCGCAGGAGGATTGAGAAGAATACATCACAAGACGGCAGTGTCGTCAGGACTGCCCAATGAATCGGTATCGACTCGGTCTTACCGCGCAGACAATATCCGTCGTCCGACCAAGGATGAGCATGCATCCATCATCTGACCAAGGACAAGGATGCATCTGTCATCCGACCAAGGACAAGCATGCATCTGTCGTCTGACCAAGGATGAGAACATATCCATCGTCTGACCAAGGACGATAATGTACCCGGTGGCCCCCCCACCTGAATGAAAGATCCTCCCGAGGTGATAGAACGCCCTTGGCCCTCCAGAATAGGGGATCGAAGGCTCTGTCAGTAGAAGATCCCGATGACCCGGCATGGGTACGGCTTCTCAGCATATTGGGTCCGCTAGTGACCAAATGATCGCCCAGTCAAGGCAAAAGCACCCTGGATGGTATTCCGCCTCCCAAGAAAGCTTTGAGCAGGAGTCAAACCGAGCCGGCGGCACGAACCACAGTGCCAAAAGCTGTGTCAGCGGAAAACCCGCGTGTACAAACTGAAGATGCACAAGGTTCCAAAGAAGGCTGCATGTCAACCCAGGGGCTTCGTCCGGACTTCTCACCAAGGTTTTGCGAGACCACGGCGAGATAAACGGTCACGGTGACTCCCGGAACCCATCCGGGACCCACTGTCTAATCCTTGTTAAGCGAACGAAGCTTATCCGGCACGCCCTTTCACCGACGCGCCCTCTTTCTTTGTGCCCTCTTACCCGGCGCGCCAGACGCAAGTGAAGCCCCTGGCGCGCCCTTTCACCGGCGCACATTCTCTTATTCGTCTATATAACCCACTTGGTTCGACCAAGTGAAGGGATTTTTTTAGGAAAAAAGAGATATCAAGGCATTAAGAGCGAGAGAGAGAGAAGATATTCAAGAGAACAATCCGGAAGCAGAGCCTGAGAGCCAATCAGGGAGCCTGTCCGTCCGAGGGAGAGAAGCTCCTTGGGGGAGAAGTAGGGTTTCCACTGAGAGAGGTCCTCGCCGCCATCTCCCTCCGTCTCGCCTGAGTAGCTTCGGAGCCAGAGGAGGAAAGAATCAGATACTCTATTTTATTGGTGAAGTCTAGGTGGGTTCTGTGGGTTGCTTCCCGATGATCCCCTTCTGTTTTTTTTCTTCTTTATGCCATTATGTAAGCGAGGGGGGGAGGGGCGATGATATGGGCCCATCTTCCCCCCGATCTCTTTACTCCTTTCTCCTCTGTAATGTCTTCTCTGCAATCAATGAAACGGCTGCCGAGCGACAACGCCGGTGCGCCGAATGCTTATAATATGCTATGTCTTTCGCCTCCCGTTGATGGAATGAATGATGTTATACCGTATATGCTCTTCCTGTTCCGTTCTTTTTTTGCATGCCCAATCACTTTGTGTGTGCGAATGCCGAGTTTTACTTCATGAGACTGAACATGCCCGGGAGCCATATGGGCTACATTGAGTCACCCCACTCCCCGGGGCTCCGCCCTTCTAAGGCAATGGCCATGCCTTACCGTATATATGTTGTGGGTTTCGTGGTTAGAGACACACTCGTGTGTGCATTTCTGCCTGTTCCTGTTCCGAGGTCGACCCCATCAACATCCCTCTGCACTTCTTCATAGTCCAGAGTGAAAAGGGTCATCTCTATAACCCCCGCATCCATCACATGCTAATGATTCTGACGGCTGTTTCCTATATCTTAATTGTTGTAGTTCGCAATGCTAACCTAATAACCCTGTGAACACTAACTTGCTAACCCTGTGAGTGATGATTTGCCAACTCATCGGATGTCGCGTAATGCCATTCTACTCCCCCTTATATATATATATATATATGATTCATGATTGCCGAGCTTCGCCATTCCTGAGAGCAGTAGCTTCAATACTCCGAGGAGGGGGACATACCCCATTGATACCTCAGAACCACCATTTGGTCAAAGGGCTCCATCTGTGAGTGATGAGTGTCCCTATGGGCCATAAGGTGAATATTGACAGGGCTTAGCCTGATATCAAATCCACTATCCTCAGGGACATTGTGGTGGCCACGTATTGTATGCCCCTCGTAGGCTAGTCCTCGGGGCTTCCCTTCCTTATTGGCCGTCCCCCTCTCGGATTGTGATTTGACCATGGGTCGAATGTGATGCGGGACGAAAGTGGGGGGTCTCCTTCTTCCTTCTGATCATAATCGCATTATACCGTTTACGTGCGTTCTGAAGAACACGCTATATCATTTACGCGCGTTCACAGACAGCAGCAGAACAAAGAACCTCGACGTTGGGGCTCCCGTGGACGACTCTGGGGGTTCAAACCACAAGGGAAAACACACAGAACGATGGAGAACACACGGGAATGCTAAAATTGAAATCAAACCAACCTAATACTATCTAGGATAGCTTTTGGGAAGGTGGATGTGGGGGTGAGCGGCAAGGGAAGGAGGGTGGACGTAGATGATGTTAGGGCCGTGAGGAAGCTTGGCTGGGGCCTCTCACCCGAACCCTTTGCAGGTACGGTGCAGCCGAGCTCCATCCTAACCTTAACAACATCTTGGCGGTGGTGGGGAAGCGGAATCGTTGGTTGGAAGAAGAACGAAGCTCCGAATGGAGCCTCACACTCGACCCCGTCTCTGAGCCGATGCATCCGAGGCTTCGATCATCCTCCATTGAAGGGGAAAGGGAGAGGATCAGTGAGATAGAATTGGTCCTCACACCCAAAGAGGGACAGATGAAGGTGGTTTCCAAAGATTGGGAGGAATAGCCATGGGGCAACACTCAAGAACACTCATAGATTCATACTTCGATTATGCTTAATCAAACGAAAGGGGTACATATATAGGGAAAGGAGAAGACAAAATGACGCTAACACGTCGATTTACAACCATGGAAGACAGCTAACATCGAAGACTTTGAGGAGTTCGGCGTCGGGAAGTTGGACCGACTGCACCCGTTTCTGTCTGAGATCGCGCTAGGGAGACCTAGCGCCTTCTTCAAGATCGCGCTAGGGACCTATATCGCCTTCATCTTTGGCCTGGCAATGTCCATGATCCGCTTCGGCCGGATAGCTTGCTTGATTCCCATCAAAACCCCTCCACTTGGAAAGGTTCATCCTCGAACCTCGTAGCTCAAGATCCCAGTCTGTGAGAACAGCCTAGTTCCCTAAGCTCTAATACCAATTTGATGCGGGACGAAAGTGGGGGGTCTCCTTCTTCCTTCTGATCATTGTCGCGCTATACCATTTACGCGCGTTCTGAAGAACGCACTATATCGTTTACGCGCGTTCACAGACAGCAGTAGAACGAAGAACCTCGACGTTGGGGCTCTCGTGGATGACTCTGGGGGTTCAAACCACAAGGGAAAACACACAGAATGACGGAGAACACACGGTGAATGCTAAAATTGAAATCAAACCAACCTAATACTATCTAGGATAACTTTTGGGAAGGTGGATGTGGGGGTGAGCGGCAAGGGAAGGAGGGTGACGTAGATGATGTTACGGCCGTGAGGAAGCTTGGCTGGGGCCTCTCACCCGAACCCTTTGCAGGTACGGTGCAGCCAAGCTCCATCCTGCCCTTAACAACATCTTGGCAGTGGTGGGGAAGTGGAATCGTTGGTTGGAAGAAGAACGAAGCTCCGAATGGAGCCTCACACTCGACCCCATCTCAGAGCCGATGCATCCGAGACTTCGATCATCCTCCATTGAAGGGGAAAGGGAGAGGATCAGGGAGATAGAATTGGGCCTCGCACCCAAAGAGGGACAGATGAAGGTGGTTTCCAAAGATTGGGAGGAATAGCCATGGGGCTACACTCAAGAACACTCATAGATTCATACTTCGATTATGCTTAATCAAACGAAAGGGGTACATATATAGGGAAAGGAGAAGACAAAACGACGCTAACACGTCGATTTACAACCATGGAAGATAGCTAACATCAAAGACTTTGAGGAGTTCGGCGCCGGGAAGTTGGACCGGCTGCACCCGTTTCTGTCTGAGATCGCGCTAGGGAGACCTAGCGGCTTCTTCAAGATCGCGCTAGGGAGACCTAGCACCTTATTCAAGATCGCGCTAGGGACCAATAGCGCCTTCATCTTTGGCCTGGCAACGTCCACGATCCACTTCGGCTGGATAGCTTGCTTGATTCCCATCAGAATGTCCCTCATAGGCTAGTCCTCGGGGTTCTCCTTCCCTCATTGGTCGTCTCATCCGATCACTTTCAACCCACGGAACCATGGTGCCCCTTGCAGGCTAGCCCTCGGGGTTTCCTATCCGCTTGGGGTCTGCTGGTCACCGTTGTGCCGTCTGGCTTGTTAGGGGCTTGCTCCACACGTGAGTATGACCCCGCTTCTCCCACGCAATCCTTCAGGGATGGGGAGATGCTGCCCAATTTTTGTCAGGTTTGGACTTAATAAAACATGTGTTCTTAAACAACGAGCTTCCGTGCTTGAGTATGAACCTCGCACGAGCTTATGACTCTGCTCCTGGAGAGCCCGAGACTCCAATTCAATAAACAATCAACCCAATTAATCTCAAAGTAATCTAGAACATCTTAATAAACCAAATAGATTCAAAAATGTTTCAAAAAACAACTTAAACGGCGCGATCTTAACCGGCGCGCCCTAATACGGCACGGTACCCCCCCGCACCGGAATAGCTTTAGACTCAAACTCACATGGTTTTAAACAATCTATACCCGGCGCGCCCTAATCCGGCGCGCCCCAAGGCCATCGCGTCGGGTGAGCATCTTGCCATGGCCGCGCCGTATTAACCCCTTTACCTACGTTCGGGTGCGTCAGGGAACCCTTCTCCTACGCTCAATCGCGTCGATTTTGAAAAAAATATTCTTCCCTTCGTGCTGTTTTAATTCCCCACTCATCTTTGGGATGATTTTCGTCTCCCTTGGCGGAGATTAATAAACATGATTAATCATTGTCTACCTTCATGATGTTGTTATAATGCTTTTGTATAATCATAAACGTCATGTTAGTGCATGAATGCTTGCATGGACCCTCGGTATATCAAATGGCACCGACGGAAGGCCGGGTTACACCCGATTGGAAGTCTTTGCTATGCGTGACGGTGGTCTTCGGACCTGTGTCCTCCGTCACGTATCGAGTGTTTCCAACTTAATAAACCATGTCTCTCTTGCGTGATAGATAAAAGCATTTCATGTGACCTCGTCATATGCATCCTTTTGCATCTTATTTTGGCCTCGAATGGCCCACTATCTCAGTAATTAGCTAAAGGTTTTCTCATTTATGGGGGATGTAATTAACGTCATAGCCTTTATGGTATGGCGGACTGCTGGTCCCGACCCGAATCTCACTCTCGCCCAACACGGGTCAGAATGAGCGCATAATAAATCTGTCACTTCTGTGACTGGCACGCCTGTGCGGTTAACTAATCAATTGATTAATCGATAATCAATTGATTGGGCGACCCAAACAAAATGACCAAACAAATCCCATCCCAACAAGGTTTCAGATGACTACTCATCTAACATATCTGGATGTGTCAATGTAGAAGAACTCAAGATTACATGTTTAAAAAGTCATGATTGCCATGTATTAATGCAAGTATTACTTCTGCTAGCAATTCGTGAGATTCTTCCTGAAGATGTGGTTGATCCAATTATGGAAATTAGTCGATATTTTAAGATTATATGTTCAAAAGTTCAAGATGATCAAATGCTCATATAGTGGGAGAATGGCATTGCAATAATATCATGTAAGTTGGAGCACATTTTTCCGCCTTCCTTTTTTTGATATTATGATTCATTTAGTAGTTCATTTAGCATATGAAGCAAGGATGGTAGGACCAGTTCAATATCAATGGACGTATCTTATTAAAAGATATTTGAAAAAATTGAAAGATTATGTGGGCAATAAAGCTCGTCCAGGAGGTTCAATTGTGCAAGGATATCTCATGGAGGAGTGTACGACATTTGTTTCAATATATATGCAAGATGTCAATGGTCAACAAAAGAGAAATTATGATGGTGGCCCATATGATAATGTTGAAGGAGAATTGTCAATCTTTAGAACCGTTGGTCAACCATATTGTAATAGAAGACTCTCCCGTATATTGTCACCTATACTAAAAGAATTAGCACATATTTATGTCCTCAATCAAGTTGAAGATATTGATTCATTCCGAAAAGAACATGAAGATGCTCTTGTAAGTGAAACCAATGTGGATAGAAATTTTGTTACATGGTTCAAGCAACGTGTTCAGCAATTGAAAGAAATAAATGATCTCACTATACTATGGATATTGAACTACTGTCATCAGGGCCATTAACATTTGCATACTCTTACTCTGGTTATATTGTAAATGGATTTAGATTTCATAAAAAGTCTGATGATCTTACAAAATCCACTCAAACTTCTAGAGTAATTATGAATGCTAATATTCAATCTGGATGTGATAGTTATTATGGTCAAATAATTGATATTATTAAAATATAGTTTAATAGAGAACGATATGTTGTGCTATTTGAGTGTGAATGGTGGGATGTATATAACAAAAACAGAGACTTCAAAATTGATGAGCATGGAGTCCTTAGCATTAATACCTGTCGTAAATTGCAGACTAATGAACTATTTGCACTTGCATGTCAAGTAGAGTAAGTTTTCTATATCCAAGATAATATTACACCAGGTTAGATAATACCTATAAAGTCGTCACCTTGAAATTATTATAACATGTCATATGAAGTAACGGATGATGAAGAGGATGCTTATCAAGAAGGTTTGATTGATGTTCCCATATTGTTACATTCAGTTGATGTAGATATTTGACTAGATGAACTTGTAGGTAAGTAAAGAATAGATATTGATGCTGAGCCAATTGAAGACACTTACGGTTGATTTCTTGTAAGATTTTTATTTTTAATTTTCAATTCATGATTATTTATATTAATTGATAACTAATGAATTGGTTGAATTGAACAATAAATGTCTTATGTGAGTAAGAATCGCCGATTACCTTCTGGAGGACATTTACCTACATCATTTTCTCAGCCCAAACCACAACTAGCTACCTCCCAACCAGGTACTTCGTTGCTAGGCCCACCTACCTCTCAACCTCTACCATCTCCCACCCATTCATCACAAGTTACCTCTCAGCCCCATCTGGCTAGCTCCCAGCCCCACCTAGCTTCCTCTCACCCAGCTACCTCCCAGCCCCAGGTAGCTTCCTCTTGCCCAGCTACCTCCCAGTCACAATCAACTACTTCCTAGCCACATCTAACTAGCTCCCAGCCAGTTACTTCGTTGCTACGCCCACCTACCTCCCGACCTCGACCAGCTATCACCCTGTCATCACTAGCTAGCTCCCAGCCCCAGTCAGCTTCTTTCCCAGCTACCTCCCAACCCTAGCTAGCTTCCTCTCACCCAGCTATCTCCTAGCCCCATCTCACTAGCTCCCCCCTGACCTCAGGTAGTGCATCTTCTAGTCCTCCAGGTAAAAACAAGTGGTTTAATTATTTTTTATTATAAGGATTGAACATGTGTTCTTATTTGTTATTGTTCTTCTGGTCAGGTCCGATCAGAAGATGGAGGGGTCCTACCAAGGTTAACCGTGTAATTAATCTATCAGGAGGACAGCCATTGCCAATTACTTTCATTAATGGTTCTACAATTGGAGCTAATGGTCAGAGCTTCACAACATTCTTGGGGGGTCCAAAATAGAATTCATTGTCCTCTTTGGCAACAAGATTACTCTAAACTTCTAGAGGACATAAAAGAAAATATCATTAGAGATCTTATGGTAATAATTATTTATGAATATTTATCTTCATATATATTGTAAGCTTGTTTGCAATGACTTTTTTAATTACTAGTATGCAACAACATTCTTAAATTGAGCGGTCTCCCTCAGTTGATGACTCAATTATAAGACATATGGGAGACATGCAGCGAAAATATAGAAGTACTTTGAAGAAAATAGGAAGATAAATAGTTGACTTTAATGTTAATATATCTTTTTTATGATATGATTTAATAATCTGCCCCCCTAAAAAAAACAAGCTACATATCCATGATTTGAGAATTATAACTTTTAAATGTTAATATTTTTTTATGTAACTTATAGATGTATTTGCATGTTTTAGTTTTTTACTAGGAGATCATTTGACGATGAACTTGCAAATGGACCTTCTCATATAAATATCGATCAATGGCAACAAATATATGAGATATGGAATCAAGAAGAACATTAGGTAATGCGTTTTTAGTGTCTATCATTATTGTTAATGCGTTTACAATAAAATGTTATAACATTTCTTATATGAATGTAGAAAATTGCTGACAGGAATAAAACAAATAGAGCAAATTTGATAATATGCCTTATAGGAGAGGGCCTACATGTCACGTCCCGAGCGCGGAAGCTTACCCGTGGCGCGACAGTTTTATATAGAACCAAAGCGAGCTAGCTATTCGATGGAATTCTTCATTTTGATAGTTAATAGAGTGCGCAAATAACTAAGATTTAACTTGAAATTAATACAAATAATCCGAGATGACAATTGTTACCACTAACCAAATGACAATTACACACATTTCTCGAGTCCGACTACTAGGCTTCAAGCCCTTATTACAGTTCTAATAAATTAGACTAATACAACTAACATCTGACATAACTGGATACAAATGACATAATTACTACACCATAATTAACAAGACAACATGATGACTCCATTTCTACACTCATCACTCAGACTCATTCCCTTCCGAGTTCTGGCTGATATTCGCACTACCTGAAAAGGTTAGAAAATAACTAGATGATCGAATCGCTCAGTAGGATTTACATCTCAAGTTCTAACATGCTTTAAGTGAATTACAATTGTTGGCCCAGATAGAGATGGCGGACAAGAAGGGGGGTTGAATTGTCCCCTTGCCGAGATGGCGGATTTTTTAAAAAACTATCCTTGACAACCACAGCGGAGTTTAAAATTGCAACGTTTATTTCTTAAACAGGAGTGAGATTAAAGAGTTCTCTCACGCTTTCTGATCTCACTTTAATTGACAATACAACAATTTAGAGAGTTCAAGTTTAACAAAGATTAAACAGTGATTAACAAGGAGATTAAGCTCAAATACAAATAACGGAGGTAGCAATGTGTGATAGCGTAGTGAGATAAAAACCTATGTATTGAACCTGTGAAGGGAGATAGAAGAAATGCCAAACACACAGGCAAAAACCACAAGACACAGATTTTTAAGGTGGTTCGGGACCACGACGGGCACCCTACGTCCACCCCTCACCCAATCGGGTGAGGATTCACTACACGCTACTTTCGTAGCACCCGGGGATAAACCCCAACCACACACACACGCTACTTCTGTAGCAATATCCACACACACACGACGGGGAACACACCCCGGACAATAAGCACACACCGAGACGCAGCTCCGTACACGATCCACAAGGGACGAACAATCACACACACACAAGCCGCAATGCCCGCGGCACAATAACTCCACAACCGTTCACCGACGGTTCACACACCCACAGAGATGATGTTTAGAAACGAAGGATATGATCAATATAACTTTAGACACCTAAAGAGATTGACTCCATTAAGCACAAAAAGGATGTAGAAAGAAATTCCTATCGAAGAATAAGGGCTATAGAATGTCTTCTCTATGCCACGGGTCGAAGGGTAGCCGGATGATGACGTTGAGAGTGTCCTCTTGATCCCCTTGATGATCCGCTCCTTTTCTTCTTCTTCCACGAGCTCCAAATGTCGAGGGATGTAGATCAAATCTAGCGTTGAAGCTTCCTTGAGCTCTCTTCTTTCTCTCCTACAACAAATAGAACAAGATTAGCCAAAGGAGATAGTTAAAACCCCAAATTCGTATGTTATATATACAAGAGGGATGAATTGTGCAAAAGACCACAATACCCTTGCAAAACCCTAGCAAAACCACCCTAATATGTTCATTACTAACCCAAGGGTAAGTGTGTAAATTTTCAGCCCATTCGGAGGTCATTTGGATGGGTTTCGGCAATTTACGAAAAAGCCGCGCGTTGCTGCGAACAGGGGGGGTCGACCCACTTTGGAGGGGGGTCGACCCATCTACTCCCAGAAGCTATTTTTTAGCATATTTTACAGGGGGGTCGACCCACTTTGTGAGGGGGGTCGACCCACTTTCAGACAGGGTGCTGAAAACACCCTGTTTAGCCCAGGGGACGACCCATTGAGCATGGGGGGTCGACCCACTGACCTAGGAACATGATAAAAATGTTTCTAAACCAATTCTAATGTTCTAAGCATGCAACCCAATGTAATCAATCATGAATTAAAAATATTTGGATCATGCATCAACATTTGGAACTCGTTTTGAGTCCAAGACCCAAAGGACATGAATTATGATTATGAAAGCATTGGTATGAGGCACATAAATATTTGATCACATTTTCAACTCAAGAACTTCCTCAAGAACATGCATAATTCACTTGGTAAAGTAACACCAAATCCAATTAAATATTGCATGAAAGAATAGAACTCAACATGAGCATGATGGAATATGAACTACAATTATCAAATTGACAATTTGGAAGCCAATTAACCCCAAAGCCATGAAGCATGAAGTGAGCCTAATCTTCCCACATGGAAATCTATCATTAGAGGGTTCTTACCTCGATTTTCAAGATATGTGGGCAGATCAAAACCTGCACTATCAAGTAACCCAGTTTTATGAGTGATAATCCAATATAGCTCAGAAATGCATTTTCAACCTAAATCATTCCATCCACATTGTAATGCGACATATTTGAGCCTTGCATGCTTAAGAACCTCAATATCATTTTAATACACCTAAGAATCACTCAATGCATTTTATCATGTCTATGCTTATAAGTACATGGTCAATGCATATGAGAAGATTTGGTAGGTGCCATGAAGAACAAAGTCCAGTGCATAACTTGTTTAGAAAACCAAGATGGTGCATATTTTGTTCAGAGCTAAAGATGTACCAAACATATATTGAACCTTGGTGCAAACAATATCTGAAACATGGATTATGAAGGTAGTTCAAAACAAACTGAACCTTCACACCAATGGACATTAAAACGTCAAGCATCTTTCAGTTCATTAAAAGAGTCATGACCCAAATTGTGAACATGATATAACCAGGTTAGATAGCATGGTTAGAGGGTCTTAAGAACATCCAATAACCTTGGATCACAAAGAATCATAAAAAGCATGTTAAGCAGAATCCACATCAAGTGTCCCATATAGGACATGCATGAAGGCACCAATACAAACACCAACATCAAGGATGTGTGCATGAAGGATCATTGTGTTTGAACCACCTGCAAAACAAGATATCATAGTGTTAGTTTGTTTTACCATCAGGATGCCATAAAAACATAGACAATCAAGATTTCCACTTTGAAGTAAACACAAAACAAGTAAACACAAAACACACGATATATTGGAATCATCAAAACCATTGTCAAAGACAACGAGGGGACGCACAGAACCCAACAAACTAGATGAGCGAATCGCTCAGTAGGATTTACATCTCAAGTTCTAACATGCTTTAAGTGAATTACACGTTCATTTAATGTAGGTAACCTACGCATGCAGACAGATAGATATCAAGGAATCATAAGATCGACAAGAGTAGAAAGTGGGAATATATAGATTTCACAATTTTAATAGTAAGTGATAGTAAATGATATCAGGCCAGTGATAACTAAGAAGTGATAACTGGAATAGCAACATGTTAATCAAGCTAGCAATAGTAAGCAAGTAGTTTCAAGCATGTATAACTAGAATTGGCTAAGTAAACACTTTTACCCTTCTGCGGGTCTCAAGTCAATCAATCAAGCAACATCAGGAGAATGAGTGGAATGCCTAAAGTCTAGTAAGCAAGTACTCTGGTGCAATGTCAAACACCGTGGTTAATAAACTCCCATGGGCACAAGTACCTTCGGGTGCTCCTCCCAGGACCAGACCGGGCCCTATATGCACAGCATTGGTCATGTTTGTCGACATCCACTCTCGTTTATAGCCAATATGGAATTTCAAGGGTTGACTCGATAAGATGTATATAAGGTGGATTATAGAATAGAATCCAAGGTGTATCGTTACGTAGGAACGAACTAGGAGTAAAACCCGTAACGTTCAATACATGCTAATGACAATAGGAGTTTGAGACTAACTTACTGGTGTTGACACGAATATCGATATTAGTTATATATATATATTTATCCAAAATGTATATGTATATATATATATCCGATTATAGAATTCTGTCCACTATAATGGAGGTTATAGGTATGGATACCTTCTGTCCGATATACATATATGAGTTAGTCAAAATGGTGATTTATTATAATAATCAGAAATTAATTATGAAAATAAGTTTTTATGTTGAATATAGTTCTAACTTGTTAAAAATGCTATTAACATGTTGAGAATGAGTTTCATATGTTACTTTACTGGTAATATGATAAAAATAAATTTTTCATGCTGGATTTAATTTTTACATGCTGAAAATTAATTATTAACATGCTAAAATTAACTATTAACATGTTAAAATTAATTAGCTTACTGATAGGATGATAAGATAAGGTTTCCATGCAGATTACAGAAATTTTCTGATAACAAAAAAATTTTATCATGCTAAAATTTATTTTTCTACATTTATTTGCTAATTATTTGATAGGAAAATAGAATTATCATGCTGAAAAATTTGTTTTAATACACTGAAAATAACTATAACATGCCAAAAATAATTATAACATGCTGGAATAATTTTTACCATACTGTAAGAAATGTTATCATGTTGGAAGTAATTTTTAAGCCTTAATTTACTACTTTATTTAATAGAAAAGTAAGTTTTATATGTACAAAATAGCTTTAAATAGATTTTAACGTGCTGAAAATAATTTTTATATCTCAATATGTATAAAATAATTCTATCATATTGGTAGTCACTTTTAACATGCTGGAAATAGTTTTAACATGTTGGAGATAATTTTTAGTATGTATAAACTAATGTTGTGAAAATTAGATTTTTACAAAAAAAATAATTTCATTCTAAAAATATATATATATATACTCTGTAAGAATGAAGGAGTCCATTTTATATTGTATTCCGTTCTCTATATATATTCGGTGAGAATGGAGGTGTAGACATTAGTTATATATATATATATATATATATATATATATATATATATATATATATATATATATATTCTTGTCTAACAATATATAATGAAGGTGTTTTGTATATACAATTAATGGAAGTATATATATGAATTTATATACATATATAATGAAGGTGCTTGTTAATGGAAGTATATATGTGAATTTATATACATATATAATGAAGGTGCTTGTATATGCAATTAATGGGAGTATATATATATATTTAAGGGGTTTTATGTCGTTTTTCATTAAGTTCACAGCATGTGTCGACACTAGTGTCGACACGTACTGTTCATTTTTGGTCTCTGTTGTACAGTGAACATTACAATGTTTTGTGTGTCGACACCGGTGTCGACACCGGTGTCAACACCTGAGTCGACACATGGCTTAAATGTATACGTATGGTGTTAAGTTAATAGCATGTGTCGACACATGTGTCGACACTGGTGTCGACACCTGTGTCGACACATGGCTTATATGTTCATCTAAGCTGTTAAGTTAACAGCATGTGTCGACACATGTGTCGACACCGGTGTCGACACATGAGATTCTTCTACGGTTTTCAATTAACATCATGTCTTAAATTCTGTATCTATTGTTAATTAAGTCTTGTTTTGGTTTAATCATCTTGTTAATCAAGTGTTTAAGGTTTTAATCCATGGTTTAATTTTAGTTTGTCAAAACTCTGGTATAAGTGTCGCGTAGGTATCGCGTAGGTGTTGACACCTCGCGTAAGTGTTGCGTAGGTGTCGCGTAAGTGTCAACACTTGCGCAACACTTGTGCAACACATTTTACTACAAGTGTCGACACATGTATGACATATGTATGGAAGTGTTACCCAGGTGTTGCGTAGGTGTCGCGTAAGTGTTGCGTAGGTGTCAACACTTACGCAACACTTGTGCAACACCTGTGTCGATATACTGCAAGTGTCGACACATGTACAGAAGCATTGGCATTTAACATGCTGTGCTGTTAATAGATTAGTTAATAAATCTAATACATGTTAATTATCTAGGATATGAGACTAATACTTGCTAATTGTTCCAGATTGAAGCTATTGCATGCTAACTACGAGGCTAACACATGCTGTATAAACACGAATTCATCGCATGGAGATGTGCCTAGACTAATGATCATGGATTAGATACTAGTTTAGTTAAAATTGAGAACACCTACCTCCGGTATAAGGGCAGCTTTCTTCTGCAACGTCGGAGGCTCCCCCTTCTCTGCAGCAACAACAACCCTTTGGAAGAATGAAGGGAGTTTCGATATAGGGAGTATTATAGTGTTTTGGGATAGTCACGAGGGGATAAGATGCTACATAATTCGCATCTTAGTGCGATGCCAGCTCAAACGGGCTGTTCATGTCTGAGAAGAAGACATATGCCAACGCAGGTTTGTTTGTGGTCATGTAAGCTAAATTATAGGGCCTTGTGGCCCTGTGTCGGTGTAAGTATCTTATAGCATATAATTATTTGGCACAAAACGTATAAAATGGTGGATGCTAAGATTTGAACCCTGGTCATTGGGTTTAAAGGTAAGTCACTTAACCAACTACACTAGGAAACCACTTGTTAAGGGAATAATCGTTATATATGATAACTTCAAGGTGAAATTATTTGATTTTATTTATATAATTGAAAAAATTAAATTATTTATGATTGTTTAATTTTGTAAATCTAAAAATTTAAATTATTTAATTTATAGAGTTGAAAAAAATTGACTTATAACTTACTAAATTCTAAATAATTAGAAATTTTACTTATTAAATTATGAAAAATTGATTTCTTTAGTTTTATAATTTGTGAAAATATAATTAGATATCTTTTAAATATAATATTTAAGTTTTAAAATAGTTTTTTTAACTATTAGGAAATAGCTTATAGCTTAAATGCTTAATAAATGTTATTAAATTTAGTTATTTCTATTTAAAATTAACAGGTGTTACACCCTCCCCTATTTAAAAGAATTTGGTCCCCAAATTCAACTGCATGAGGATAATTATGCCATGAAGGAGAAAAATAGAGCGTATATGATACTTACAGTCTAAAACAGCTCTGGGTATCTTTTCTTCATAGATTCCTCGGTCTCCCATGTTGCTTCCTGCTCCAAGTAGCGATTCCATTGAATTTTCACCATAGGGATCGTCTTGCTCCTTAGAACTCGGACTTCTCGATCGAGAATTCGCATCGGCTTTTGCTTGTAGGTAAGATCCCTTTGAATCACCAAATTGGTGTGGTTGATGACATGAGAGTGATCGTGCACGTATTTCTTCAACATAGAAACATGAAATACGTTGTGCACTTCCGAGAGCTGAGGAGGTAGAGCAATACGGTAGGCTACCTCGCCCACTCTTTCCAACACCTCAAATGGGCCGATGAATCTTGGTGTAAGCTTGCCTTTAACACCAAATCTTCGGATACCTCGGCTGGGAGATACCTTGAGGAATACATGATCGCCAACTTGAAATTCCAAATCTCTCCTTCTGTTATCAGCATAAGATTTCTGCCTGTACTGAGCTACCTTGAGTCTTTCTCTGATAAGGAGAATCTTCTCAGTAGAATCTCTTACCATATCAGGACCTAGGAGTTGTCTTTCACCGACCTCCTCCCAGCATACCGGAGATCTACAGCTTCTACCATAGAGTGCCTCGAAAGGTGCCATTTGAATACTGGCTTGGTAGCTGTTATTGTAGGCAAATTCGACTAGTGGTAAGTGGTCATGCCAACTCCCGCCGAAATCTATAATGCATGCTCGCAACATGTCTTCAACAACCTGATTAGTCCTTTCCGTCTGACCATCTGTCTAAGGATGAAAAGCAGTACTGAAATTAAGCTTCGTTCCCAGAGAGCATTGTAGACCCTTCCAGAAGTGAGATGTGAAGCGAGGGTCTCGGTCAGATACTATAGACACAGGAATTCCATGAAGTCTAGTGACTTCCTTAATATACAAAGCGGCAAGAATATCAATCGACCATCGACTCTTGATAGGCAAGAAATGAGCCGATTTAGTAAGGCGATCGATGATTACCCATATTCCATCATATCCACCCCTCGACTTAGGCAAACCCATGATGAAATCCATGCCGATATCCTCCCATTTCCACTTGGGAATATCCAGTGGATGCAGTCTCCCTGCGGGCTTCTGGTGTTCAGCCTTCACCTGCTGGCAAGTCAAACATCGAGACACGAAGTCCGATATTTCCCTTTTCATGTTGGGCCACCAAAAGGTCCTTTTTATATCTTGGTACATTTTAGTGGCTCCCGGGTGTATGGTGTATCTCGATCGATGGGCTTCTTCCAGAATCTCCTTCTTCAGCTCAGGACTGTCGGGCACACATGTCCTTTCATGGAATAAGATTCTGCCATCGGGTGCCAACTTGAAGTTGGTCTTCTCATCTAGTTTATCTTTAATTTCCACCAACATCGGGTCTTCTTCTTGCAACCTCTTGATTTCAGTTAGCAAATCCGGATGTACACTTAAGTGGGATAGAGTGATACACCCATCATTCTCACTCATGTTGATGTCAAGTTCAGAAAATTTGTCTAGCAATTTCCATTCCTGAACCATACAGTTGGCTACTAGGACCCTCGGCTTCCGACTAAGGGCATCTGCCACAGAATTTCCTTTACCGGGATGGTATTGTATAGTAAAGTCGAAATCCTTGAGATACTCGAGCCAACGCCGTTGCCGCATGTTCAGCTCCTTCTGAGAGAATAAATATTTGAGGCTTTTATGATCAGAGTAGACTGTAAATTGTTCTCCATAGAGATAGTGCCTCCAGATCTTCAAAGCCAATACTACAGCGGCTAGCTCCAGATCATGTACAGGATAATTCTCTTCGTGTTTCTTCAATTGCCGGGACGAGTATGCGATAACTCTCCCATTCTGCATCAATACACATCCGAGGCCGATACCAGAAGCATCAGTATATATCTCGTATTTCTCCCCTTCAATCGGAAGAGATAAGACCGGTGCGGTGGTCAATAGATCCTTCAAAGTTAAGAAACTCTTTTCACAGTCTTCATTCCACTCATAAGGCACTTCCTTGCGAGTCAATTTGGTAAGAGGAACAGCAATCTTGGAGAAGTCCTTGATGAAACGCCGGTAATAACCAGCTAAGCCCAAGAAGCTACGAATCCCCGTTGCATTCGTCGGTCGTCCCCAGTTTTGCACGGCTTTGACCTTTGCAGGATCAACAGAAATTCCATTCTTGGAGATAACATGTCCTAAGAAGGACACTTCCTCCAGCCAGAACTGGCATTTGCTGAATTTTGCATATAACTTATTGTCCCGCAATACTTGTAATGCCTTCTTGAGATGTTCCTCATGATCTTCTTTAGTCTTTGAGTAGATCAATATATCATCAATGAAGACCACAATAAATTGGTCTAAATAAGGCCGATAAATGCTGTTCATTAACTGCATGAAAGCTGCAGGCGCATTTGTTAGTCCGAAAGGCATAACAGTAAATTCGTAATGCCCGTACCTACTTCGAAATGCAGTTTTGTAAATATCCTCCTCCTTGATCCTCAATTGGTGATAACCAGACCGAAGATCTATTTTGGAGAAATACTTTGCTCCTGATAATTGGTCGAATAGCTCATCAATTCTCGGCAGTGGGTACTTATTTTTGATTGTAAGATTGTTTAACTGCCGATAATCAATGCATAATCTCAATGTGCCATCCTTCTTTTTAATAAATAGCACGGGTGCTCCCCATGGGGAAGTACTCGGCCTAATAAACCCTTTCTCCAGTAAATCCATCAACTGCTCCTTCAGCTCTTTCAGTTCCGCAGGAGACATCCTGTAGGGTGTTTTAGAAACAGGACCGGCACCCGGAACAATATCAATTGTGAATGACACTTCCCTCTCCGGGGGTAAACCAGGCAATTCGTCTGGAAAAACGTCGGAGAAGTCCTGAATCACTCGGATGTCTTCAATTTTCTTCTTCTCAACTCCTGTGGTAGTTACAAAAGCCAGAAAAGCCATACATCCTTTCTTCACCAGTTTACTAGCTCGGAGAGCTGAGATAAGCAGGGTTTTATTCCGAGATTTGTTAAAAACTAACTCGGGATAATCCTCAAAAGCTATTTTGCCATGCCGACAATCTATCGTTGCTTGGTAGGTGGATAACCAGTCGGCTCCCAATATGACATCATGACATTCCATGTCAAGGCATATCAGGTCGACAGGTAGATTATTATTTTGAACCATCACCTCACAACTTGGGTAGTGATGCATGATATCCGATTTGTTTCCAAGAGGTGTAGATATAATTAAATCCATCCGTTCAGGTTCTTTGGAAAATGAAGCAGTAAACTTATTGGAAACAAATGAATGAGTTGCTCCAGTATCAACTAAAACTCTAGCAGGTTTAGAGCAAACAGTCAATGTACCTTCCACGATTCCTCCTTCCGCAGATTCCGTCCCTTGAAGAGCTTGCAGACGGCCTTGTTTTTTAACTGGACGCTTCTCGTCCTTGTTGGCTTGCTCCTTCATCAACGGACAGTCGGGAATTCGGTGCTCCCGACTACCACATCGGAGACACGCTCCCAGTTTCCTCCAGCACTCCTCGGTCTTATGACCAGCTTTATCACAATATTTGCAAATCTCCTTAGAAGGCGTAATATTGGAGAAGGGCTTGTTGCTGATAGTGAGGAACGGCTTGTGACTTTTCTGGGATCTCTTCTCCTTGGAAGACTCGCCTCCATTAAAGACTCGCTTCTTGCCAAATGGAGGTTTGAAGCTTCCCGAACTTGTAACATGTTCCTTCTTGTCCTTGCCTCGAATCCTTTCAAAAAATTCGGTGGCGTCTTCCAGCAACTGAGCACTCCGAACCATTTCCGAGTAGACTTGGATGTCCATCGGTGCAAGCTGGGTAATATACTGGGGCCGTAGCCCGTTGAGAAATCTCCTCGCCTTCATCTTTTCCGTACACACCAAGTGAGGTGCATAACGGGAGAGCCTTGAGAACTGGGCCTCATATTCAGCCACCTTCCGGGTCCATTGCTTTAATGTAGCAAATTCCGCAGCCTTCTTCTCTTGCACACGGTCCGAGAAATACTTGTTGTTGAAGTGCTCGACAAATTCCGCCCATGTGACATGATTGTCGGGCAGTGTTGCTTCCACGGACTCCCACCAGCATCGAGCATCCCGTTCCAGTTGAAATGTGGCCAGTAAAACTTTTTCTTCGTCCGTGCATTGCATTACACGGAAGATCCTCTCGGTCTCCTTCAGCCAATGCTCGGCGTCATCGGGGTCCACCGATCCCGCAAACTTTGGTGGGTTCATGTTGCGGAAATCCCGATGAAGGTCACCGGCTCCGCGGTGAGCACCGCCAGCACCGCCTTGTGCCACTTGCTGTAGCGCCTGCGTAAATCCTTGCACAGTGTGCAGCATCTCGCGCCATTGTGCTCTTTCAGCGGCTATAATCCTACAAAATTAAGGTGTAATAAATATTAGGTTTCGTTAGTATGGGGTCAATTGTCATTGTTAAACTTAACCCTTGGCTTTACCCATCTCACCAGGTAAGATCTAAACCTATCCATAGACAATTCTATTAGACATTTTATCTTTGGACTAAGGTTTTTACCTAGGAAATTACGATCCTAGGCTCTGATACCAAGAAAAAGCTGTCACGTCCCGAGCGCGGAAGCTTACCCGTGGAGCGACAGTTTTATATAGAACCAAAGCGACCTAGCTATTCGATGGAATTCTTCATTTTGATAGTTAATAGAGTGTGCAAATAACTAAGATTTAACTTGAAATTAATACAAATAATCCGAGATGACAATTGTTACCACTAACCAAATGACAATTACACACATTTCTCGAGTCCGACTACTAAGCTTCAAGCCCTTATTACAGTTCTAATAAATTAGACTAATACAACTAACATCTGACATAACTGGATACAAATGACATAATTACTACACCACAATTAATAAGACAACATGATGACTCCATTTCTACACTCATCACTCAGACTCATTCCCTTCCGAGTTCTGGCTGATATTCGCACTACCTGAAAAGGTTAGAAAATAACTAGATGAGCGAATCGCTTAGTAGGATTTACATCTCAAGTTCTAACATGCTTTAAGTGAATTACACGTTCATTTAATGTAGGTAACCTACGCATGCAGACAGATAGATATCAAGGAATCATAAGATCGACAAGAGTAGAAAGTGGGAATATATAGATTTCACAATTTCAATAGTAAGTGATAGTAAATGATATCAGGCCAGTGATAACTAAGAAGTGATAACTGGAATAGCAACATGTTAATCAAGCTAGCAATAGTAAGCAAGTAGTTTCAAGCATGTATAAATGGAATTGGCTAAGTAAACACTTTTACCCTTCTGCGGGTCTCAAGTCAATCAATCAAGTAACATCAGGAGAATGAGTGGAATGCCTAAAGTCTAGCAAGCAAGTACTCCGATGCAATGCCAAACACCGTGGTCAATAAACTCCCATGGGCACAAGTACCTTCGGGTGCTCCTCCCAGGACCAGACCGGGCCCTATATGCACAGCATTGGTCATTTTTGTCGACATCTACTCTCGTTTATAGCCAATATGGAATTTCAAGGGTTGACTCGATAAGATGTATATAAGGTGGATTATAGAATAGAATCCAAGGCGTATCGTTATGTAGGGACGAACTAGGAGTAAAACCTGAAACGTTCAATACATGCTAATGACAATAGGAGTTTGAGACTAACTTACTGGTGTTGACACGAATGTCGATATTAGTTATATATATATATATATTTATCCAAAATGTATATGTATATATATATATCCGATTATAGAATTCTGTCCACTATAATGGAGGTTATAGGTATGGATACCTTCTGTCCGATATACATATATGAGTTAGCCAAAATGGTGATTTATTATAATAATCAGAAATTAATTATGAAAATAAGTTTTTATGTTGAATATAGTTCTAACTTGCTAAAAATGCTATTAACATGTTGAGAATGAGTTTCATATGTTACTTTACTGGTAAGATGATAAAAATAAATTTTTCATGCTGAATTTAATTTTTACATGCTGAAAATTAATTATTAACATGCTAAAATTAACTATTAACATGTTAAAATTAATTAGCTTACTGATAGGATGATAAGATAAGATTTCCATGCTGATTACAGAAATTTTCTGATAACAACAAAATTTTATCATGCTAAAATTTATTTTTCTACATTTATTTGCTAATTATTTGATAGTAAAATAGAATTATCATGCTGAAAAATTTGTTTTAATACACTGAAAATAACTATAACATGCCAAAAATATTTATAACATGCTGGAATAATTTTTACCATACTGTAAGAAATGTTATCATGTTGGAAGTAATTTTTATGCCTTAATTTACTACTTTATTTAATAGAAAAGTAAGTTTTATATGTACAAAATAGTTTTAAATAGATTTTAACATGCTGAAAATAATTTTTATATCTCAATATGTATAAAATAATTCTATCATATTGGTAGTCACTTTTAACATGCTGGAAATAGTTTTAACATGTTGGAGATAATTTTTAGTATGTATAAACTAATGTTGTGAAAATTAGATTTTTACAAAAAAAATAATTTCATTCTACAAATATATATATATATACTCTGTAAGAATGAAGGAGTCCATTTTATATTGTATTCCGTTCTCTATATATATTCGGTGAGAATGGAGGTGTAGACATTAGTTATATATATATATATATATATATATATATATATATATATATATATTCTTGTCTAACAATATATAATGAAGGTGTTTTGTATATACAATTAATGGAAGTATATATATGAATTTATATACATATATAATGAAGGTGCTTGTTAATGGAAGTATATATATGAATTTATATACATATATAATGAAGGTGCTTGTATATGCAATTAATGGGAGTATATATATATATATTTAAGGAGTTTTATGTCGTTTTTCATTAAGTTCACAGCATGTGTCGACACTAGTGTCGACACGTACTGTTCATTTTTGGTCTCTGTTGTACAGTGAGCATTACAATGTTTTGTGTGTCGACACCGGTGTCGACACCTGAGTCGACACATGGCTTAAATGTATACGTATGGTGTTAAGTTAATAGCATGTGTCGACACTGTGTCGACACCTGTGTCGACACATGGGTTATATGTTCAGGTAAGCTGTTAAGTTAACAGCATGTGTCGACACATGTGTCGACACCGGTGTTGACACCTGTGTCGACACATGAGATTCTTCTACGGTTTTCAATTAACAGCATATCTTAAATTCTGTATCTATTGTTAATTAAGTCTTGTTTTGGTTTAATCATCTTGTTAATCAAGTGTTTAAGGTTTTAATCCATGGTTTAATTTTAGTTTGTCAAAACTCTGGTATAAGTGTCGCGTAGGTGTTGACACCTCGCGTAAGTGTTGCGTAGGTGTCGCGTAAGTGTCAACACTTGCGCAACACTTGTGCAACACATTTTACTACAAGTGTCGACACATGTATGACATATGTATGGAAGTGTTACCCAGGTGTTGCGTAGGTGTCGCGTAAGTGTTGCGTAGGTGTCAACACTTGCGCAACACTTGTGCAACACCTGTGTCGATATACTGCAAGTGTCGACACATGTACAGAAGCATTGACATTTAACATGCTGTGCTGTTAATAGATTAGTTAATAAATCTAATACATGTTAATTATCTAGGATATGAGACTAATACTTGCTAATTGTTCCAGATTGAAGCTATTGCATGCTAACTACGAGGCTAACACATGCTGTATAAACACGAATTCATCGCATGGAGATGTGCCTAGACTAATCATCATGGATTAGATACTAGTTTAGTTAAAATTGAGAACACCTACCTCCGGTATAAGGGCAGCTTTCTTCTACAACGTCGGAGGCTCCCCCTTCTCTGCAGCAACATCAACCCTTTGGCTCAAACGGGCTGTTCATGTCTGAGAAGAAGACATATGCCAACGTAGGTTTGTTTGTGGTCATGTAAGCTAAATTATAGGGCCTTGTGGCCCTGTGTCGGTGTAAGTATCTTATAGCATATAATTATTTGGCACAAAACGTATAAAATGGTGGATGCTAAGATTTGAACCCTGGTCATTGGGTTTAAAGGTAAGTCACTTAACCAACTACACTAGGAAACCACTTGTTAAGGGAATAATCGTTATATATGATAACTTCAAGGTGAAATTATTTGATTTTCTTTATATAATTGAAAAAATTAAATTGTTTATAATTGTTTAATTTTATAAATCTAAAAATTTAAATTATTTAATTTATAGAGTTGAAAAAAATTGACTTATAACTTACTAAATTCTAAATAATTAGAAATTTTACTTATTAAATTATGAAAAATTGATTTCTTTAGTTTTATAATTTATGAAAATATAATTAGATATCTTTTAAATATAATATTTTAGTTTTAAAATAGTTTTTTTTAACTATTAGGAAATAGCTTATAGCTTAAATGCTTAATAAATGTTATTAAATTTAGTTATTTCTATTTAAAATTAACAGGTGTTACACCCTCCCCTACTTAAAAGAATTTGGTCCCCAAATTCAACTGAATGAGGATAATTATGCCATGAAGGAGAAAAACAGAGCGTATATGATACTTACAGTCTAAAACAGCTCTGGTATCTTTTCTTCATAGATTCCTCGGTCTCCCATGTTGCTTCCTACTCCAAGCAGCGATTCCATTAAATTTTCACCATAGGGATCGTCTTGCTCCTTAGAACTCGGACTTCTCGACCGAGAATTCGCATCGGCTTTTGCTTGTAGGTAAGATCCCTTTGAATCACCAAATTGGTGTGGTTGATGACATGAGAGGGATCGTGCACGTATTTCTTCAACATAGAAACATGAAATACGTTGTGCACTTCCGAGAGCTGAGGAGGTAGAGCAATACGGTAGGCTACCTCGCCCACTCTTTCCAACACCTCAAATGGGCCGATGAATCTTGGTGTAAGCTTGCCTTTAACACCAAATCTTCGGATACCTCGGCTGGGAGATATCTTGAGGAATACATGATCGCCAACTTGAAATTCCAAGTCTCTCCTTCTGTTATCAGCATAAGATTTCTGCCTGTACTGAGCTACCTTGAGTCTTTCTCTGATAAGGAGAATCTTCTCAGTAGAATCTCTTACCATATCAGGACCTAGGAGTTGTCTTTCACCGACCTCCTCCCAGCATACCGGAGATCTACAGCTTCTGCCATAGAGTGCCTCGAAAGGTGCCATTTGAATACTGGCTTGGTAGCTGTTATTGTAGGCAAATTCGGCTAGTGGTAAGTGGTCATGCCAACTCCCGCCGAAATCTATAATGCATGCTCGCAACATGTCTTCAACAATCTGATTAGTCCTTTCCGTCTGACCATCTGTCTGAGGATGAAAAGTAGTACTGAAATTAAGCTTCGTTCCCAGAGAGCATTGTAGACCCTTCCAGAAGTGAGATGTGAAGCGAGGGTCTCGGTCAGATACTATAGACACAGGAATTCCATGAAGTCTAGTGACTTCCTTAATATACAAAGCGGCAAGAATATCAATCGACCATCGACTCTTGATAGGCAAGAAATGAGCCGATTTAGTAAGGCGATCGATGATTACCCATATTCCATCATATCCACCCCTCGACTTGGGCAAACCCATGATGAAATCCATGCCGATATCCTCCCATTTCCACTTGGGAATATCCAGTGGATGCAGTCTCCCTGCGGGCTTCTGGTGTTCGGCCTTCACCTGCTGGCAAGTCAAACATCGAGACACGAAGTCCGCTATTTCCCTTTTCATGTTGGGCCACCAAAAGGTCCTTTTGATATCTTGGTACATTTTAGTGGCTCCCGGGTGTATCGTGTATCTCGATCGATGGGCTTCTTCCAGAATCTCCTTCTTCAGCTCAGGACTGTCGGGCACACATGTCCTTTCATGGAATAAGATTCTGCCATCGGGTGCCAACTTGAAGTCGGTCTTCTCATCCAGTTTTTCTTTAATTTCCACCAACATCGGGTCTTCTTCTTGCAACCTCTTGATTTCAGTTAGCAAATCCGGATGTACACTTAAGTGGGATAGAGTGATACACCCATCATTCTCACTCATGTTGATGTCGAGTTCAGAAAATTTTTCTAGCAATTTCCATTCCTGAACCATACAGTTGGCTACTAGGACCCTCGGCTTCCGACTAAGGGCATCTGCCACAGAATTTCCTTTACCGGGATGGTATTGTATAGTAAAGTCGAAATCCTTGAGATACTCGAGCCAACGCCGTTGCCGCATGTTCAGCTCCTTCTGAGAGAATAAATATTTGAGGCTTTTATGATCAGAGTAGACTGTAAATTGTTCTCCATAGAGATAGTGCCTCCAGATCTTCAAAGCCAATACTACAGCGGCTAGCTCCAGATCATGCACAGGATAATTCTCTTCATGTTTCTTCAATTGCCGGGACAAGTATGCGATAACTCTCCCATTCTGCATCAATACACATCCGAGGCCGATACCAGAAGCATCGGTATATATCTCGTATTTCTCCCCTTCAATCGGAAGAGATAAGACCGGTGCGGTGGTCAATAGATCCTTCAAAGTTAAGAAACTCTTTTCACAGTCTTCATTCCACTCATAAGGCACTTCCTTGCGAGTCAATTTGGTAAGAGGAACAGCAATCTTGGAGAAGTCCTTGATGAAACGCCGGTAATAACCAGCTAAGCCCAAGAAGCTACGAATCTCCGTTGCATTCGTCGATCGTCCCCAGTTTTGCACGGCTTCGACCTTTGCAGGATCAACAGAAATTCCATTCTTGGAGATAACATGTCCTAAGAAGGACACTTCCTCCAGCCAGAACTGGCATTTGCTGAATTTTGCATATAACTTATTGTCCCGCAATACTTGTAATGCCTTCTTGAGATGTTCCTCATGATCTTCTTTAGTCTTTGAGTAGATCAATATATCATCAATGAAGACCACAATAAATTGGTCTAAATAAGGCCGATAAATGATGTTCATTAACTGCATGAAAGCTGTAGGCGCATTTGTTAGTTCGAAAGGCATAACAGTAAATTCGTAATGCCCGTACCTACTTCGAAATGCAGTTTTGTAAATATCCTCCTCCTTGATCCTCAATTGGTGATAACCAGACCGAAGATCTATTTTGGAGAAATACTTTGCTCCTGATAATTGGTCGAATAGCTCATCAATTCTCGGCAGTGGGTACTTATTTTTGATTGTAAGATTATATAACTGCCGATAATCAATGCATAATCTCAATGTGCCATCCTTCTTTTTAACAAATAGCACGGGTGCTCCCCATGGGGATGTACTCGGCCTAATAAACCCTTTCTCCAGTAAATCCATCAACTGCTCCTTCAGCTCTTTCAGTTCCGCAGGAGACATCCTGTAGGGTGCTTTAGAAACAGGACCGGCACCCGGAACAATATCAATTGTGAATGACACTTCCCTCTCCGGGGGTAAACCAAGCAATTCGTCTGGAAAAACGTCGGAGAAGTCCTGAATCACTCGGATGTCTTCAATTTTCATCTTCTCAACTCCTGTGGTAGTTACAAAAGCCAGAAAAGCCATACATCCTTTCTTCACCAGTTTACTAGCTCGGAGAGCTGAGATAAGCAGGGTTTTATTCCGAGATTTGTTAAAAACTAACTCGAGATAATCCTCAAAAGCTATTTTGCCATGCCGACAATCTATCGTTGCTTGGTAGGTGGATAACCAGTCGGCTCCCAATATGACATCATAACATTCCATGTCAAGGCATATCAGGTCGATAGGTAGATTATTATTTTGAACCATCACCTCACAACTTGGGTAGTGATGCATGATATCCGATTTGTTTCCAAGAGGTGTAGATTTAATTAAATCTATCCGTTCAGGTTCTTTGGAAAATGAAGCAGTAAACTTATTGGAAATAAATGAATGAGTTGCTCCAGTATCAACTAAAACTCTAGCAGGTTTAGAGCAAACAGTCAATGTACCTTCCACGATTCCTCCTTCCGCAGATTCCGTCCCTTGAAGAGCTTGCAGACGGCCTTGTTTTTTAACTGGACGCTTCTCGTCCTTGTTGGCTTGCTCCTTCATCAACGGACAGTCGGGAATTCGGTGCTCCCGACTACCACATCGGAGACACGCTCCCAGTTTCCTCCAGCACTCCTCGGTCTTATGACCAGCTTTATCACAATATTTGCAAATCTCCTTAGAAGGCGTAATATTGGAGAAGGGCTTGTTGCTGATAGTGAGGAACGGCTTGTGACTTTTCTGGGATCTCTTCTCCTTGGAAGACTCGCCTCCATTAAAGACTCGCTTCTTGCCAAATGGAGGTTTGAAGCTTCCCGAACTTGTAACATGTTCCTTCTTGTCCTTGCCTCGAATCCTTTCAAAAAATTCGGTGGCGTCTTCCAGCAACTGAGCACTCCGAACCATTTCCGAGTAGACTTGGATGTCCATCGGTGCAAGCTGGGTAATATACTGGGGCCGTAGCCCGTTGAGAAATCTCCTCGCCTTCATCTTTTCCGTACACACCAAGTGAGGTGCATAACGGGAGAGCCTTGAGAACTGGGCCTCATATTCAGCCACCTTCCGGGTCCATTGCTTTAATGTAGCAAATTCCGCAGCCTTCTTCTCTTGCACACGGTCCGAGAAATACTTGCTGTTGAAGTGCTCGACAAATTCTGCCCATGTGACATGATTGTCGGGCAGTGTTGCTTCCACGGACTCCCACCAGCATCGAGCATCCCGTTCCAGTTGAAATGTGGCCAGTAAAACTTTTTCTTCGTCCGTGCATTGCATTACACGGAAGATCCTCTCGGTCTCCTTCAGCCAATGCTCGGCGTCATCGGGGTCCACCGATCCCGCAAACTTTGGTGGGTTCATGTTGCGGAAATCCCGATGAAGGTCACCGGCTCCGCGGTGAGCACCGCCAGCACCGCCTTGTGCCACTTGCTGTAGCGCCTGCGTAAATCCTTGCACTGTGTGCAGCATCTCGCACCATTGTGCTCTTTCAGCGGCCATAATCCTACAAAATTAAGGTGTAATAAATATTAGGTTTCGTTAGTATGGGGTCAATTGTCATTGTTAAACTTAACCCTTGGCTTTACCCATCTCACCAGGTAAGATCTAAACCTATCCATAGACAATTCTATTAGACATTTTATCTTTGGACTAAGATTTTTACCTAGGAAATTACGATCCTAGGCTCTGATACCAAGAAAAAGCTGTCACGTCCCGAGCGCGGAAGCTTACCCGTGGCGCGATAGTTTTATATAGAACCAAAGCGACCTAGCTATTCGATGGAATTCTTCATTTTGATAGTTAATAGAGTGTGCAAATAACTAAGATTTAACTTGAAATTAATACAAATAATCCGAGATGACAATTGTTACCACTAATCAAATGACAATTACACACATTTCTCGAGTCCGACTACTAAGCTTCAAGCCCTTATTACAGTTCTAATAAATTAGACTAATACAACTAACATCTGACATAACTGGATACAAATGACATAATTACTACACCACAATTAATAAGACAACATGATGACTCCATTTCTACACTCATCACTCAGACTCATTCCCTTCCGAGTTCTGGCTGATATTCGCACTACCTGAAAAGGTTAGAAAATAACTAGATGAGCGAATCGCTTAGTAGGATTTACATCTCAAGTTCTAACATGCTTTAAGTGAATTACACGTTCATTTAATGTAGGTAACCTACGCATGCAGACAGATAGATATCAAGGAATCATAAGATCGACAAGAGTAGAAAGTGGGAATATATAGATTTCACAATTTCAATAGTAAGTGATAGTAAATGATATCAGGCCAGTGATAACTAAGAAGTGATAACTGGAATAGCAACATGTTAATCAAGCTAGCAATAGTAAGCAAGTAGTTTCAAGCATGTATAAATGGAATTGGCTAAGTAAACACTTTTACCCTTCTGCGGGTCTCAAGTCAATCAATCAAGTAACATCAGGAGAATGAGTGGAATGCCTAAAGTCTAGCAAGCAAGTACTCCGGTGCAATGCCAACCACCGTGGTCAATAAACTCCCATGGGCACAAGTACCTTCGGGTGCTCCTCCCAGGACCAGACCGGGCCCTATATGCACAGCATTGGTCATGTTTGTCGACATCCACTCTCGTTTATAGCCAATATGGAATTTCAAGGGTTGACTCGATAAGATGTATATAAGGTGGATTATAGAATAGAATCCAAGGCGTATCGTTATGTAGGGATGAAATAGGAGTAAAACCTGTAACGTTCAATACATGCTAATGACAATAGGAGTTTGAGACTAACTTACTGGTGTTGACACGAATGTCGATATTAGTTATATATATATATATATATTTATCCAAAATGTATATGTGTATATATATATCCGATTATAGAATTCTGTCCACTATAATGGAGGTTATAGGTATGGATACCTTCTGTCCGATATACATATATGAGTTAGCCAAAATGGTGATTTATTATAATAATCAGAAATTAATTATGAAAATAAGTTTTTATGTTGAATATAGTTCTAACTTGCTAAAAATGCTATTAACATGTTGAGAATGAGTTTCATATGTTACTTTACTGGTAAGATGATAAAAATAAATTTTTCATGCAGGATTTAATTTTTACATGCTGAAAATTAATTATTAACATGCTAAAATTAACTATTAACATGTTAAAATTAATTAGCTTACTGATAGGATGATAAGATAAGATTTCCATGCTGATTATAGAAATTTTCTGATAACAACAAAATTTTATCATGCTAAAATTTATTTTTTTACATTTATTTGCTAATTATTTGATAGGAAAATAGAATTATCATGCTGAAAAATTTATTTTAATACACTGAAAATAACTATAACATGCCAAAAATAATTATAACATGCTGGAATAATTTTTACCATACTGTAAGAAATGTTATCATTTTGGAAGTAATTTTTATGCTTTAATTTACTACTTTATTTAATAGAAAAGTAAGTTTTATATGTACAAAATAGTTTTAAATAGATTTTAACGTGCTGAAAATAATTTTTATATCTCAATATATATAAAATAATTCTATCATATTGGTAGTCACTTTTAACATGCTGGAAATAATTTTAACATGTTGGAGATAATTTTTAGTATGTATAAACTAATGTTGTGAAAATTAGATTTTTACAAAAAAATAATTTCATTCTACAAATATATATATATATACTCTGTAAGAATGAAGGAGTCCATTTTATATTGTATTCCGTTCTCTATATATATTCGGTGAGAATGGAGGTGTAGACATTAGTTATATATATATATATATATATATATATATATATATATATATATATATATATATATTCTTGTCTAACAATATATAATGAAGGTGTTTTGTATATACAATTAATGGAAGTATATATATGAATTTATATACATATATAATGAAGGTGCTTGTTAATGGAAGTATATATATGAATTTATATACATATATAATGAAGGTGCTTGTATATGCAATTAATGGGAGTATATGTATATATTTAAGGAGTTTTATGTCGTTTTTCATTAAGTTCACAGCATGTGTCGACACTAGTGTCGACACGTACTGTTCATTTTTGGTCTCTGTTGTACAGTGAGCATTACAATGTTTTGTGTGTCGACACCTGAGTCGACACATGGCTTAAATGTATACGTATGGTGTTAAGTTAATAGCATGTGTCGACACATGTTTCGACACTGGTGTCGACACCTGTGTCGACACATGGCTTATATGTTCAGGTAAGCTGTTAAGTTAACAGCATGTGTCGACACATGTGTCGACACCGGTGTCGACACCTGTGTCGACACATGAGATTCTTCTACGGTTTTCAATTAACAGCATGTCTTAAATTCTGTATCTATTGTTAATTAAGTCTTGTTTTGGTTTAATCATTTTGTTAATCAAGTGTTTAAGGTTTTAATCCATGGTTTAATTTTGGTTTGTCAAAACTCTGGTATAAGTGTCGCGTAGGTGTCGCGTATGTGTTGACACCTCGCGTAAGTGTTGCGTAGGTGTCGCGTAAGTGTCAACACTTGCACAACACTTGTGCAACACATTTTACTACAAGTGTCGACACATGTATGACATATGTATGGAAGTGTTACCCAGGTGTTGCGTAGGTGTCGCGTAAGTGTTGCGTAGGTGTCAACACTTGCGCAACACTTGTGCAACACCTGTGTCGATATACTGCAAGTGTCGACACATGTACAGAAGCATTGACATTTAACATGCTGTGCTGTTAATAGATTAGTTAATAAATCTAATACATGTTAATTATCTAGGATATGAGACTAATACTTGCTAATTGTTCCAGATTGAAGCTATTGCATGCTAACTACGATGATAACACATGCTGTATAAACACGAATTCATCGCATGGAGATGTGCCTAGACTAATCATCATGGATTAGATACTAGTTTAGTTAAAATTGAGAACACCTACCTCCGGTATAAGGGCAGCTTTCTTCTGCAACGTCGGAGGCTCCCCCTTCTTTGCAGCAACAGCAACCCTTTGGAAGAATGAAGGGAGTTTCGATATAGGGAGTATTATAGTATTTTGGGATAGTCACGAGGGGATAAGATGCTACATAATTCGCATCTCGGTGCGATGCCAGCTCAAACGGGCTGTTCATGTATGAGAAGAAGACATATGCCAACGCAGGTTTGCTTGTGGTCATGTAAGCTAAATTATAGGGCCTTGTGGCCCTGTGTCGGTGTAAGTATCTTATAACATATAATTATTTGGCACAAAACGTATAAAATGGTGGATGCTTGGATTTGAACCCTGGTCATTGGGTTTAAAGATAAATCACTTAACCAACTACACTAGGAAACCACTTGTTAAAGAAATAATCGTTATATATGATAACTTCAAGGTGAAATTGTTTAATTTTCTTTATATAATTGAAAAAATTAAATTATTTATGATTTTTTAATTTTATAAATATAAAAATTTAAATTATTTAATTTATAGAGTTGAAAAAAATTGACTTATAACTTACTAAATTCTAAATAATTAGAAATTTTACTTATTAAATTATGAAAAATTGATTTCTTTGATTTTATAATTTGTGAAAATATAATTAGATATCTTTTAAATATAATATTTAAGTTTTAAAATAGTTTTTTTTAACTATTAGGAAATAGCTTATAGCTTAAATGCTTAATAAATGTTATTAAATTTAGTTATTTCTATTTAAAATTAACAGGTGTTACAGTACAAATATTCATCAATTAAGTGATGATTTTGTAAGTTTTATTTTTTTTATTTATTCTTAATCATTATACATATTATTCTCAATTAAAAACATCATTTTTATAATTGAACAGCAAAAAACTCATGGTCGGGAGGCTACGCGACCCGATATTTTTGAAATGTCTCGAACAAAGTTGCAATCTCATGGGAGCGTATTTTGGACAAATGAGTAAAGTATAGAATTGATGGTAAATAAGAATTAACATATTTTATGCTTCTTTATTTTATATATCTATTTATTTTTTTTTTGATAATGTGCATTATTTTTTCTTAAAATAAGATCAAATGATTACATTGATGTCTCCATCATTAGAGTGTTCTCACGTGACATGTGCTGACTTATCACCGGATGATGCTTTAATGGGGCAAGATAGGCCTGAACGTATTTGATGTGGAGGAAGAGGAGAGATGTTTCGTTCATAGTATGGTTCTTCCGAAAGAGGCAGTAACAACATGCATAGACGCACAGATAAACAAGCCACAAAAGTTCAAAAATTGGAGTCTGAGCTTTCTTCATTGAAAGAACATATGGTTCAAATGTCTTCTCTTATTAAAAATATGTATTCGATGAGGTCTTCCACTATATCACATGTTGAGGAAGAAGGACAAGATGATGCGAATACGAATGATGAATCTATTGATCTTCATGGATGACTATTTTGGATTTTAAAAGTAGGTTATGGGACAATATTTTTTTTTAGAAAGTGGTAGTATCATTATATGAAAGTGGGTTATGCGATAATGTAGACATTATGGATTTGTATTTGATACTTTATGTATTTATAGATTGTGTCATTTTTGTAGCTTTATTATATTTGTACGTGTGGATTGTTTGATATTTTATGTTTTATATGTGATTTGTATGTAAGTCATATGTGGATTATTTTATGTTTTATATATAATTTGTATGTTGTTTGTATGTGGGTGAAAAAATTAATATTGTTGAGTAGATTGTCCAATTTTAGCAATGGTTTACAGGCGTTGTTAATGATGCTGTAAAAACTACCGTCACAGTTATGCTGCCATCACTAATAATTATTGACGACGGTTCTGCAGCCGTTGCCAATAATTATCAGCGACGGTTCTATAGCCGTCGTCAATGCTTATTAACGAGACAATGCTTATTGGCGACGGTTCTACGGTCGTTGCCAATATTTTATTCGCGACAGTTTTATGGTTGTCGCCAATATTTATTTATATTTTTTATTATAAACTTAATATTAGTGACATTTGAATACTCGTCGCTAATAATATATTTTATTTTTTATTTTTTATTTTTTACAAATTATATCAGCGACGACTTAAGGGTCGTCACAAACAATATTTTATTTTTTTATTTCACAAATTACATTGGCAACGATTTTACCACCATCGCTAATAAATTTAAAATTTTATTTTTTAAAAATTATTAACAACAGTGATTAACCGTAACTAATAATGTTACTCAGCTATCGCTATTAATAATTTATTTACAACGATCGATCGTAACCGTCGTCAAAAATATTCGCGACGATATTTTTTATGACAACATCCTACACTCGTCGCTATTAATGATGATTTTAAAACTACTCGTGATGAATTTAAGCCGTCGTCTGTACTATGTTTTCTTGCAGTGGTCGAAGCTCGTTAGATACCCAGAAAGTTTTGTGTAAAACTCCGATTGCGAAAATTTATGATATTGTGGCACAGGTATATGATTGCGTGTTCTGAAACGTACTGCCACTTCGTAAGGATGGACACCATGCATGGGCCGTGACAGCATCTTTAATTAATCGGGATGACGGGGAAGCAACACGGAACAAATTAAATTGGATCTTTGTTTAACATGAAGATGGGGGTGATCAGACCTGTCTAGTCTTTTTTTTTTTACAGAGAAGACAATATCCAGGTGCTTCCTTTTGTTTAAACATGTGGATTTGTTATATATATATATATATATATATATATATAAAACAAATCCACATGTTTGGAGTATGTTAGCATTGATCATGTAAATCGTGATGAGTAGATGTAAAGAACGGTGAAGACATTAACGTGTTAATTATTAAGGCTCATGAGAACGGCATTAGTTGGGAAAGGTTGATGTATTTCTTTTCCATTTAATGTGACCATAATGTATTTTTAATCAAGGCATTATTGTCCTTAATTAATTGTTATTATATGTGAGCCAAGTTAAGAGTTTATAATCAAGATGGAAACATGGCGCAGCACATGACTTCATCGGGAGAAGTAAATATGATTATATATATATATATATATATATATATATATATATATATGATTCGAAACCAAATTTTAAACACAATATCAAATAATATTCATGACAGCCCCATATTTAAAGCTTATTTTGTAACCGGACTACCACTCTATTACCCCATCATCTGTCGTGCACATGTGCTTATGTTGGGGTTCTTTTATGCACAAATTAAATCGTATTAACTTCTTTATGACTAGGATCAGCATTATTGCACTTTCCTTTTTTCAGCCAGCTTTTGGCTACATCCTTCGTCGTTCCCCGGCCAATTGCAATCGAGCGTAGCCCGAGTGACTTCACGTCATCCGGGTTACTTCCCCTCTCCCGTTCACATGGAGTCCATCCATCCAGCCGCGATCTCTGGGAAAAACCAAGAACGGCCAACGGCACACGGCAACAGCTTCCATTCCTCACCGCCACACACACGCCAACAAAATTTTAATTATTGCAAATCTATGGAGAGAGAGAGAGAGAGAGAGAGAGAGAGAGAGAGAGAGAGAGAGAGAGAGAGAGAGAGAGAGAGAGAGAGAGAGAGAGAGAGAGAGAGAGAGAGAGAGAGAGAGAGAGAGAGAGAGAGAGAGAGAGAGAGAGAGAGAGAGAGAGAGAGAGAGAGAGAGAGAGAGAGAGAGAGAGAGAGAGAGAGAGAGAGAGAGATTGTAAATTTTAAACCCTGAAATCTTTTAGGGCCACTTTGGTGGGTTAGAGTGAGTTAATCAGGGTCGGATGATTTATTATCTGTTTGATACTTTTTTCTTTAACTCAGGTTGGACATAGTTAAAGTGGATTAACTCATTCCACTTAAATAAGTGAAATGTGTTACTCCACCTTGGTTAGGGTCACTTTAGTAATGGGTTGAGTTAAGGGCGGGTGGGTGGGCCACCCTAAGTAGACCACCCACCCTTAACCTAACTCGTTACCAAAGTGGCCCTTAGTTCTACGACTTATTAGTCTCTCTAATTTAAATATTTCTTGTAACAACTTCCCCCTATGTTCTCTCAATCACACAGTTTAAATTATTGTAAATCTCCGTAGATTTAATAAAATAAGATCAAGAAGAAGAGAAAAATAAAGAAAGAGAGAGAGAGAGAGAATGTTAAAATATAACTCCTATAATTTTTATATTTATGAATTAGTCCCTCTAATTTAAATATTTTTTTATAACTTTCCCATCTCCCCCCCCCCCTTTGAATTAGCGTAAATCTCCGTAGAAAGACCATATGACTATAGGAGGCAGGGTTTGCCGTCCCGATGCGAGTCGTCTCGACCCGCACAACCTGGATCGACTCAGACGCTGAGCGGGACGGCCATGCCGTGGGTTGCTATCGGGTCACATTATATATTATATATATTATTTAAATTCAAAGCTTTTAATAGGTAGGTTGGTTAACTTTTTTCACTCGTTCAAAGTTGATTTGAGTTCGAATTCTGTCGTTCACATGCGTTTTTTTGCTACCGGGTCACATTATATATTATATATATTATTTAAATTCAAAGCTTTTAATAGGTAGGTTGGTTAACTTTTTTCACTCGTTCAAAGGCGATTTAAGTTCGAATTCCGTCGTTCACATGCGTTTTTTTGAGTTTTTTTAAAGATTTTTTATTAAAAAAATTAAAATGTGAAGGCACTGACAAGATTTGAACCGAAGACCTGTTAAAGAAGCACACACAAGTGACTTAACCAACTGCGGTACAAATTTTATTATATATATATATATATATATATATATCTTACGAGATGGAGCGGGACGGGACCATCTCGTCCCGTCCCGACAGAAAGCCGGGACGACCGAGACGGACGGGACGGCAAACCCTGATAGGAGGGCAGGAATAAGAGAGAAAAATGGAAAGATTTTAAATGTTAACCTTATAATATCTTATATTTATGAATTAGTCTCTCTAATTCAAATATTTCTTTAACAATTTCTCGTTCTCCCTCTCTCTCTCTCACACACAAAGTTTGATTAAAGTTTGATTTAGTACAAATCTACGTCGAATCAGGTTTACCAAATCGGGATGAGACGGCCCGAATCATCCGTCCCGGACCGTCCCAGTTACAGATCGAGACGATCGGTATGTGGTATATGCAACCGAGATGATATATAACAAAATATGATCGGTAGGTTGGTTGGTTTAAACCGTTTTGTTACAATCGTAACGCCACGTGTTTGAATCTCAAAAGATTTATAAAATTTTTATTTTTTTTCACTGTTCTTTAACAATTGAAGGGAAAAAACGTAAAACCCTATACGACGTTAACAAGAATTGAACCCCAATCATCTCATTTACATACAGCACCGCTTAACCAACTGATCTAAAGAATAATTTACAAAATTTTACTTATAATTTATATATTAAAATCTTTATTTCATATCAGTACAAAGCGGTACGATAAGTCGATACGACAAATTCTACATCTAATGTTGGAAGGAAAAAAAGAGTTTTAAATTTTAACCCCTTTAATAAAAATTTAACCTAAATAATTTTTTATTTCTATGAATTAGACCCTTTAATTTAAATATTTCTTTAACAACTTTCCCATCTTTTCTCTCCATCACACACCCAAAATTTGAATCATTTTGCCGACCGTAGGAGAGAAAGAAGAGGAGTAAAAAAGGGAAATAATTTTAAATTTTAACATCTATAACCTTTTATACTTATGAATTACCCCCTCTCATTCAAATATTTCTTTAACAGCCTCCACATCCTTTCTCTCTGTCGCACACTCACGTACATTTCGATTTGACGTACTGTTAGTACTGAGCCTATCGGTTGTAATCTGTATGATATGGTACGATGGCACGCCACTATGTGCCGAGAATGAAGAGGAAAAAAATTGTAATCTATTATAAATGAAATTATAATAAACTTTTAAAAGACAAACTAGCTCAGTTGATTAGTTGATTAGAGTGTTAAATTATATATTAGAATTTGCATGGATTATTTATGTTTTTATGTTTTTATTTTTTTATTTTGAATTTTTCCTTCACTTAACAGAAATGATTTGGTCACTTTTAAATTTTGATTACCAATTTTAATTATTTTTAAAATATACTTTTTAGGTAAGTATAATATATTTAATTAATAAAATCTAAAATAATTTAACCATCACAATAGCCTAATATTATTCATCTTCAACTTATTATTTTTATTTATTTTAAATTATTTTCAATAAATTATATTAATTAATTATATCATAATTATTTAAAAATTATGTTTAAAAAGAATCATTAACACTACTAATTATGATAAAATCATTTTAAAAATGTCAAGATTAAAAAAATAATTTAAAAATGACTCTTACAATTTTCGAACGTATGACCTCAAACTTATATCCTAACACTCCCCAATAAGTTAATAAATGGCATTGTCATAAGATATAAAATATTATATTTAAACATATATACGTATCAGATCATTTGCGTCCCACACATTAATCGTATTGGTTACACAGTGGTACGATTTTGTAAGTGACGTACAGAATCGATACGTAAAATCATGTCACAGACTTACAAAATTTGAATAACTATTGCAAATCTGCTTAGACATAATGCGGTAAGATAAAAGAAAGGTAAAAAAAATACAATTTTAAGTGTAAATTTTATGATCTTGTATATTTATAAATTAAGCCCGTCAATTCAAATATTTCTTTTAACAGCTCGAGCAGACGCGGCCGCAGACCAGGCGAGGCGGCGGCGGAGGAGGAAGCCGAGGAGGAGGAACCTGGAGGAGCAGCCATGGTGCACGTACGCGTCATTTTACCGGAACTTTTAAGAAACCACGGCGACCGTATGAGAAGGAGCGTCTGGACCAGGAGCTTAAGCTTGTTGGGGGATCGAGTATGGGCTGAGGTGCAAGATCGAGGATACTCGATCTGGAGGGTGCAGCACGGACTGAGCCGAATCCGTAACGCTGCCAGGGAACTCCTCAAACTGGATGAGAAGGATGAGAAGAGGCTATTTGAGGGTGAGGCTGCTTCTCCGTCGGATGAACAGGTACGTACGGGCTGTTGGATGAGAGCCAGAACAAAAGCTCGACTTCGTTCTTGCCTTAACACCGGAGCACTTCCTGGAGCGGCGTCTCCAGACACTTGTGTTCAAGTCTGGGATGGCCAAGTCTATCCATCATGCCCGCGTGCTCATCAGGTAGCGCCATATCAGGGTTGGGATGCAGGCGGTGAACATTGTTAACGCACCGTGTTTTTAGGATGATTTAAAACCTCTCCAAAAATGGTTGTTGATGTGACACGACCTTGGATTTAAGCAAGTAAGCACATTCGCAATCTAAATGGACCAATTTGGGCCGCCGCTCTCTCGTCGCTCACTCAAACCCGGGGTAACTTGGCAATGCCAAGGTGAGGTTGAGGGGTTGGGCCCTTGCTGGTAGAGGGCCAACAAGGCCAAGACTTGATTCCCAATGGATGTGGAAGCCCAAGACAATGGGGCCGACCAAGTGTCAAATGCACCGGTTTCTCTCTTTTCCCACGGTGATCACTTATAGCACAAGAGCTTAAGGATCGGGCTCTCATTCACGGTCAGCGGAGTTTATGAACTAATATTGAAAGAATAAGCACAAATTAGAGCAAAGTTTGGAGCACTTACTCGACCGGTTTGAAGAAACCGGTCCCGCTCGGAGACGAGGGCGAGCGGGGAAGCGTGGGTTCCCCACACGCCGCGCCGGGGTAGCTTGACCTGTTTAAGCTATTACAACACTACACCCCATGCAAGGGGGGGATCATGGGGAAGGGAAGATGATAGTTACAATCAAAACTACCTCCACGCAGGGAGGGGCCTTCAGCCGGCCAAGCGGGGTGGAGAAAACTAGGGCTAAAACGATGATGAAGTGAATATGCTGAATCTGCCTTCTCTCGGCAATTGTGGATAGACAGTCGGTACTGTGGCTGCAGAACGTGATCAGGAATTTTGCCGAGGGCGAGACCAGTGGGAAAATCTTTGTTACTGGAACTGGAGTGCCTCTGAATTTTTCCGAATTCTTCTGGGGTCTCTGCTGGCCTGGGCAGGAGCTCGAACAGGGATGCTGATTCTTGGACTGACAGCAACTGGTTACTAACAGCAGGAAGAAGAGGTTGCCTCGGCCGCTCCCGAACTCCGAATCAGGTTCTGCCAGAGCCGCTGGAACCGTGGATGAGTCTTCTTTGCAACAGAACTGACGGGGAAGCCGAAAGATGCCGGCGAAGATCAGGGGACCCAGAACAGTGAGTGGGGGTCGGTGCAGATTATGGGAAGCAGAGTCGCATGCCTGAGGAAGAAAATTCGTAACGTCTGCTGCCGAATGCCGAACGGAGTTCCTCTTCTTGGTTCTGAAAGTAGACAGGGAGGGGAAGAACTTTGTAGAAGAGCTCGTGGTCTGATTCCTCCGGGGATTGTTGTGGTGAAGCTTTCTCTCTGGATCAGGATCTCTGCAGAGCTAGCTCCTGGTTTCCAACAGCAGGTTGCAGAGTACGCCCTGGCAGCTCCTGACCTCAGATTCAAGCGCCGTTGGAGTCGTTGGAATCGTGGACGAGTCCTCTTCGCAGAAAAACTGACGGGGAAGCCAACCGATGTCGGAGAAGACTAGAGGATATAGAATAATGGCGACTGGTCGGTGTAGACTGTGGGTAGCAGATCTGCGTAGCTGAGGGAGAAAAATGAGAACTCTGGATCACGAACGCCGAATGAAGTTCTGTTTCTTGATTCTGGAAGTAGACTAGGCGATGCAGAATTTTTAAGAAGAACTCATGGGCTGATTCCTCCGGGGTTCGTCGTGGCAGAGCTTCTCATCTGGATCAGGTTCTCAGCCGAGGCAGAACTACGCAGTTGTGGAAGAATGGACCTCCTGGACGGCTCGGAGATCGAAAGAAGATGAAACCACTTCTGTTGCGAAGGAGACTGGTAGACGCTTCCGACGATGGCTTTTGGGTCTTCAAACTCGTCCGGAGGAAGTCGTGGTGGCCGCTGCAAGTTGCTGGTTCATCTGTAACCTCTGGACAGGAAACTGTAACTTCGAAGTAGCTTCCAATGACCAAGAAAGAAGAAGGGGAAGGGGGTAGATGAGTGTGGGAGTGACCCCTGGTTGTAAGGGGGTCTTGGAGGGGGTGTTCTAAGGTGTGGGAGGTGGAGAATAAGGTCTGGAAGAGGGTCCAACAGATGGTGGTAGTGGGGGCTGCGAATTTGGGAAGGTGGGTGAGAGGGAAAGGGTATTTGAAAATGGGTTTAAAGGTGGGGTTAATTTGTTTGTCTTGGGAATGGGGGGGGTTGTGTTGGGGAAGGGAATGAGTGCTTGGGGTAGTGGGAAGGGTGCTTGGGAAAGTGGGAGGGGTAGTTGGGGGTTGGATGGTGAGGAGAGGATTGGTGGAGGGGGTCTTGGGAAGGGATGGAGTATTGATGAGGGTTGTGGGGAATGGGAAGAGGCTTAAATGGGGTAGGTGGGGAGTGGAGGTGGTTGCGAAGGGAGGAGAGAGAAGAAAATTTGAATTTGGGTGTTGAGGAGAGAGAAAGTGGAGTGAAAAAGAGAGATTAAGAGAGGGAAGGGTGGGGAATCTCTCCCCTAGGGTTTCTCACCCAAAAAATGGAATCTCTCCACTAGAAAGAAGTGTAAACTCTCAAAATGGTAAGTTTTTCACTCATTGATTCATTAAGTTCAAATGGGGGGGAATGTGGTCCTATATATAGGAAACCCACATTTCTACAAAAGTCCCTGACAATTGACTCAATGACAAATAACTGAGGGGGTAGGGGAGAGCCCTTGGGCCAAGCCCAATGAATTGGGCCCAATAGCTAACTAGACAACCTGATGACACTCAAACTTAGGGAAATGAACACAAGACCTAGGAACATGACTCAAATAAAAGGAAAAATACATCAAATGACTCAAATAAAAATTACATAGGACTCAAAATTAAATGACTAGAATATTCCGGATGCAACCGGGGCGAGGAGACGAGCTGTGAACGTGGGCATGGGAGGTGATGTCCCCATCATACTCTCGGGGTGCGGAGAACTCGACTCCGTCGAGTAAGTGTCCTTCCCTCCTCGGAGGGTGTAGAAGTGGTACTTCCCTCAAGTCTTCCGAACGAGACCGATCTATCCACCTGCCGAGATA
Organism: Amorphophallus konjac; assembly: GCA_022559845.1. Classification (NCBI taxonomy): domain Eukaryota; kingdom Viridiplantae; phylum Streptophyta; class Magnoliopsida; order Alismatales; family Araceae; genus Amorphophallus; species Amorphophallus konjac. The sequence goes on from CM040123.1 coordinate 335,759,049, forward strand.
GCGCTCGTATACCTTGCTCCTGGTGGTAGTGACATGTTCATCCAATATTCGTTCAATGTGCTCACGCTGGGCTCTCTGGGCTGGTGGACTCTCCTCACGGGTGGGTGCTCTCTCAACAGAGGGAATAGACTCAATATCCTCACTAGGTACCACCGTGGGTCCCTTATATGGCACTAGGTCGGCGAAATTGAATGTGGGACTTATTCCATACTCCTCAGGGAGGTCTAACTCGTAGGCATTTGCACCAATGCGCCTCAAGACCTGGAAGGGACCAGCCCCACGTGGCCTCAATTTAGAGTTGGCTCCCGGGGAGAGCCTCTCCGTCCTTACCATCACAAAGTCACCCTCATGGAATTCTTGGTGACGCCGATGAGAGTCAGCCCGCCTCTTATAAGCCTCATTCTTTTTGCTTATGTGCTTGCAAAGGCTTTCATGCAATTTTGTGAATGTTGACATTCTAGGGGTGATGGGTGGGCCTGGACAACCAAAAGTAGACCAATCATGCTTTGATGCCAAGAAGACTTTGATGGATTTTGGAGGGCCGGGGCAACCATATGTGGACTTATCATGCAATGTTGTCATGTAGACTTTGGTGGGCCTAGGTGGTCCGGGGCACCCGTAGGTGAACCTATCATGCAAAGTGGTGATGAATGTAGGGGGACCTGGACATCCGTAGATGCTTTTGACATGCTTAAGACCCATGATAAATGAAGGTGAACCAATACATCTGAATATGGGCCACTCATACTTTTTACTTCACATGTGAGTGATATGAATGAATGGATCCAACATAGTGTTCATGCAAAGTGGTGTGGTAAGCCTAGACACATGCATGTTTTTCCTAAGGGTGACTTTCATGTGTATAGGTGTGGGACAACCTTTGAACTCCCATTGGAAAGGATCGAATGGATCTAAGAAGGTGGTCATCATGGGGTGGAGCACAACCTTATTACCTAGGGATATGTGGCCCAAGGTCATGGCTCCCAAGGTGTAACCCGGGTCTAGGATGGGGTGGATTGGGTCAAACATGGTAGGTTGGGTTAGGGAAATGTGGGTGGTGGATAAGGTGGTTGGGTCACATAGGGGTCTAGGGTCCCATAGGAAGGGATCAAAGGGGTAGTGGAAATGTCTTCCTAAAGGGTGGCACTCTATGTCTTCAAGGTACCCAAACGGTGAGTCATCCTCCTCCAAGATAATTGGGCCAAGGTCTCTAGTGGGTTGGCCAATTAAAGCAATTGGAATCTTGATGGGTGGGAAGTGGGCCAAGATTGGTTTCTCATCCTTGGGGAGAAAGAGGAGGATTTCACTCGTATAATGGCCACTAGTGTAGATGGAGGTGATGGAACCGGTGGCGGGGTAAGCTAGGAAGGGTCCACTAGAGTAGATGGGGCTAGACTCCAATGGTCCTATGGCTAGCGTATTGGTCAGGTAGACTTGCCATTGTAAACAGTCCACTAGGTCCCCTAAGCCTTCCACAAAGTAGGAGGTTTGAAGTGTGACATGGGAAGACCGGGTGGGCATAATTTGAACTTGATATGCCAAGGGTGAGAGGTAAGGTGGTGAGCTAGGAATGGTGGGGCCTTGCTTAAGCCATTGGAGTATGGACTCATTCATGGTTAGGGTGTGCGGCTCATGAGGACCCGAACTAAGAGAGGTGTGTGGAAGTGGGGTGTCAATTGAGTTTGGATAGATAGGTTTGCGGAATGAGGTTTTGGTTGGAGTGTGGGGATCCTCATAGGATTTGGTGGAGAGGTGGTTGTTTGGTTTATTTGGGTCTTAAGGGAGAGGACTTGGTCGCGAAGTGTTGTTATGATGGTTGAGAGATGAATTGTTGGGGGTGGTGGGGGTGGAGACCAAAGGTCGGTCTCAAGTTGGCCGGGTGGGGATGGAGGAGTGGTAGTGCTCCTCGGGTTAGGGGTGCTTGAGCAGGAGGGGTGGGAATGTTTGAGGATGTAGATCTTTCTAAGTTCTACCTTCATCTCTTCCCATGAGTGAATATGTTCTTGTCTTCTAACCCTCCTTAGGCCCTCTATGTGTTCCCACTTACTTTTGACTTGACCCCGAAGTCGTCCCTTGGCCTTTCGGACTCTCGTCGGTCCATATACCCAAGTCTTTTCGAAGTACTTTTCTATCGTAGCCTCTCACCTAAGATAGTCACTAGAATATGATCCGTCAAAGGTAATATCCCTATCTAGGATGAAGTCTATGGGTGGTGAGTAGGCTAAGTAGGTGGTCATGATGAACGGGGGGATCAATGCAAGGGTCGGATTGATGATGACACCAATGCAAGCATGCCCTAGGACTTGACTTGATAGAGACAAGTCAATGACTTGCTCTGATACCAATTGATGTGACACGACCTTGGACTTAAGCAAGCAAGCACATTCGCAATCTAAATGGGCCAATTTGGGCCGCCGCTCTCTCGTCGCTCACCCAAGTTCGGGGTAACTTGGCAATGCCAAGGTGAGGTTGAGGGGTTGGGCCCTTGCTGGTAGAGGGCCAGCAAGGCCAAGACTTGATTCCCAATGGATGTGGAAGCCCAAGACAATGGGGCCGACCAAGTGCCAAAGGCACCGGTTTCTCTCTTTTCCCACGGTGATCACTTATAGCGCAAGAGCTTAAGGATCGGGCTCTCATTCACGGCCAGCGGAGTTTATGAACTAATATTGAAAGAATAAGCACAAATTAGAGCAAAGTTTGGAGCACTTACTCGACCGGTTTGAAGAAACCGGTCCCGCTCGGAGACGAGGGCGAGCGGGGAAGCGTGGGTTCCCCACACGCCGCGCCGGGGTAGCTTGACCTGTTTAAGCTATTACAACACTACACCCCATGCAAGGGGGGGATCATGGGGAAGGGAAGATGATAGTTACAATCAAAACTACCTCCACGCAGGGAGGGGCCTTCAGCCGGCCAAGCGGAGTGGAGAAAACTAGGGCTAAAACGATGATGAAGTGAATATGCTGAATCTGCCTTCTCTCGGCAATTGTGGATAGACAGTCGGTACTGTGGCTGCAGAACGTGATCAGGAATTTTGCCGAGGGCGAGACCAGTGGGAAAATCTTTGTTACTGGAACTGGAGTGCCTCTGAATTTTTCCGAATTCTTCTGGGGTCTCTGCTAGCCTGGGCAGGAGCTCGAACAGGGATGCTGATTCTTGGACTGACAGCAACTGGTTACTAACAGCAGGAAGAAGAGGTTGCCTCGGCCGCTCCCGAACTCCGAATCAGGTTCCGCCAGAGCCGCTGGAACCGTGGATGAGTCTTCTTTGCAACAGAACTGACGGGGAAGCCGAAAGATGCCGGCGAAGATCAGGGAACCCAGAACAGTGAGTGGGGGTCGGTGCAGATTATGGGAAGCAGAGTCGCATGCCTGAGGAAGAAAATTCGTAACGTCTGCTGCCGGATGCCGAACGGAGTTCCTCTTCTTGGTTCTGAAAGTAGACAGGGAGGGGAAGAACTTTGTAGAAGAGCTCGTGGTCTGATTCCTCCGGGGATTGTTGTGGTGAAGCTTTCTCTCCGGATCAGGATCTCTGCAGAGCTAGCTCCTGGTTTCCAACAGCAGGTTGCAGAGTATGCCCTGGCAGCTCCTGACCTCAGATTCAAGCGCCGTTGGAGTCGTTGGAATCATGGACGAGTCCTCTTCGCAGAAAAACTGATGGAGAAGCCAACCGATGTCGGAGAAGACTAGGGGAGGCAGAACAATGGCGACTGGTCGGTGCAGATTGTGGGTAGCAGATCTGCGTAGCTGAGGGAGAAAAATGAGAACTCTGGATCACGAATGCCGAATGAAGTTCTGTTTCTTGATTCTGGAAGTAGACTGGCGATGAAGAAATTTTAAGAAGTAGTCGTGGGCTGATTCCTCCGGGGTTCGTCGTGGCAGAGCTTCTCATCTGGATCAGGTTCGCGGCCGAGGCAGAACTGCGCAGTTGTGGGAGAATGGACCTCCTGGATGGCTCGGAGATCGGAAGAAGATGAAACCACTTCTGTTGCAAAGGAGACTGGTAGAAGCTTCCGACGATGGCTCTTGGGTCTTCAAACTCGTCCGGAGGAAGTCGTGGTGGCAGCTGCAAGTTGCTGGTTCATCTGCAACCTCTGGACAGCAAACTGCAACTTCGAAGTAGCTTCCAATGACCAAGAAAGAAGAAGGGGAAGGGGGTAGATGAGTGTGGGAGTGACCCCTGGTTGTAAGGGGGTCTTGGAGGGGGTGTTCTAAGGTGTGGGAGGTGGAGAATAAGGTCTGAAAGAGGGTCCAACAGATGGTGGTAGTGGGGGCTGCGAATTTGGGAAGGTGGGTGAGAGGGAAAGGGTATTTGAAAGTGGGTTTAAGGGTGGGGTTAATTTGTTTGTCTTGGGAATGAGGGGGTTGTGTTGGGGAAGGAAATGGGTGCTTGGGATAGTGGGAAGGGTGCTTGGGAAAGTGGGAGGGGTAGTTGGGGGTTGGATGGTGAGGAGAGGATTGGTGGAGGGGGTCTTGGGAAGGGATGGAGTATTGATGAGGGTTGTGGGGAATGGGAAGAGGTTTAAATGGGGTAGGTGGGGAGTGGAGGTGGTTGGGAAGGGAGGAGAGAGAAGAAAATTCGAATTTGGGTGTTGAGGAGAGAGAAAGTGGAGTGAAAAAGAGAGATTAAGAGAGGGAAGGGTGGGGAATCTCTCCCCTAGGGTTTCTCACCCAAAAAATGGAATCTCTCCACTAGATAAGAAGTGTAAACTCTCAAAATGATAAGTTTTTCATTCATTGATTCATTAAGTTCAAATGTGGGGAATGGAGTCCTATATATAGGAAACCCACATTTCTACAAAAGTCCCTGAGAATTGACTCAATGACAAATAACCAAGGGGGTAGGGGAGAGCCCTTGGGCCAAGCCCAATGAATTGGGCCCAATAGCTAACTAGACAACCTGATGATACTCAAACTTAGGGAAATGAACACAAGACCTAGGAACATGACTCAAATAAAAGGAAAAATACATCAAATGACGCAAATAAAAATTACATAGGACTCAAAATTAAATGACTAGAACATTCCGGATGCAACCGGGGCGAGGAGACGAGCTGTGAACGTGGGCATGGGAGGTGATGTCCCCATCAGTTGTCCGTTGGAGTTTTAAAAGGTCCGTTTCGGACGTTACCGCAATGGATGTAAATACAGTATACATTCGTTAGTCATCAGTTGCTATGTTTTGAAGGGTTACTATAACCCTATAAACAGACCACCGAGGGTGGTCATCCGGATATAATACACACATCCTTCCTCTTACTTTCTCTCACGGTTCTCATCCACTTGCTTTCTTTTCTTATTTCTATTACTTTCATTTTACTGAGTACTTGTGAGATAGATCGAGTTCGTAAAATTCTTCTAGAAGACGTGTCAAAAGAAAAGCGGGTATCGCCTACCCGGGATCGTAATATCTCTAGAAGATCATTGCCACGGAGATCGCACGTCGGCCGGTAATAAGTTCTCTTAATTCAGCGACATCGCGCTTCGACCAAAAGACTACGCTTTCTTAAATTTCTTAATTTATGATTTAGATTTAATTAATTTATGGTTAATTTTTTGTTATTTTCAACAGATTTAGATTTAATTAATTTATGGTTAATTTTTTGTTATTTTCAACAATATTTTCAACAATCTAAGATATTGTTAACGCATCGTGTTTTTATGGTGATTTAAAACCTCCCTAAAAACGGTAGTCCGTTGGAATTTTAAAATATCCGTTTCGGACGTTATCGCAATGGATGTAAATACATTATACATCCGTTAGTCATCGGTTGCTATGTTTTGAAGGGTTACTGTAACCCTATAAATAGACCACCGAGGGTGGTCATCCGGATATAATACACACACATCCTTCCTCTCGGAGACCAAAATATAATTCTATTTTAAATAATTTATTTTTCAGAAAATAAAATAGTTTTGATTTATTATTTTCAGAAAAAAAATCTTAAAAAACTATTTTCTGAATCCGGATATTTAGTCGTTTATAGTGAGAGTTGATTCCCAGAAGCACGTCGTCTTCTCTCTTACCAGTCCTCTCGGTGGCGGTCGCCCTGGAAGGGTGAAGCGGAAGAACCAGAAGGCTACCGCCATGAAGGCTGCCCTAGTCGATGAGTATGGTGAGGCTGATTAGGAATGAACATCGTGACAGATAGAGCAGAAAAGCAGCTGTTTGGATCCGTCAATTGTCACACTTTACCTTCATTATTGTTTCTATTTTATGAGCCATCTTCGCTAGGGTTTTCAGGCCAGTGGCTGTCATTTGCTTGTTCGGACCATCAAGTGGAATTTTGTGCTGTGATCCCTAAACAGTAGATGGATGTTGAAATACCCGACAAAAAAATAATTCTTTATAAAACAGTTCTCTCTCTCTCTCTCTCTCTCTCTCTCTCTCTCTCTCTCTCTCTCTCTCTCTCTCTAGGGCTAATATCAGTAAAACATAGGAAGTGAAAAAAAGAGATAATTTTAAATTTTAACCTCTATGATAGAATTTTTAACATCTACAATCTTTTATTTTTATGAATTAGTCTCTCTAATTCAAATACTTTTTTAACGATTTTCTCGTCATTTCCGTACGTCTCTCTCTCACACACACACATAGATAGAGTTTGAATTACGAGAAGTGTATGGAGGGGAAGGAGAGAAAAAAAGAGAATTTTAAATTTCAACCACTATGAACTTTTATACTTATAAATTAAACCCACTCATTCAAATATTTCTTTAAAAACTTTTCCATCCTTCCTCTCCAATCTCCATCACACGCTCAATGTAACGATCCAAGATCCGGATATCGGGAAGAGCCCGATACCATTCGAATCTTGTCCCACCGTCCACGAGCCGGAGGGTTCGAAAGGGCTAAAAGGAGTGTGGAGGTATAAAGAAATAGGAAATAAAGTAGGACAATTCAACAATTAACAGAAATAAATAAACAACTATAACAGAGTCCAGTCCAACAAAAGTATAGTCTAAGGCATAGAAGCGTACCTAACACCTAGTGAACACTCGGGCCGGCGAGCTGGCAACTAAAGACCTCCGCGCAGCACCCTCGAACCTTGAGGAAGAACTGCCACACCTGAAAAGTAGGGGTGAGCCTCCTATCACCGGCTTAGTAGGGATCCCGTGGAACCCCAACCGTAAACAACGGCGGTAGCGGAAAGCAACAACAACAGTAGAAACGGTAAACCGGTGGCCGATAAAATCTCGGCACTATAGCTACTCCTACTGTACCGGAAAATATGCCCCGAACTCACAGAGAAGCCCTGGCTGCTATCAGGAGAAACATCACAACAACACTATTGTGGAGGCCCGTCTCACAGACAAAGGCCCAACCCAAGACCACACAGTCTAGGAACAGTCACGGCCTCACAGTCGTGAACCTAACACCGTCTAGGGAAACCCTCGGTAACACATACCGGAAACCCTAGACCTCTACCTCGGGAAACCACCCAGAAACTACGAGTAAAATCACGTCTCGCACGCGTGAAACGGAACTCAAGTCACTGAAAACTCACGTCAAGTGCCGAGAGCACTGTTGAACATGTGTGCAACATGATTACTTTTATGGTTTTGATGATGTCTGCCTCTGTAGTCATTAATGAGCTATACCTGCACTTGATAATGTTAATATTCATACATTTCAGGTTATTATACCTCCAGTGCAGACGATCAAGATCAAGAGACATGGTTCAGCAAGTCTATACATACATTCAGCAAGTCTATACATCCAACAAAGTCCATACACTTGGGTTCAGCAAGTCTATACATCCAACAAAGTCTGTACACTCAGATTCATTAAGTCTATACATCCAACAAGGTCTGTACACTCGGATTCATCAAGTCTATACATCCAACAAAGTTTGTACACTCGGCTTCAGCAAGTCTATACATCCAACAAAGTCTATACGTTGGATGAAGTCTATACGTTGGATGGCTGCTGCTCAAAGTCTGTACGTTGGCTGATGGCTGGCTGTACAAAGTCTGTACGTTGGATGGCTGCTACTCAAAGTCTGTACGTTGCACAAGACAAAGTCTGTACGTTGGCTACTAGCAAAACAGCAAGTCTGTACATCCTTCAGCAGCAAGTCTATACATTGCTTTCTGTTGTGTTCGTGCATCAAGCTACCAAGTCTATACATTCATGAAGCAAGTATGTATAGGCTCATGCATACTCAAGGTGTTAAGTCTATATAGAGTTCATACATGCACACAAAGTCCACACATCCATCAATAGCCAAGGTCAAATGCACAAGGAAGTATAGCCAAGAGAATCCAAGGTTAAAGACTCAGTTGATACCTTCTATACTGTCAAGGGTGATGCCACAAACATGCACGGGCTGCTAATGGAGTTGAACGACGGAGCTGAAGCGGATAACGGACCGACCCGGGCAAGCTCGGGTTCTGCCCAACTGGCGGTCGACCGCCAGCACAGGGGCAATCGACCACCCCAGCCAGCAGACTCCCGTCTGCAGTTCTGTCAGCTACAGGTCGACCGCCAGCCAGTAGCGGTTGACCGGATTTCCCAGGGATCATCCGTCTACAGCATTTCTCAGTAGAGGTCGACCGCCAGAAGCTGCAGGTCGACCGCCAGCCCCGAGCCAACCAATGTTGACTTTATTTTCCACTTCGAAAAGGGCCATTCAACATGGATTTGTTTAATCCAAAAGTCACCTAATCACCCATGATTTGTGGATCTGGTCTGGGGCTTGTCTATAGACCATTCAAAGTCTATAAAACCAATACAAGAGGGTTAGAAACCCCAGTTGATGTAGTTGATGAAGTGAATCAAAGAGAGCTCAAGGGAGGCCATTTCGAGGGTACTGTAGCACCTGCGTGAACAGTACTTCGGTCTGGAGTTCTTCATCCTTCCAAGGTGATTCAAGCTCAGATCTGAAGCCAAGCAACCTCCAAGCAAGCAAGAAGCATTCAAGGCTCTCAAAGGTGATCAAAGCTACATCCACCTCTTTATCAACTCAAGGAGATTCAAGAAAAGATCAAAGCTACATCCAATATTCTTCTTCATCAACTCAAGGAGATTCAAAGGAAAGATCAAGCTACATCCTATATCTGCTCCATCAACTCAAAAGGATCAAAGGAAGATCAAATCCTCAACAGATTCAAGATCCAACAAACCTCAGACAAGATCTATTCTCTTAAGCATATTCTATATCTTGTTGAGTGTTTTTCATAAGTTGTTCTTTTTCCATTTCTTTCAAACATTTGAAATTGAGAATCGTCCCTACTGGTGGTTAGTAGGAAGGCAATCGGAGGCTGTCCGATTTGTGGTGTTGACGTCCCTACCAGTGGTTAGTAGGAAGGCAATCGGGAGTTCTCCGATCTGCGGTGTAGCCGTCCCTGCCGGCTTTGTGTGTAGGAAGACAGAAAGAGGGTTTTCTCTATTCTGTGGTTTGGGGCATGTCCCCGGTCAAGCTGTGAGTCAGTAGGAAAGCCTCACCGGGTTTTGGTGAGGGGTGGATGTAGGTTGCGGGGTTGCAACCGAACTACCTTAAAAATCCCTATGTTGTGGGTTGTTCTTCGTGTGTGATTGCTCTATCTCTTCTACCCCCATTCACAGGTTCGTGTGGTTCCATACTTGGTAATCTTGTTTACACACTCAAGCACTTTGAGTAATCAACATATCACACACACACACATACACGGTTGTTGCAAGCTATTGCATGCTCTAGTGTTATGCTTTATGATCCCTGCACTACAAGGCTTATTTCTTTCAAGATCACAAATGTGATTAAAGAAGTGTGGACGTTTCATAGCTTGTAATCCAAGTCTTTTCATTTGAGCCACTCTACTTAATTCTGATGTGCATTGTCCCTAAGTGATTCATTCACTTTATAAGAGTGGTTCATGCTTCCAATAGCTCAGAGTTTTAAATAGGCCAAAGCTTTTGATATGATCTATTCAACCCCCCCTTCTAGATCCGTTTACACCTCGCGGGACCCAACAAGCACTGCCCACCAGAAGTAAGGTCGGATGCGTCCACTGACGACTTAGTCCACAGCCTTAGGTGTCTCCCTACCAGGCCCCAGGCGGAGACTGAGACACAGTACTAGTAAAAAGGAACACAAAACAAGGACTAGCCGGGGTCGCGCTCGTCAGCGCGGGTCCGACAGCCCCCAACTACGTGTGCACACACAGACCATGCGCCCTAGGTCAGATCCTCTAGCTAGTTCTTCCCCCGAAGCCCGGACTCAGGCTACGCGTGGGGGCCCAACGGTAACCAGCCTAAAAACTGTCTCCGGTAAGCCGCTCCATCACTCCCGGGTGGGTCAGTACACACGTGCTGTAAGAAGGCTACGACCAGTGTGAGGTCACTAAATGTGAACACAGGAAGTCACACACGCACCCATTGCAAGTAACACGGAGTAACATGTGACATGACTCCACCAGACTTTGGACAGTCCACTAGACCTACTAAATTCAACGGTCATTGAGTCACAAGATTGGGGTCAAGACCGTCGTACGCGACGGTACAACGCCGTCAATCTAGCCTAATCCCGAGGTTTGAAACCACGATAGCACGAATACCGAGACAACTCACCAACTATCGAGTTAATCCCCCATCCAAGGGAAAAGCGGAAAACCTCGCTCCAGCCCTAGACTGGGTGACTGGACTTGCAGTCCAAGGCCATCCACATGGCCTACACAGAACACACTTACCGGAAAGCCAATGACGTGCGGGAATAGCCCACCGCACTTATGCCGACTCACGGCGACTCGTTCTAGAGAGATACAAAAGCCCGAAACATAAAGGGTCACATGTACCCTTAAAACCCATTGGCACGCTAATCAAGATGAAATGGTACTTCCTGACACCCAAAACACGGTCACGGCAGACACGAGGTGTCCGGGACACTCACGGGCCAAGGGGAACACGATCAGCCGTGTTCCACACACCCAGGCCCACAGGGCATGAACGCGTTGCCCACAATGGGCACATTCATTAACGCGACCAGAGCCTTGGTCACGATCATCCATGAATGCGACCACTGCCCTGGGCGCGACCCAACATTAACGCGACCCTAGCCTTGGTCGTGTTTACCATGAACGCGATCGTAGCCTAGGGCGCGGCCAAAGAATAACGTGACGGGTCTCCCGGTCGCGTCAACAGCTGAACGCGACTGGGATGGTGACCACGACCTGGTCGTGGTTGGTCTCACCACCGCGACCCTAACCGCCTAACTGTTCATCTCCCTCGACGAACGCGGTGGCGCGATACGTCGCCTTCTACTTAGAAGAACGCGACCACTATTGCAACCGCGATCTCGACCCAAGACCGAAAATGGCGAAAACCGTGGAAAAATCCATTCCACGCCCCATTCACATCCATGTAAAGGGGAAAACAAGGGAAAACCATTCCTCAACCTCTTTAGCACCAAGAGGACCCATTAAAACCCCCAAAATATGATCAAAACAAGAAATCCGGCTCACACCCCAAAATCACCCATTTTTACCCTGACGGAGAAACAAACCCACTCGGCTCGCCTCGGGCTACCAAACTCGCGGAAATTGAAGTACTCGGGCTAGGGAACCATCCCCCTACCTCCACCGAAGATTTCACGTGCCGAGGGTGCCTATCTGCCAAGAAAACGCTGAACGAATGCCGCGTATCACGCCCCATACCCTATACCGTCGAGGTATTGTCCGCTTTGGCCTAGAGGCCTCACGGTTTTATCCCTTTTTGATAGTGATCGGCTCCAGAATGGCGGACTTCCCGGGTAGGTCACCCATCCCAGTACTACTCCCCATTAAACATGCTTAACTTCGGAGTTCTTTACAAGAACTGAGCCGATACTTCAAAAGGCGCCTCGATGATATAGAGTACAACTTGGCTATATTTGAGAGTGTTACAATCTACCCCTCTTATATAGGCGACGTCCTCATCGCTGGGCACATATAGCACACAATCAAACCCCCAGGCAGTTAGGATTCTAGAGGTGGCCCCTACAGGCTCAAGAGGTTGCTCCTACTATGTAGCACTTTGTCCCGTTGCGGGTTCAAGAGGTGACTCCCATAGCGTAGCACTTTACCCTGCATGGCACTTAGTTCCTACACTTCCGGCTGGGGTATAGCTCTGACACCATTCTGTCACGTCCCGTACTCTATACCGTCGAGGTATTATCCGCTTTGACCTATACCATCGAGGTATTGTCCACTTTGGCCTACCGGCCTCACGGTTTTGTCCCTTTCAAAGAGTGATCGGCTCCAGAATGGGGGACTTCCCGGGTAGGTCACCCATCCCAGTACTACTCCCCATTAAGCACGCTTAACTTCAGAGTTCTTTTCAAGAACTGAGCCGATACTTCAAAAGGCGCCTCGATGATATAGAGTACGGGACGTGACAGAATGGTATCAGAGCTAACCCCAGCCGGAAGTGTGGGAACTACGTGCCATGCAGGGCAAAGTGCTACGCTATGGGAGCCACCTCTTGAACCCGCAATGGGACAAAGTGTTACATAGTGGGAGCCACCTCTTGATCCTGTAGGGGCCACCTCTAGAATCCTAAGTGCCTGGGGGTTTGATTACGGGCTATATGTGCCCAGCGACGAGGACGTCGCCTATATAAGAGGGGTAGATTGTAACACCCTCAAATATAGCTAAGTTGTACTCTATATCATCGAGACGCCTTTTGAAGTATCGGCTCAGTTCTTGTAAAGAACTCCGAAGTTAAGTGTGATTAATGGAGAGCAATACTGGGATGGGTGACCTACCCGGGGAGTCTCCCATTCTGGAGCCGATCACTATCAGAAAGGGACAAAACCGTGATGCCGCTAGTCCAAAGCGGACAATACCTCGACGGTATAGAGTACGGGACGTGAATGCTGAAAATATGGTTTTATGATTTTTACTCATGGAACAGATATGCAATGCAGCTTGAGATAGTTAACCATAAACTTCATGAGCATTTCATATTTTCAGTGAGTGTCAGTTAGAAAATGCACAAATGAATCGACGTGTTCTGCAACCATCAAGAGCAGAGAAATTCATAAGATAGAATTTTAGCAGAGTTTTCAGATCTGACCTAAAGAATGCAATCATGGGGTTTTCATTCTTGAGTGTCTTGGTTTATTAACCCCTTGTTTATTTCTTTCCAAGGTACACCTACAACAACTGGGTTATTTTGATCCAGCAGGAACCCAAGCAGCCTTGGGTCCTGTATTACACCCAGAAGGTTCTAAACAGTTTCTTAGCTAGATAGTCATCAAATTCCATCAGAGAACAATCAACCATAGAGTGTCCAAATTTTCCACAATATCTACATGAAATAGCAGATTTTTTGATCTTATTATGCACATCATTATAAGCATGAAATCTATGTGCATGAGCATGAAACTTTCTGTTGATTGCATGAACATTTTGTATTTTATTATCAGTTAGCCAACAATTTACAGATTTATGACATGGCTTTCCACAATTAAAACATGAAGAATTCATTCTTTTAAAGCTCTTATCAAAAGTATGTCTTTTTACAGGAAATTTAGTAGATTTGAAATTAAATATGTTTCCCTGAGCATGTCAACAGTCCTTGACTGTGTGGCCATGCTTTCCACATTCGAAGCACCCGAGGTGCTTACCTCTAGAACTAGTATTCTTCCAATGAGACCCTGACCAACATTCAATAGCCTTGTGACCAGGCTTGTTACACTTAAAACATATGATGTGTTGGTTTGGAGCAGATTTATTTCTATTAAGGTTATGATGATTTACAGAGAATTTAGCATGCATCCTATCATATTGTTTCATGACAAAGCATTCATTCATGAAATGACCATACCTACCATAGTAATGGCATGAAGTATCAGATTTCCTAGTAGCATGGTTTCTATCGGATGAATTCTCCGCATTCATTGTTCTAAAATTCTGATTCTCCTTTTTATGTGCATGTTTGTGTGTGTTCGTGTTGTTTACAGAATGCACACTTTTGATATTAGTGTGAGTAGGCTTCTTCTGCAGGTGGTCAACCTTTTTAATCAGTTTAATTGGTTTATGTCCTTTTTGAGCATTTTGTTCTGGATTCCCTTGAGCAGTAAATTGAAACACTAAAGGATTATGGGTTTTGGTATGTTCAGAACTGCCCATAACGGATGTATGAATCTTCTGATTAGCAGGCAGTTTCGATGAAGAAGCAGGAATGCTAGCTATGTCTGAGCTATGCACGAAGGTAGAATACATCTTGTTCCTTATAGCCTGCTCAATTTGAGAATTGCAGCCTTTCTCTCCATTCAATTTAGTGACTTCAACATTCAAGGGGGCTTTCATTTTCTCTTTGCCTTTGATAGATTTTGACATAGAGTGGTTCAATTCATTTATCTCAGATTGCAGAGAAGAGATTTTAAATTCTGAATTAGTCAAGTCTTCCTCACATGAGAGGATTTGTCTCTGCATGGCATCATTCAAGTTTTTAACAGTTTCTAATTCCTATTTCAATTTTAATTCATTCTCAGATTGAATTTTCTTATCAGCATATCTTTCTTTCTCGACAACTAGAAGCCTTTCTGAAATGACAACATTTAGGACCATGAGTTTCTCATTTTATTCTTTCAACTCTTTATTCTCCTCAATCAACTTCTCAATTTCTTCATTGCATTTTCACTACTGGATATTAAGTCCAGTCTTTCAATCAATTTCTCCTCTCTTTGTTCAAATTCAAGTTTCTCATCCAACAAATCTTTATTTTCTTCTTTAAGGGAGGCAATCAACTTCCTCTGCCATTCATTTTCAAGGTAGAGATCTTCATTACGTTCCTTTAGGAAAGGGCATTTGTTACAGGCTGACTTTACAGAGCAAGTATGTGAAGCTTCCTCCTTGAATTCTTTTAGTCTAGTTACAAAGTTTTCATTATTCTTCTGAAGTTCATCATTCTCAAGTTTCAATTTGTCCACTTCAGAATTAACATTATTCAACTCTTCAATAAATGTTCATCATTTTTGGCATTTAGCTGATCTTCTAATTTAGAAATCTTGTTCAAACGTTCTTGATCTTCATCTTTTAATGATGCATTCAAATTCTTCAACATATCAACCTCAGAATAAAGATCTTCAATCACTTCTTTTAGAAATACGCATTCATCATTTTCTTCTTTTGAGCATGTGTTTTATGCTTCAAGAGATTTATTTCTAAGACTGTCATTCTCAGATTTTAATATGTTCAATTCAGATTTCACCATGTTCAATTCCTGTAATTTCATTTTGAGTTTATCAATTTCAGCTCTCAGTTCTTCATCTTCAATATGATCATCATTCATTGAATTCAGTTTATTCTCTAGTTCAGAAATATTAACAACAAATCCATTGTTCTCATTTTTCAGCCAGGAGATTTGTTCTTTAAGCCTAAGAATATCACATAGACAAGCATCATACGATTGTTTCAGATTCAAGCAATTTTCACAAGATGAGTTAGTACTATTCTGATCAATTTTCTTTTTCATCCTTTTGTTTTGTTTTCTCAACTATTCGTAGGAATCAAGCAAATCATTGTACGCTCCAATCCAATCATTCACAGTATAATTGTCAAATTCAGAAGGTACCTCATCTTCGTCTTCCTCTTCTTCATTCTGTTTGCTGCTTTGTTCACTGCCCTAAGCCATCATGCATCGGTCTTCATTTCCAGAGCTGGCAGTCTTCAGTTTATTCAAGATCTCCTTGGCAGACCTGCAGGATGAAACACATGAAATTAGAGCTCTCTCAATTGATGCTTTCATTAAATCTAATGCTCTAGAGTTGACAGAGTCTTTCAATCTATCCTTATCAGTCCATTTAGATTTATCTCCCGATAATTTATGTGGACCGTGAACCATTACCTTCCAAAGGTCAGGATCTGTTGATCTTACATACCGATGCAAGTTCTCCAGCCATAGATCAAAATCATTACCTCTGAAGATCGGCGGATGAGCCATCGAAGAATGACTGACCAAGTATAGATCTAAGGGCAATGTATGAAAAATGCATCGAAGTCAAATAGCAGCAAGGCACGACACCAAATCAGCAAAATAAAGCACCGAACACAAAGAGACAAGACCCTCTCTGAAATGCACCAAGGAATCTATATGATCTGCTGCGGATCGTTGGATCCAATTACACAGCAACCCGCTCTGATACCAATTGGTGGGGTGCTGGCACGAATTCAGAGGGGGGGTGAATGAATCCCCTTTAAAAAATTGCCCAATTAAAGCTACAGCTAGACAATTGTGCTGACGTGAAATATCAGATGAAACAACTTAAATGGTCTCCAGTAACAAGTAGGAGATCGGACAGACTAATCTTCTGAACAACTATAGGAAGACTAAAGAGATGACTAAGTTCATGTATTCAACATAGCTCTCTCATGATCAGTATCAAATACACAGCGTGCATGCAAATTCCTTGCTAGATAGAATGATCAGAATTGTGTGATCGAGCCTAAGCATGCATCTAACGATTGACAAATAGAAAACACACCACAATGCACAAAAGATTTTTAGGTGGTTCGGTCCTCCAGACCTACATCCACCCCACACTGAACCCGAGTGTGGATTCCTGTTGAATCATAGCTGGAACAGCTGGGCATCACAGCTTGTCTACATCAGCTGGGCCTAACAGCTTGCCATCCGCTGAGTATCATAGCTTGCTATCCCGCTGAGCATCACAGCTTGCTGTCCAAGGTAACCACCTTGCCTGTTGAGCATCACAGCTTGCTCTGCTGACTCACAGCTTGAAGTTCAAAGATAAATGAAAAGAAGAAAGGAAAATATGAAGCAAAACCACAGCAATGGAAAGCTGGAAATGAAACACAGAATGTAGCTCTCGCAGGAGCAAGTCTGGCTTGGATCTGATCCAAATGGCAGGAAGACAGATCTTCAATGATGGCTTCACACTCACGAACTCCTCACTCTCATTTTCTTTCTCTATATAGCTCTGATCACACACTAGCTCTCTCTTCTTTTCCTTCATTTCTCTTCTTCTTATTCTTACTGCTTCTTTTTATCTCTCAGACTGCTTCTCTTCTCCTTTCTCTTTTTGCTTCGATCTCTCTTACTTCATCTTGTCTTCATTGTTAGTCATCTCCTTTGATTGTAGAAGAGGGATTTTATATATCTTCAGACCTGGGACCCACGAGCTCACACATTGAGCGTGTGGAGGGAACACTCTCGCCAAGAGTGTTCTGGAATCCCTTAGCTACGTGTCTCTCGGCAGTGTAGCTGTCCACGTGGCAGGTTCATCCATTTCGTTCCTTGCCTCGGATCACGAGCCCTTTAACCTGGTACTTTGACTTCCACGTGGAGTACGCACACAGGTTTTGGGTTCGTCGAACAAGTGCTCGACCAAGTAACAAACGTGGCAGGCATATGGGAATATTAGCATAGACCTTATGGCCCAAGGTGTAAACATGCACAGACCGTATAGCAAAATATGCTCAGACCATGGGTGTGCAGAAGAAGATGTATGCACTGACCTTATAGCAGTGCTACAGTGAGGTGCACGGAGTTGGCCGTGCAAAATGCAGGACATGCACAGACTTACATAGTGCATAAACAAGGACTGCACCGACCTTGTGTGTGTGCAGGCAAAGAATGCACCGACTTGGTGCGTGTAGAATATAACCTACACCGACCTTGTGTGGTCACACAAGATGTGCACCAGCTTGATGTGTACGTAAACATGAACTGCACCGAGGTTGAATATGCAAGACAAGCAACGCACTGTCCTTATACAAGTAAACAATAAATTACACAGACTTCAACAATGGTTGCAACAAAAGTTGCACCGACTTAATGTGTGCAAGGACAGGAACTTACACCTAGGCAAAACTGGCAATGACCTTGACCTGCCTTTTCATAAAAGATGCACCGAGGCAGACAATGCACTAACCCCGAATATGCTTAGACATAGACATGCTCCGACTCTAAGCAGACTACAGGACCATGCACTGACCTATATGTATGCGGTGTGAACGACTATGCACTAACCAAGGATAAGCAGTCTACAAGAGCTTGCACTGACTTCAGCTAAGCATAGCACAGACCTTGACTCAACTAGCTTAGACTTGTATGCATTACAATGCATGCTAACACTTACCTGACATGTCGGACCTAGCATGTTAGCACAGACTCTAAGCAAGCTAACGTAGACTCTGATGCATGAGATAATGCCAACTAGCATGGACTACATGCGAGGGACACAGCAACTAGCACAGACCTTAAATGCATGGTACTGCATACTAACACCCGTTGTGCCCCTGTGGTGTTGATGATTGGTTGTTGGTTTTGATGATTGGTTGTTGATATGAGTCAATCAAATGTTCAGTCATCTTGCTGCTCAGATTAGATTAACATATTTGATGCTCAGTCATGTTACATGCTAAACTGATGCAATAAAGCATTCATTGCTGTGGTTTTGATGATTGCTGGTTGATGTGAGTCACTGTGAGTCATCTTGCTGAAATGAGTCATTGTCCTTCATATGCTCAGTCAGGTTATCTGCTTACACTGTGACTCATTGCAATTGAAGTTTCAGACTGTTATCTGCTACATAAAGCTTTCATATGCATTTACAGTCTATGCATTGAAATGAATGGGTCAATGTAAGTTTTGTTTAGCTTGCATGCCTCATAGCTCGTGCACGTTTCATCAATCACAGGTTCGTGCACAAGTAGGCTTGGCAAGTATTCAGTTAAGAGAGCTATGGAAGCTCGTGCAGGCTCTGGCTTAGGCTGATTCGTGCATACTTAACCCCGTGCACATTTTTGGCTGTCATAAAGTTCGTGCATTTCTTGCTTTGAACAATGTCCGTGCATAGTCTGTCCACCTTGTGGTGTTTTCACAATTGTGTCATCATAGAACCTTGTGTATCTGGTCTTCGTGTTGTTTCTCCTCACAATCCCGGAAAGACTTCGTGTCGTCTAAGTCCACAACACTTCGTGTTAATTTTTATGGATACCAGGTAAACTGCTATGAGGTAGTATGTTGTGTGTCCGTATTGTTTTCTTCACACTACGTGTCGAGTTAGCCATGTTGTCGTCTGATTGAGTGTTGTCTTTCACCTCGTGCAGTCTTTGTTTACTGTGTTGTTTCCATGTCATCCGTTTGTATTCCTGTCTTCGAGTCCTTTTTCGCTGAGTCTCTAAGTCAGTCTAAGTTCAAGTGTTCGTTTCACTTCGTGTTGTTTTCTCTTCTCATGACTTCGTGTCGTGTTCCTGAAGCTGCTCTAAAAGTTCTGATGAACTTCGTGTAGTTTTTCCTGTAGATCTCGTGTCGTTCCTACTTAGTAAGCACACTTCGTGACGGTTACTGTTGACCACGTCCTCGTGTTGTGTTTACATCTTCGTGATGGTTTCATGCACTCTGTGTCGTCTTCTTTGTTTCATTCTGTTCTCATCTCATTTCGAGTCGTTTCCTTGCATACTGTCTTCGTGTTGATTGGCACTTCGTCTTGGTTACAACACCTCGTGTTGTACTGTTTGACTTCGTGTCGGTTTCGGTTGCAGTCCATGTTGTTTTCATGTCGTTCTCCTTATTGCCACCTCGTGTCATTTTTCTTATTAAGTCTTCGTGTCGCTTTACCTCGTGCAGTGTTATCCCGTGTCATTTACTGTTTCGACTTCGTGTCGTTATCAGCCCGTGTTGTTTTCATCGCGTGTCGGTTACTGTTTCGTCTCCGTGTTGTTTCATGTCTTCGTGTTGTTTTCACCTCGTGTCGTTTTTCACTTCGTGTCAACTTCACTTCGTGTCGTTTTCACTTTGTGACAACTCTGACTTCGTGTCATGTTTTCACACTTCGTGTCGTTGTTTTTACTTCGTGCTGTTCTTACCGTCTTCGTGTTGGTCCTTCTCACTAGACCTCGTGTCGTTTTTGCTTTGACCACACTTTGTGTAGTTCTCTTTGAAGTATTATCTTTGTCACAGCATATCTCGTGTCATCTTTTATGTCTGTTTGTTTAACTTCGTGTTGGTTTCTGTTTTGTTTACATATATCTCGTGTCGTTCTTCTTTTTACCTCGTGTTGTTTTATAAACCTCACTTCGTGTCGTTCTCTTCGTTGTATCTGCTCTGTCACAGTGTATCACGTGTCATCTTCTTTGTTGTGTTAGCCTTGTTCAGTGTATCTCAGTTCGTTCACTTCCAACCTCGTGAAGTAGTCACCCTGTGCTGACATTACATACCTCGTGCGCCTTAGCTTTAAATAAGCATGCAGCGAACTCTGATTGACTAATGGTGTTAATCTCATTACAGGTCCGAGGAAGAACATTTCACACACCTGGGCTGCACGTGATCCAAGACAAGAGGAACAAAATGCAATGAAGGCACGTGGCAAGAAAGTTCTGGATCAAGCGTGGGAGGCACACGCGTCTTGTGCCCTATCCACCTGCTGCTGATGCTATATAAGGAAGCCTTCGTCCACAGATGAAGGTTGATCGAGTTGGCAAGGAGAAAAGCTCACACAGAGAGCCACGATCCAGATAGAAGAAGAAAAGAGAAAGAAGAAGAGCAGAAGGAGAAGAAGAGAGGTAGAGAGCTCGAGAAGAGAGTGAAGAAGAAGAAGTGCAGCAAGAGAGTGAGAGATTAAGAGAGTAGAAGAAAGAGAGAGAGAGAGAGATAGAAGTGTGAGCCGAAGAGAATAGAAGAGCAGAGATTGAGAGAGTGAAAGAAAAGAAGAAGAAGAGAAGAGAAGAGGAAGAAGAACTTACCTGAAGATCCGTCTACTGGACCGTGGATCAAATCCAGGCCAGCCAGCTCCTGCGAGAGCCACATTTGTTTTTATCTTTTCAGCTTTCTGTTGCTGGTTTCGTTTTTGTTTTTATCCATTTACTGTATTTCCGATCCTCTGTGGAGAGATCGGGGTTCCTCCTGTGGGCTCAGGAGAAGGGAGACTTTGTGTCTTCGGTTTGCAAGTAGCTGGGTGCTACTTGTGGTTGGTACCCTCCGGTGTGGAGGAAGAGAGACTTACGTCTCTGGTTGCCTTTGGCAGGGTGTCATCGGTTGTTTCCCTCCGGGTTGGAGGAAGGGAGATTTATCTCCGGTTGTGCTTCCCTCTGGGGTTCAGAGGAAGAGAGACTTGGGTCTCTAGGTTCCCCTCCGGGTTGGAGGAAGGGAGACTTGTCTCCGGTTCTGGGCTTGTGGATTCAAGTCCAGGGGTTCCCTCCAGGTCTGGAGGAAGAGAGACCGTGTGTCTCTGGTTTGCTAGTGACTGGTGTCACTAGTGGTTCCCTCCGGTTGGGAGGAAGAGGGGAGGCTGTTCCCCTGGTCAAGCTGTTTGGCAGCATTTGTTGCAGACTGAGTCTGCTGTTTCTAGCGTGAGCTAGTGGAAGCCACACTCGGTTTGAGTGTGGGGTGGATGTAGGTCTGCTGGACCGAACCACCTAAAAACCCCTCTTGCATTGTGGTTTGATTGCTTATGATTTGCTTCCGCTAGATGAATGCATAAGGGCGCTCCATGCGGTTGGCTTCGGGTTGAGAAGAAGAGTTAATTAGTCTTTTTAGAATGTTTTAATTTGTCAAGAGAGCGAAATTCTAGTTGAGCGTCTCCTTGTCAAATTCAGTCTAGTTAGCATCCTAGTGATCTCACTGTATGCTTGTTTGGTTCTGCAACTAACTATTAGCTTTTAAGCTTATCTAGTTTGCGAACTAGTAATTCTAGTGAGCATCATTTTTTTAACTAGGCGAAAGGTTTTCAAAGGGTTATATTCATTCACCCCCCCTCTGAATACTGCACCGAACCTAACAATTGGTATCAGAGCGGTGTCTGCATACAAGGTCCAGCGACCTGCAGATTCGATCTTGCAGTTTTCGGTGCTAATTTGTCTTCAGTGCATCAATATTCTTGTTGCATTAATCTGTTGTGCTGTCATGGCTCATCCTCCACTATTCAGTAGTTCAAATATTCAATTCTGGCTATATCGTATGCACAAGCATGTTAACTCTATTAATCCACAATTGTGGAAGGTTATCTCTCACAGTCCACATAAACTTCCTAAGGATAAGTCCAAGTGGACTCATGTTCACAAATTAAAAAATGATGATAATGTGAGAGCTCTAAATTTAATGAAGGCTGCAATCGGTTCTGATGATTTTCCTTCCTTCTCAGATTGTAGCACTGCTAAGGAAATGTTTGATAGAGTGACTACAACACACATGGAACAGGGAGAAGAATGTCACATGGCAAGAAGGAGTGATCAATCTGATGAGTCCTCATCCCAGGTAATCTCTGAGACCGAGGATACTAGCCATGATGAGTTAGTTGCCATGCATGAGCATCTTTTAGATAAATATGAAAGAGTCAAATCAGGAAAGAAAAAATTAAGAAAAGAGAAAAATGCTGAAATTACATGTCTAAAGGCTGAAAATGAAAATCTAGAATCCAAATTGAAGGAATTGATTGAAGAATTACATTCTGATAATAATGTACAGGAAAACTTAATCACTTCCTTGAAAGAAGAAAATGATTCTCTGCTGACTCAGAAGAAGGAAATTGAGAAATTAAAAGATAAGCTGATTGAAGAAAATGACTACTTGAAAGATCAAAATAAAAGGCTAATGGTTCTTAATACTATCTTCTCTGAAAAATGGCTGACAATTGAAAAAGGGAAATCTATTCTGAAAGAAAATGAAGTGAGTATTGAATTCACATTGACACTGGAAAATGAGACTCTGAAAAGTTTGAATGATGAATTGCAAAATCAACTTATTTTGTGTGAGGACCACATTGTGTCTTTGGAAAGAGAAATTGAAGATCTAAAAAACTCCCTGTCAAAATTTGTTAAGGGAAGAGACAATTTGAATAAGCTCCTTGGTGCGAATGTAAATTTTCAGAAGGAGGGACTGGGTTACAGTCCAGACATGAAGAAGGCTGAGAAGGCTTTTGGAGAAAAATTGAAGACTGTTTTCGTTAAAAGTTCAGAACAAGAAAAGCCCTCTACCTCATCCTCACCTCAGTACAAAAATCAGAAAGAGAATGAAAAAACAGAAAACAAATAGAAAGAACTCTTCTATGCATATTGATCACAGTCCTCACCCACACTCGCATACATCTAGAAAGAGAATGATCTGTCACTACTGTCACAAACACGGACATTTGATGCATGATTGTAAGTTGATGGAAAAGGATGACCTAGCAGCTGCTCAAAACAATCAGGCTAGAGAGCAGGTCCCGTGGGATAAAAAAATTGATTGTTATAACTGTGGAAAAATAGGACATGTAGCTGCACAATGCTGGTCAGGGTCATTTAAAAGAAATTCCCTTCAATGTTCTCATTGTAGAAAGCATGGCCACACAGTCAAAGACTGTTGGCATATCCAGGGTAGGAATGTCAATTTCAAATATGCTAAAATTCCTACAAAGAAAAATGATTTTGGAAGAAATAAAGTTGCATATAAAAGAAAGACTTCGACATGTTCTGAATGTGGTAAGCTAGGCCACAAAGCTGCCAACTGTTGGCTAGCTGATTATGGAAAGAAAATTTTTTTTTCTGATAATCAAAGAAATACTCATGCTCATCTACATAGGCATCATACTTCAGCTAATTCGGCGGTGTCATGTAGATATTGTGGAAGGCTTGGTCATTCCATGAATAATTGCTATCAGTTGGAATTTGATGATTATCCTGCTGAGAGACCTTTTAGAACCCCTGCGAGGGTTAATTCAGGACCCAAGGCAGCTTGGGTTCCTACGGGATCAATCTGATTTTATCTTGCAGGTGTGCCTTGGAAATGAAAGGGGTTAACCAAGGCACTCAAAAAGGGAGAGCCCCAGGAGTCAATTCCTCAGGTTAGGTCTGAACCTTGTTTAAATTCTTATTCGAATCTGTGAGCATGAAAATTGTGAGTTTCATGTTGATTTACTTAATTGATGTATGATCTTATCTTGTCTAGTTGATCAGTCTGCAGTCCAGACTCAGCTATTGAATTCAATTCTGCATATCTGATGCTCTTCTCTTGATATATGATTGAACTGAATTTGAATGCTTCTTCAGTGTATATTGTCAATGCATGTGTCTCATAGGTACACATCTCATCTGCATGACTATCATTTGCCTATTGCTGAAGACTGCATATTTTGTTTTCTGCCTCGAGTTGCATTGTCTTGCATAACCCTGGTATATCAAATGGTAAGTTACTAAAAGGTAAGGAAATCTGCCTGAAGGTTCTTACTATGTGTGAGATGGTCCATGAGACCAGGTTCTCTGCCAAGTACCAAGGGTCTTGTCTTCATGTAGACCAGTGTACTGCATGTTTTCAGGGGGAGTAAGTTGCATATCTTTGCATAGCAATTCAATGTTGAGTCTTTGCATGTCCCTGCATTACATATAGGCTGTCAAATGCATACATGGGTCAGAGTTCACTGCATATCCTCTCTCACTGATTGTGTTGACAAAACCTTGATCATACTATGTAAAACCTTGAGTTTTACACCTTCTCTTAATAAAGTTAACAATTGGTATCTTTTGGTCTCAGAACTCCCTCTGTCCTTCATGAAGACTTCAATGGGCTATCTCAATCATAAATCTGAAAACTCTCAAACTAGAAATCTTCTATTATACGATTTTATGAATGGCTGAAATAACTTATGTGGTTTAAGCTTAATGTATTCATGAAGTTTAACCTTAAAATGTTCTTAAACATGTCTGAATCTTGTTTAATAAACCTTAACCAACTGATTCATGCTATAACTTCTGAAATCTGCACTTTTGAGTAACAAGACTTAATTTGGTTAAGTACATGAGATTAATATTGTTTTTTGAAGCAAATGAATTTTTCTGAAATGTCTAAAGGGTTACTGTCAGAGCAATGACATTGGTCACTGAGAAACACATGTCCAAAGGATTGTGTCATGAGGTGCCTTAGTTAACTCTCATAGAATTCATTGAAAATCAGGCAGAGCAATGGCATGCACACTGAGAAATACAACTCACTCATCCAGAAATGACTTCAAGTGTGTCATGATGTGTATATGCTATCTCCGTTCATATATATAGCATGACAGTTAGACACACTAAGTGCTTAGGGATATTGGCCTCTGATCAAGGTATATCCTCTAGTTACAAGGTGTGCACTGAACTAGAGTGCTCGTAAAATTTGTAGCATGAAAATTGTTGAACTGATTGAAATATCTGAATATTGATGCTAAAATCAAATTACTTCAACCCTAGACAAAGTCATATGACTTCATAATTGCTTGATTTCAATATTGATGCATGTAATTCCGAAAGAAGTCAATAAACTTGATTGTGCAAGAGAAAGGGAGTCTTATCAAGATAAATATGAGGGCTTGGTTCATTTTTATTAAACCATAGTTTCAGATATCAATACAGAATTTTATTGATAAACTCTACATACATCATGTTTAAACCATGCCGTTAAATAAAGTTCATTCATAAGCCCTTATAATGGAAGACTTTGAAATATTCTGATTTGGATTTATGAGAATGACATTTCCTTGAAAATCTGATTGAATTCCTTCTGTTTGAAGCTTATCTGAAATTCTTCTGCTCACGTCCTTGGCTCAATGACCTGAACTTCTCCTTGTTTGCCCCTGTGGTATCCTTCTCATCTCTCTCATAAGAATCCACTTATTGAGGGGGAGCTTCCATGTCATGCATCACTTGCATATCAATTGGCATCTCTTCAGGGGGAGCATTCCTTGTCATGCTGAATCATGTTCATATCATTTGTGACCTTGCATTCAAATACTCAAGGGGGAGTATTGCATTTCTTGTTGCATTTGCATTTTTGCATTTAACCCTTCCCATCACTTTGATCTTCTCTAACTCATGCTTTTGCTGAAACTGTTAAGGGGGGAGAATCATGTTCTAGCAAGGGGGAGAATTTGACTGATCTTTTATACATGTTATAATTTCTCAAATTATTTTTCTTTTTGATGAAGTCAAAGGGGGAGGATAATTTGAGTCTTCAGAATGCCTCACATCATCAGAATGACTCAATGTATTGAGAGTGTTGCCATCATCAAAAAGGGGGAGATTGTTGTGCCCCTGTGGTTTTGATGATTGGTTGTTGGTTTTGATGATTGGTTGTTGGTTTTGATGATTGGTTGTTGATATGAGTCAATCAAATGTTCAGTCATCTTGCTGCTCAGACTAGATTAACATATTTGATGCTCAGTCATGTTACATGCTAAACTGATGCAATAAAACATTCATTGCTGTGGTTTTGATGATTGCTGGTTGATGTGAGTCACTGTGAGTCATCTTGCTGAAATGAGTCATTGTCCTTCATATGCTCAGTCAGGTTATCTGCTTACACTGTGACTCATTGCAATTGAAGTTTCAGACTGTTATCTGCTACATAAAGCTTTCATATGCATTTACAGTCTATTCATTGAAATGAATGGGTCAATGTAAGTTTTGTTTAGCTTGCATGCCTCATAGCTCGTGCACGTTTCATCAATCACAGGTTCGTGCACAAGTAGGCTTGGCAAGTATTCAGTTAAGAGAGCTATGGAAGCTCGTGCAGGCTCTGGCTTAGGCTGATTCGTGCATACTTAACCCCGTGCACATTTTTGGCTGCCATAAAGTTCGTGCATTTCTTGCTTTGAACAATGTCCGTGCATAGTCTGTCCACCTTGTGGTGTTTTCACAATTGTGTCATCATAGAACCTTGTGTATCTGGTCTTCGTGTTGTTTCTCCTCACAATCCCGGAAAGACTTCGTGTCGTCTAAGTCCACAACACTTCGTGTTAATTTTTATGGCTACCAGGTAAACTGCTATGAGGTAGTATGTTGTGTGTCCGTATTGTTTTCTTCACACTACGTGTCGAGTTAGCCATGTTGTCGTCTGATTGAGTGTTGTCTTTCACCTCGTGCAGTCTTTGTTTACTGTGTTGTTTCCATGTCATCCGTTTGTATTCCTGTCTTCGAGTCCTTTTTCGCTGAGTCTCTAAGTCAGTCTAAGTTCAAGTGTTCGTTTCACTTCGTGTTGTTTTCTCTTCTCATGACTTCGTGTCGTGTTCCTGAAGCTGCTCTAAAAGTTCTGATGAACTTCGTGTAGTTTTTCCTGTAGATCTCGTGTCGTTCCTACTTAGTAAGCACACTTCGTGACGGTTACTGTTGACCACGTCCTCGTGTTGTGTTTACATCTTCGTGTTGGTTTCATGCACTCCGTGTCGTCTTCTTTGTTTCATTCTGTTCTCATCTCATTTCGAGTCGTTTCCTTGCATACTGTCTTCGTGTTGATTGGCACTTCGTCTTGGTTACAACACCTCGTGTTGTACTGTTTGACTTCGTGTCGGTTTCGGTTGCAGTCCATGTTGTTTTCATGTCGTTCTCCTTATTGCCACCTCGTGTCATTTTTCTTATTAAGTCTTCGTGTCGCTTTACCTCGTGCAGTGTTATCCCGTGTCATTTACTGTTTCGACTTCGTGTCGTTATCAGCCCGTGTTGTTTTCATCGCGTGTCGGTTACTGTTTCGTCTCCGTGTTGTTTCATGTCTTCGTGTTGTTTTCACCTCGTGTCGTTTTTCACTTCGTGTCAACTTCACTTCGTGTCGTTTTCACTTCGTGACAACTCTGACTTCGTGTCATGTTTTCACACTTCGTGTCGTTGTTTTTACTTCGTGCTGTTCTTACCGTCTTCGTGTTGGTCCTTCTCACTAGACCTCGTGTCGTTTTTGCTTTGACCACACTTTGTGTAGTTCTCTTTGAAGTATTATCTTTGTCACAGCATATCTCGTGTCATCTTTTATGTCTGTTTGTTTAACTTCGTGTTGGTTTCTATTTTGTTTACATATATCTCGTGTCGTTCTTCTTTTTACCTCGTGTTGTTTTATAAACCTCACTTCGTGTCGTTCTCTTCGTTGTATCTGCTCTGTCACAGTGTATCACGTGTCATCTTCTTTGTTGTGTTAGCCTTGTTCAGTGTATCTCAGTTCGTTCACTTCCAACCTCGTGAAGTAGTCACCCTGTGCTGACATTACATACCTCGTGCGCCTTAGCTTTAAATAAGCATGCAGCGAACTCTGATTGACTAATGGTGTTAATCTCATTACAGGTCCGAGGAAGAACATTTCACACACCTGGGCTGCACGTGATCCAAGACAAGAGGAACAAAATGCAATGAAGGCACGTGGCAAGAAAGTTCTGGATCAAGCGTGGGAGGCACACGCGTCTTGTGCCCTATCCACCTGCTGCTGATGCTATATAAGGAAGCCTTCGTCCACAGATGAAGGTTGATCGAGTTGGCAAGGAGAAAAGCTCACACAGAGAGCCACGATCCAGATAGAAGAAGAAAAGAGAAAGAAGAAGAGCAGAAGGAGAAGAAGAGAGGTAGAGAGCTCGAGAAGAGAGTGAAGAAGAAGAAGTGCAGCAAGAGAGTGAGAGATTAAGAGAGTAGAAGAAAGAGAGAGAGAGAGATAGAAGTGTGAGCCGAAGAGAATAGAAGAGCAGAGATTGAGAGAGTGAAAGAAAAGAAGAAGAAGAGAAGAGAAGAGGAAGAAGAACTTACCTGAAGATCCGTCTACTGGACCGTGGATCAAATCCAGGCCAGCCAGCTCCTGCGAGAGCCACATTTGTTTTTATCTTTTCAGCTTTCTGTTGCTGGTTTCGTTTTTGTTTTTATCCATTTACTGTATTTCCGATCCTCTGTGGAGAGATCGGGGTTCCTCCTGTGGGCTCAGGAGAAGGGAGACTTTGTGTCTTCGGTTTGCAAGTAGCTGGGTGCTACTTGTGGTTGGTACCCTCCGGTGTGGAGGAAGAGAGACTTACGTCTCTGGTTGCCTTTGGCAGGGTGTCATCGGTTGTTTCCCTCCGGGTTGGAGGAAGGGAGATTTATCTCCGGTTGTGCTTCCCTCTGGGGTTCAGAGGAAGAGAGACTTGGGTCTCTAGGTTCCCCTCCGGGTTGGAGGAAGGGAGACTTGTCTCCGGTTCTGGGCTTGTGGATTCAAGTCCAGGGGTTCCCTCCAGGTCTGGAGGAAGAGAGACCGTGTGTCTCTGGTTTGCTAGTGACTGGTGTCACTAGTGGTTCCCTCCGGTTGGGAGGAAGAGGGGAGGCTGTTCCCCTGGTCAAGCTGTTTGGCAGCATTTGTTGCAGACTGAGTCTGCTGTTTCTAGCGTGAGCTAGTGGAAGCCACACTCGGTTTGAGTGTGGGGTGGATGTAGGTCTGCTGGACCGAACCACCTAAAAACCCCTCTTGCATTGTGGTTTGATTGCTTATGATTTGCTTCCGCTAGATGAATGCATAAGGGCGCTCCATGCGGTTGGCTTCGGGTTGAGAAGAAGAGTTAATTAGTCTTTTTAGAATGTTTTAATTTGTCAAGAGAGCGAAATTCTAGTTAAGCGTCTCCTTGTCAAATTCAGTCTAGTTAGCATCCTAGTGATCTCACTGTATGCTTGTTTGGTTCTGCAACTAACTATTAGCTTTTAAGCTTATCTAGTTTGCGAACTAGTAATTCTAGTGAGCATCATTTTTTTAACTGGGCGAAAGGTTTTCAAAGGGTTATATTCATTCACCCCCCCTCTGAATACTGCACCGAACCTAACAACACCGACTTTCAAACGTATGTTAACGGTGATATGCATTGACCTTAGTTGTGTGAAGGCACAACTAGCACCGACCTCAGTATAGCTGATGTAAACTAGCATCGACCTTATCAAGCTAGCATCGACCTCGAATAGTGATGTGCACCGACTTGTTTTAGCACAAAACAAGAGCTGCACTGACCCTATGTGCTAGACACCATGTGCTAGCATCGACCTCAATATGACACGCACAGACTTAATGCATCATACACAGTTATGGCATTACAAAAACATTGACAGCACCAAGACCTTATCAATGCAGAACACTAAATGCAGTAACAGCACATATGACATCATGCACCAATGAGTCATAGTGTTTGCTATCATCAAAACCACAGGGACAGAACACTAAATACAGTAACAACACATATGACATCATGCACCAATGAGTCATAGTGTTTGCTATCATCAAAACCACAGGGACACAATAATTCGTTCCGTACTCGACCGGCTTGTAAAACCTTATTGTAGATAGACTGTACGAGGGAAAGAAGAGGAGTAAAAAAGGGAGAGAATTTTAAATTTTAACCCTCATTATCTTATATACTTCTAAATTAGTCCATCTAGTTCAAATATTTCTTTAAAAGCTTCCGCATCCTTCCTCTTTATCACACATTCAGACACACACACACACACAAAGTTTGAATTGTTGCAAATCTCTGTAGATAGACAATAGGAAGAGAA
Organism: Amorphophallus konjac; assembly: GCA_022559845.1. Taxonomy (NCBI): domain Eukaryota; kingdom Viridiplantae; phylum Streptophyta; class Magnoliopsida; order Alismatales; family Araceae; genus Amorphophallus; species Amorphophallus konjac. The sequence goes on from CM040123.1 coordinate 335,789,237, forward strand.
ATCGAAGAAAAAAAATAAGAGAATTCCAATTTAACCCCTATAATCTTTTATATTTATGAATTAACCCCTCCAACCCAAATATTTTTTAGCAGCTCTCTCTCTCTCTCTCTCTCTCTCACACACACACACACACACACACAAAATTTGATTTAGTGCTATTCTCTGTAGAATGAGGAAGAGAAAAAAGAGGGAGAGAATTTTAAATTTTAACCCCTATAATAAAATGTTTAACCCCTATAGTATTTTAGTTTTATAAATTAGCTACCCTAATTCAAATATTTATTTAACAACTTTCCCATCTTTTCTCTCTATCACACACACACAAAGTTTGAATTATTGCAAATCTCTGTAGACAGACCGTAGGAGGGAAACAAGAGGAGAAAAAAGGGTGAAAATTTTAAAATTTAACCCTCATCATCTTATATACTTCTAAATTACCCCCTCTCATTTAAATATTTCTTTAACAGCTTCCCCATCCTTCCTCTCCGCAGGGTTTGTGGACGACGAAATCGGGGCAGGTAGAGAGAAGGAGGTAGACGAGGATGAATTACTGTGTGATATAGGAAAGGTGGTGGAAAGTACGAACTGAAGGAAACACACACTCTAGTGGAACATAGAGAAACTAGACTTATCCAATCTCTGGTACGGGGCGGAGATAGGGATCCGAAGATCCTCTCACGCAAGCTAACTACCTCCTCAACAGGCATGGCCTATTGTTTCAAGAGCAGCTTTTAATATACCGGGTATTGGGGTAGAATATGCTGGGACTCTAGGAAACGAAGGAATGCAAGATGTTGACACGAGTAACGATGACGATGTAAGTAGCGTCACAAGAACGGGGAATAGGGGGGTACAAATTGGGTGGTGAAACGCTGGAAAAATATCCGACGAGGGTTGTCTCTACTGGGTTCAAGAACAAGGGGACAAACGAAGTGAGGATACGAAATTATAGTAGAATATCACTCACCAGGAGATCATAACAATAATATAAACAAAAGTGAACCACCGCGAGACATTGGTCTTTGCGGGATTTTTATAAGAATATATATATAGTAGTAAATATATATATATGTATAGTAAACCACCGCGGTATATTGGTTTTTGTGGGATTTGAGCAAAAATAAAAATAACATGAATGAAATGACAGAATAGAGATTACAGAATGAAACCTCTGCGAGGAACTTGTTCCATTAACGGGATTTGAACAGAAATAAAAATAACAAGAATGCAATGACAGAACGAAAATTACAGAATGAAATCTCCGCGAGGAACTTATTCCATTCACGGGATTTAAACAGAAATAAAAATAACAAGAATGAAATGACAGAACGAAAATTACAGAATGAAACCTCCGCGAGAAACTTGTTCCATTCACGGGGCTTGAACAAAAATAAAAATAACAAGAATGAAATGACAGAATGAAGATTACAGAATGAAACCTCCACGAGGAACTTGTTCCATTCACGGGATTTGAACGGAAATTAAATGGGGAGGGGAACCGCCACGGGGAATGATCCTCCGCACGGGTGAGACATACCGCCGCGGGAAATGACTCTCTGTGCGGTGTTGATGCAGGAATACCGCCGCGGGAAATGACTCTCCGCGTGGTGTTGAGGGTGTGATCGCCCGGGGCTAAGAACCCCACAATGGAAAGAGTCTGATCGCGTACGTCCCGGGAGCGGAACCAGTGCGGGTCCTTTCTTCCTCTTCTTTCGGCCGGCCGACGAAGAGGGTTTCCTTTGGTTACCCTGGCTGGTGTTAATTCTTTTTATTATTTTTATTATTTTTATTGCTTGTTTGTTCTTTTTATTATTTTTATTCTTTTATATTGAGAGGGATTTGGAGGGGGAAAGAGAGAAATCGTGAGATATAGAAAAATGAAGAGAGAAATCGAGACGAGAAAAGATATAGAGAGAGAGTGGGATATAAAGACTAATAATAAAAATAAAAATATTACTAAGAATATATATATAGAGAGAGAAAGATTCTTCTTTTTTTATGTTTGAGTAGGGTCAAGAGAGAGGAAGAGAGAGGGGATTCCTCTTTTTTTATAGATATCTTAAGATAAAAAATGGAGAGGGGAGGAAATGAACACTTATTCATAAAATATGCATATATGTACATACATACATACATAATAAGACTCACGTACGTGCATGTTGAGTAGAGAGAGGGAGAGAATAAAGAGATGTAGAGATAGTGAGAATAAAAAAGGATAGAATAATAGATTGAGAATTAACGTGTGTGCATGTGTGTTCTAGGGGGATAGAGAGAAGAAGTGAGAGTTAGAGAGAGAAAGAGAAAGGGGGAGAGAGAGACCGTGAGAGATAGAGAGAGGAAGAGAGGGATCGCGGAGAGAGAGAGAGAGAGAGAGAGAGAGAGAGAGAGAGAGGGAGGTAGAGAGAGAATGGGTGCGTGAGTGGGAGAGAGGTGGGACGTGTTGAGAAGAGAGAGGGAGAGAGAGTGAGCGAGGGACCGACTGAGTGGTGCGGCAGGTTAGAGAGAGAAAGGGTTGCAACGACGGTGGATATTCATGGGAGTGGCACTGGGTGGTGGCGGGGTGTATGAGGGAGAGTGGAGATGAGAGATGAGTGGGACAAGGCTATCCTGGGGAGAGGCGTAGTGACCGGTGGGTGGCTAAAGGTTAGAGAGAGGGAGAGGCCTGCGGCAAGGAGGGTGACGGTGGGGAAGCCCGGACGGAGGTCGCCGGCGGCAATGGTGGTATCGTGAGGGTGATAGAGAAGGATAGTTGGTGTGTGAGGTTAGAGAGAGGAAGAGGGTGAGAGAAAGATGAAGAGAGGGCGAGGGAAGTGCAGTGGGAGGTAGGTTGCCCGCGGTGGTTGAGTGGAGAGATGGAAGAGAGGATGGGTTGTATGGGTTAGAGAGAGGGAGGGTGAGAACGGTGAGAGGGTTAGAGAGAGAGAGAGAGGAAAGGGCCGCTGTGTCGCGGGCAAGCGACGCCGACGAAGACGGGCGGGAGGCAAGGCTGCCTGGATCCGAAGTAGTGGGGTGACAACGCCGACGAGGAGGGTGCTGTGGCGACGACGGTGGGTGTAGAAGAGGAGGCGACGACGGCATCGCGACAGTCACGGCGGTGGAGGGATGCGACTGCGGCGGCGGTTGTGGGTGCAGGTAGGAAGGTGAAAGAGGAGAAGGAAGGGTGGCGGAGGCGGTTGGGTTAGAGTGAAAAGAGAGGGAGAGAGCAGGTCTGCTGGGCTCCGGTGTGAGAGGGACTACTGCGGAGGGGGTTGGTACGGAGGAGAGGTTGGTGTGGTGAGAAAGAGGGAGAGGTCGGGGGAATGGTTTCTCTGCCGGGCTGAGAGGAAGAGAGAGGGAGGTGGGAAGGTGTAGTGTGAAGGAGAGAGTGAGAGATGGTAGATGGCCGGAGGCTAGAGAGAGAGAGGAAGAGACGGACGGTTGATAGCAGAAGCAGGAGGAGGCGTGCATGGGGAGGTTAGAGAGAGAGGGAGGCGAGAGATGGTGAGCAGAAGGGAAAGGGCTCGCGACAGTGAGACGCAGGGTGAGAGATGGTGAGGGAGATGAGTACGTGATGGTTGGAGAGGGGGTGGTGTCTAGCTGCAGCGGTAGTTAGAGGAAGAAAAGAAGAGGGAGAGAATTTGGGTAAAATAGAGAGGGAGAGGGTGTGAGTGTTAGTGTTGGTGTGCTACAGGCCAATTTAGGGTCGGGTAGGCCCAATAGTTGTATGATCTTGTTCATTATAATAAAATGATATTTGAGCGTAAATATGTGATTGCATATTACTTTACGATGTTCCTAGGATATGTGGTTGTAAAGCCAACTCGAGATGGGATCTCGATCATGAGACTGACTTTACGTGGACACATATCTTAAACTGTTTCTGGTTGGAGGGTAATCGCTCAGAGACTTTGATTACCTATTAAACCAGTACACATGATGTGTGAGTAAGCAGTCTCATGGTCACTGGTGCGGGGCGCCGACACATATGTGTAAGTGTACGTCCTGGGAGGATGTACAGTGAACTGATCCGCTATTGGATCTTCAGATGGTTGATTATACCTAATGTCAACTGAAGATCCAACTGTCTCAGTAGCATCGTTGGTCCTTTGACCTGAGACATTGATCAGATCTTACACGAGGACTGGAATGGTTTAATTACTTGGCTAAGTGACTTTAACCATAAGTCATGAATTGCCGAGTCATTAACCATTTCAGGATACGTGTGAAGATCATCAATAGTCAAGAGGGGATCGCTCACTGTCGGGTATATATCAGACAGTTAATGGGTCATGACACTGACGCTCCATTAAATCCCTGGCCAGGGTCGTGTGAGTTTGTTTAGAACGGACGTCATGCACTTAAAGGAGGTCATAGTCAAATGGCACGATCATGGGGTTTGACAGAAACCATACCCTCGATCGAACCAGACTCATAGAAGGAGCGAGTGATTATAGCGACGCGACAACTGTAGACTTACAGGTACCAGACAGGGTGGTTTAAACCCGGCGTCCTCTAGGATGACGTGAATTTGCTTGACCCAACGTGATCAAAGGTTTAGAATTAATTAAACTATTATTCGGCTCTAGTAGAAGCGAATAATAAGTTTAATTTACTTCTAATTGGGAATTAGAAGTTAATGGGCCTTAAACTAGAGTGACTATGGGCCTAGAGGATCACACACAATGGATTCTTGGGTGACGGATTATTATTATACAAATGTATATGTTAAAAGCCTTAAATTCCTTTTGGAAAGGAGTATAAAAATGGCTTAATACATATGTATAATAATAAGAAGGATATATATACAATTTTGGTCCTTATGGGTTCTTTAGAAAAGGACCTAATCCTATATATATGCCACCTACATGAAAACCTTTCTTCTTCTTCCAACCAAGCATTACAAGAAGAAAAAAGAGAGGTTTTCTCTCCTCCCCTTTCCTCCCTATTGCTCTCTCTCTCCCTAAAAGCTCTTTCTCTCTCTAGAAGGGAAAGCTTGGGGAAGATCGTGCTGGGTGGATACTGTCGCTGCGCGAGGATCCGTGTGGATCAGCTCTAAAGGCCGTACATCTATGCGGCTCAGTGTTCGTGAAAACTGCATCGGGCACTGCGGACAGCGTCGTTCTGCGCAAGGTATAAATCTGCAACCTGTAGTTAGTGGTTGGAAATTTAATGCATCGATTAGAGCACGGTTCTAGGATTCCATCAAGCCGAGTTCAGGTAAATAATTTTTATTATCTGCTGCGTTGCCCGAACAGGGCTGTTTGAATCCTTACAGTGAGCTTGTGTGAGTTAGAGAGGTAGTGAGAAGAGGAGGCCGACGGGGTCGACGGTGGAGGAAGCTTGCGGGGGATAGCCGGTGGCGGAGGAGTGCAGGGTCGTATGTGGGAAGAAGAGAGAAGCGACGGTGGTGAGGAGGGTGGCTCGCAGCGAGAGAGAGGAAGAGAGTGGGTGAGAGGGGGGGTCGGCCGCAGTGTGTATGGGGAGAGTGCAGTGGGTTCCGTTGAAGGGATGGGTGTGCATGGGATGTGAGGGATGGGGGGAGAGGGCCTCCGGCGATGGTCGTGGTGAGTTAGAGAGAGAAAGATAGGGGGAGAGATCTCGTGGGAGTAAGAGAGAAAGAGGGAGAGAGAGAGAAAAAAGAGAGAGATCGAGAGAGGGAGAAAGAGAGAGAGAGTGAGACCATGAGGGGGAGTGAGATCGTGAGAGGGCTAGAGAGAGAGACCGTGAATGGGAGAGAGATCGTGAGGAGTCCGATGGGGGGTTGCCGACGGGATGGATGACGGCGAGATGGAGTTGGCCGGCGGGACTGACGACGGCGGGAGGGTGAGAGAGACGACGGCCGGCGGGACTGACGACGGGGTGGTGACGGGATGAAATGGCCGCGGTGGTGGTGCAGTGACGGAGAGAAAGGAAGATGTAGAGAGTAGGTGGTGAGGAGGGCAACGGCGGGGTTCACAGAGAGGGGAGGTGTTCTGCGATGACAGAGAGGGTGAGGAGGAGGCTCAGTGAGGAAGGGTTGGTGGGAGGAAAGGCTCACGTGAGAAGAGGAGAGGGTGAGAGAGGTCTCACGGCGGGGGTGTAGGCTGCATGGTGAGAGGAAGAGAGTGCGGTTCGGTTGTTACATGCAGAGAGTGAAGGGGAGGTGATGTGGAGGGTGCATTGGGGTGAGGCTCGCGACGATAGTAGAGTAGAGAGACAGTGTGAGGGGGGAGGGGTGTTCGTGGTGAGGTGGCAGTGGGAGAGGGAGCTCGCAGCAGCGTGGGCGACGTCGAGGAGGTGGCGCGGGTATCGATGGTGGCGACGAGGTGGGGCACCGGCAGCAACTCAACGGCGAAGAGTGAGAGGGATGGCAAAGATGAGGTGGAGCGGCAGTGGTGACGGGGGAGCTGGGACTCGCGGCGGTATGAGAGGGAGGTGTTGAGGCGGTCACCAGCGTCGGTTGGGCAAAAGAGAGAGAGAGAGTGAGAGGAGGAGGGTCTCGCGGCGGGGTTATGTGGACACACTTTTCGACACGCTCATTTGTTTGTTCTTTAAGTCAGTTTATTCGGTGGGTTTATTCATTTATTAAGTGTGTGGACATGCCAGTCACAGAGTGACGATTTATTGTGCGCTCGATCTGACTAATCAAACAATTGTGTAGTTCGTGTCGGGACCAAAACCCGCCGTGTCATAAAGGTCACGATGTCATTTACATCCCCTCGGAGAGGGGAACACCGTTGATTAATCACCGGAAATCAGGGCCTCATGGCCAGGAAATTATATCGAGAGAAACAAGATGATAGCGATCTTGAATCAGATGAAAAGCCCTATGTCTAGGGAAGCAAGCATTCGAAACATGTCGGTCACTCAAGGGGCTAGTTAATGTTCAGACGAGTGTCCGGCTTGAGAGTATCGTAATCGTCGCTGGAAAATCGGAGCATATGTATGCCGGGGTGCAGCAAATTTATTGTTCAGAGAAATGAAAAATATTCGGTTGAATCCCGGTTAGAATGGTAGGAAATCAGTGAGTTTATTGGCCCGGTAAAAGATCAAGCCAAGACCATTTTGGGGAAGCTTGTCGCGGTCAAAGCGAGACTTGCGTGGGCATCATTAATATTTTCGGTGCCGAAAGGCAGTGGGAAAATGTCCCGGGATTAGATCCCAAAACAAAGATATGTTCAAAGATAGCGGGCTGTAGGCCTAGGATATGGGTCAGGCAATGACCATGATTAGGGCGAACCTATGGTCTACGCATGACCCAGGAAGGTTTTATCAATATTCCCATGCAAAGGGTCCAGGGATGACGAGAACCTTCTCGTTCCATTCAGATTTTGTCAGTCATTCATGGACCACTTTATGTTCGGACAAAGGTCCGTATTGAAGGTACGACGTAAACGGAAACAAACCCATACAAATGTATGCCGAGTTTACGGTAATTTCAATGACAGAGCGGAAACGAATCCCAATGGGAACGAGTCCGATTTGATGAACTATCGGCCCAGGGCAATGTCGGCTCACGGCCATATTGGGGTGATCCTCGAGGTTCGAGCCCGACCTAGAGGGGCAACGTTAATATTCCCTTTACACCGGGTCTTGAGGAGAAACGAGGCCGCGGAGCAGATCTCATCGTTTTATTATTGTTTAAACTTTTATTATTATTTTTTTGTTATCTTATATTTTTTTTGGTGAGTTTGTTATTATTATTGTTTATTTTTTTATTTTTATTTTTATTATTTATTATTTATTATATATATATATATATTAAGTTTGTTATTATTATTGTTAAGTTCATCATTATTATTACTTAATTTTTTTTATTATTATTTATTTATTAAGTTTTTTTTGAATTTGTTATTATTATTATATATTGTTATTATTATTTATCCCTTTTGTGAGTTTGTTGTTATTATTATTATTTTTGTTGTGTTTAGGGCATGTGTGGGAGGATGAGCCAGAAGGGCTTGAGAAGGGTCTATGCAGGCTGGGCCCTAGGTCAGTGCAAGCATGGTGAGATCTGCACAAGTTTAGATTGGAGGTCGATGCAGCTGGGGGCTGAGGTCGGTGCAGGCTGAGCGAAGTCTATGCACATGCTGAACTAAGGTCAGTGCACCTGGCACAGGGGCGAAGGGAGGTCTGAGCACGTCAGGGACTGAGGTATGTGCAAGCTAGGCACAAGGCATGGATGCATGTCGATGCATATGGGCCAAGGTCAGAGCATATGTGGGGCTGAAGGTCTGTGCATGCTAAGCAAGGTCCGAGCATGTTTGGTAGGGTCTATGCATGTTGAGGTTTAGGGTCAGTGCACATGGGATGAAGTCTGCGCACATTGGGGTTTAAGGTCTATGCACGTGCGGATAGGGTCTGTGCAGGTTTTGGGTTTAAGGCTTATGCATGTGGGTTCGAGGTCTGTGCACGTTCCGGGTAGAGGATGGGGGAAGGTCGGTGCAGCAGCAACTGAGTCAAGGCAAGGTCGGTGCAGCTGGGGGGAATAAGGTCAGTGCACGTTGCACCAAGGCCGAACGCAAGTCAATGCATGTTCCATGTGTGTAAGGGACAAGGTAGTTGCATGTTGCACCGAGGCTGAAAGGAGGACAATGCGTTGTTTCACCAAGGTCGGTGCATGTTTGAGTTGTGAAGGGGACAAGGTCGGTGCACGTTTGCCTGGGCCAAGGCAAGGTCAGTGCAGGTTCTGTTAGGCCAATGGGCAAGGTCGGTGCAGTGTTCGGGCTGGGCCAGCATAAGGTCGGTGCAGGTTTAGAACAAGGTCGGTGCATGTTCAGGCCATGAAGGGGCAAGGTCGGTGCAATGTTTGCCTGGCTAGCATGAGGTCGGGGCAGGTCAGGTTCAGCCCTAGGAGAGGTCAGTGGGAGTTTGGTTGGGCCAAAGGGGAGGTCGGTGCAAGTTCCAGATAAGGCCGGTGCAAGTCTAGTTGGCTAGGGGGATGAGGTCGGTGCAAATTTGCCTGGGGCCAGCATGAGGTCGGTGCAAGGTTGCTCAGGCCCAGGGAAAGTCTGTGCACATTGGAGATGTGTAGAAGGCAAGGTCAGTGCACGTCTAGAACAAAGGCTGGGGAAGATCAATGCAAGAGGGTTAAGGTCAGTGCAAGAGGGCTAAGGTCAGTGCGGGTTGGCCACAATCTATGCAACTGAAGTGTGCCAGGTTAGGGGTGCACCGTTCGGGGCAGACCCAAAGTGTGCCGCCAGGAGGGGGTGTAAGTGTACCGGGTGAAGGGCCAACTTGGGTGCACCGGGTGAAGGTTAGGTTGAAGGGAGGCCGATGCAGGAGTGCCAGAGGTCTGTGCAGCTATGGCTGGCTCGAGGGGAAAGGTCTATGCAGCTGGGGAGTTTTCCTTTATTCATGAAACGCAAGTGTAGGGTTTCTTTTTTTTTTATGGAATGCATGTGAGGAGTTTCTTTTATTTGATTTTTTTTATTCATATTGATCATATGGTTATGTTCGACAGTCCGTCATAATGATGCGGGTGTTCAGTTATTCAGGCTCTCCGTGGCTCGTTGTTATTTCGGCGAGGCCGTTACATTAGTGTTTATTCTGTTTATCTGTTGTTCCTTTTTTGCATTATTACTTTTCTTTTGTTATTATTGTTATTATGTTAATTCTGGTGAAAATTCGACAGCATCTCCCCAGGACCCAGATGCTATGGGGGTGAAAGGGGAACAAGCCCACAAGGAGTGGCATGACCCAACAACTCGAGGTGTGTGCCAAGGCAACGACACCTTTAAGAAAGCTTTGGAAAACCATGGGAAAACAACAAGCGAGAAACACTAGGCTGAAACGGGCCAAGGATGCATAGACTGGAAGTGGTCTAGGTGTGCCGGGCTGGAATGGCCAGGCGGGTGTGTTGGACAGGGCCAGGCGGGCGCGTACCGGTTGGATGGGTTGGAGGGTGCACCTGGTGGAGATGGGCCAGGACTGCACCGGGTATGGAGGTTAGAGGTGTGCCAGACTAGGTAGGCAAAGGGTGTACCGGCTACAGGGTTAGGCGTGCCGGGTAAGGCAGGGTCGAAGGGACTAAGGATGTGCTGGCCGGGAGAGGTTTGGGTAGAAAACGCACGAGCTATTGGCTAAGCCCAGGGCGTTGAATGGGAACCAAGGACTTTGGTTGCTTAAGGGAAAGAGCCAACGGTGTTCGAAAAAGGGGGAAGCTCTGTTGTAGGGGGGCCAATGGAAGGCGACCAACCTGTTGTCGTCATACCAGGGTGCTACCCATTGGGTTTGGATAGACCGGCATGTCGCAGAGCGAGCGAGGCAAGAAGTAAGAAACTAACAGGTGGAAAAGAAAACTAGTCGCCGATCACATTGCACAGGGAGCAAACTATCATGAACAACAACACACAAAAAAAAGAACGATGACTTCATTCACAAAAGAAAGGGATGGTATAGATCATGACCAAGAAGGCCAGATACAATATAACGCGTCGGAGCTAGGAGGGGGAAAGAAGTACAAGTAAAAGAAACCCGAAGAGAAGAACAGTTTAGGAGAGGAACGGGCCCAGAAGGAGGAGGCTATGGCTGCCTGTCCTCCCCCGTCCTCTCCTGCTACATGTTTTTTTTTATTCCTCTTCTTCTCTCCCTCCCTCTATGCGTGGACGGTGGTGGACGGAGCAGTAGCCCTCCCTCTCTTCCTCTCTTCTGACCTTCTCTTTTTCTCTTCTTCTTTTTCTTCTCTTATTCTCTTCTTTTCTTCCTCGTTCAGCCTCTGTTGAGAGCCACACCTTTTCTTCTTTCTTCAGGGGTTTATATCTATCTTCCCGTTGACCCACGCTGGCCATGGTCGTTAATGGGGATTGACCCCAGTCTTGTCTCCCGGACAGGGGCAGCTCACGTGGGTGCTTTGGGCGTTGACAGCTGGGCAAGCTCCCAGTTGGCTGGACGTGATTCTGCTGCGCGCCAAGGATCACACGCAATGACCGCCGTGCTTGCCGTCGGCTGTACCGGTCCAGACAATGCAACGCTTCACCGGGTGATGAAGGGGGCACACTGCACCAGGTGGAGTGGTTGACGGGCTCACCGGTAGAAGGGCTGGCCAAAGTGTGCCGTTGGAGGCCTGGCAGGTGTGTGCCACTGGAGTGGGCTCGTGTGGTGTGCCGTTGAAGGCTAAGGTGAGTGTACCGTTGAAGGCTCTTGAAAGTGTGCCACTGGGGGATTCAAGGAGTGTGTTGCTGGGGCTTAACTAGTGTGCCGCTGGGGCATCCCACGGAGTGTGGCGCTGGAGGCACCAGGGGAGTGTGTTGCTGGAGGCTTGAGGAAGTGTGCTGTTGGAGGGCTTGAAGGGGGCTTCCTTTTCTTCTTTTCTTCTTCTCATCTTCTCTTCCCTTTTCTCCTCTTCTTTATTCCCCTGCACGTAAACATGGGGTGAGAAATTTTTAGTGTCCACAAATGCCCCCCACCTGTAGGCGGCGCAAGCGAGGGATGAGAGAGCGGGGCCTGCGGGTGCAGACCGACTAAGAGATTCATCAACATGATGAGGAGAACGGGTCCACGGACCGAAGTTAAGGTCAGGAACCCATGCCACGTGGGCCAGCACCTGGGAAGTAGGCTATGAAAGCCGAAGTTATCGAAAAGCGGGCTATGAGAGTCGAGGTTGGGCAAGGCGAGCCACGGGGCGAAGAGAAGGGTTTATTCCTTTAATGATCCGGACAGCAGATCCAAATCAAAAGGGGATTCGTCACCCAGGGGGACAGAGAGGAGAGTTTGTTGATTCAACGGAGATATTCGTCACCCGAAAGGGACGGAGAGAGGAACTTGTTGATTCAACGATCTGAACGAGAGGTCCGGATCAAATGGACTATTCGTCACTGAAAGAGGCGGGGAGAAGAGTTTTGTTGATTCAAAAGGGATATTCGTCACCCGAAGGGACGAAGAGAAGAGTTTATTGATTCAATGATTTGGACGGGAGGTCCGGATCAAACGAGTTATTCGTCATCCGAAGGGACGGAGAGGGGAGTTCGTTGATTCAACGATCTGAACGAGAGGTCAGGATCAAAGGGATATTCACCACTCGAGGGGACGGAGAGAAGAGTTTGTTGATTCAATGACCTGGACAGAAGGTCCAAATCAAGAGGGGTATTCGTCACCCGAGGGGATGGAGAGAAGAGTTTGTTGATTCAAAAGGGATAATTGTCGCCCAAAGGGACGGAGAGAAAAGTTTGTTGATTCAATGATCTGGACAGGAGGTCCGGATCAGACGGGTTATTCGTCACCCGAAGGGACGGAGAGGAGAGTTTGTTGATTCGAAAGAGGTATTCATCACCCGGAGGTACAGAGAGAAGACTTTGTTGAATCAATGACCCGGACAGAGAGTTCAAATCAAAAGGGGTATTCGTCACCCGAGGGGACGGAGAGAAGAGTTTGTTGATTCAATAGGAGTGTTCGTCACCCGAAGGGACGGAGAGGGGAATTCGTTGATTGAAAAGAAGTGTTCGTCGCCCGAAGGGACGGAGAGAAGAGTTTGTTAATTCAATGACCTAGACGAAAGGTCTCGGTCAAAATGGGTTGTTCGTCACCTGAAGGGATGGAGAGAAGACTTTATTCATGTAATGACCTAGACGGAAGATCCAAATCAAAAGGATTGTTCATGACCCCGAAGGGACGGAGGGGTGGTCAAGTCGTTGACACGGGCTAGTGTTAGCACAAGGAAAAGGGGATGATTCCTTACCCGAACGGCAGGCTCGGGCCGGGGTGAAAGGTTGCTTTATTCTTTAATGTGCCGGGGGAACCGGCCAAGAAAGGTCTTTTAGTTCTCCAACTGTGCAGAAAGTCTACGAGCCATATTGGAGAAAGGGAGTCTTTTTATTTTTCGGATGGATGGAAAGTCCAGGGTGAGGTGACAAGGAGCTGTTCATTCTCTAACCAGACGGGAGGTCCGAACCAAAGTGAAAGGAATCTTTTTATTCTATAGTTGGGCGGAAGGCCCGATCTAGAATGGAGATAGTCTTTTAGTTCTCTGGCTGGGCGACAGGCCCGAACCCAAGTGAAAGGAATCTTTTTATTCTCTAGCCGGGCGGAAGGTCCGATCTAGAGTGGAAAGAATCTTTTAGTTCTCCAACCGGACGGAAGGTCCGATCTAGAGTGAAAGGAATCTTTTTATTCTCTAGCCGGGCAGAAGGTCCGATCTAAAGTGGAGATAGTCTTTTTGTTCTCTGGCTGGGCGACAGGCCCGAACCAAAGTGAAAGGAATTTTTTTATTCTCTAGCCGGGCGGAAAGTCTGATCTAGAGTGGAAAGAATCTTTGAGTTCTCCAGTCAGACGGAAGGTCCGATCTAGAGTGAAAGGAATCTTTTTATTCTCTAGCCGGGCGGAAGGTCTGCTCTAGAGTGGAGAGAGTCTTTTTGTTCTCTGGCTGGCCGACAGGCCCGAACCAAAGTGAAAAGAATCTTTTTATTCTCTAGTCGGGCGGAAGGTCCGATCTAGAGTGGAAGGAATCTTTTAGTTCTCCAGTCGGACAGAAGGTCTGATCTAGAGTGAAAGGAATCTTTTTATTCTCTAGCCGGGCAGAAGGTCCGATCAAGAGTGGAGAGAGTCTTTTTATTCTTTGGCTGGGCAACATGCCTGAACCAAAGTGAAAGGAATCTTTTTATTCTCTAGCGGGACGAAAGGTCCGAACCAAAGTGAAAGACTTTGATGTTCTTTAATGCGCCAGGAGTACTGTCTGTGAAATCCGAACCCAGGAAAGTGGACCGCAAGGACTAGAATCGGTGTTGCGGAAGTAGGCCGTGAAGGCTGAAATCGGGAAAGCAGACTACAAGAGCCGTAATCGGGAAGCTGGCTACAAAAGTCGAAATTGGGGAGCAGGCTATGAGAGCCCAAATTGAGGTAGCGGACTACGGAAGCCGAAGTTTGGAGATTAGCAAGCCGCAATGGCAGGAAGTAGACCGTGAGGGCCAAGGTTGGGCTGTATGAGCCAGAACTGGGAAAGCAGGCTGCGATAGCCGAAATTGAGTTTATTTTATTATTATTATTTATTTCTTTATTCAAGCATGCATGCAATCGTCAGTAGGCATAACATAAGTATACATAAGGTAGCTCCCTCTATAGGGGATGGGACAGGGACATCGCCCATAATTCGCAAACGCGGTGCGGGTCACGAGGCACAACTAAGGGGTGGTGCACCCATCAAGAGGATATCGCAAGTCTTGCATGCATAGCTTAAATTCACGCATTTCACCCAAGACAACTCTCTGTGGAGTGGAGGAGCAAATGTATGAGCAAAAGGCCCTAAACAAAGGGATGTGCAGGTTTTCTAAGCAACACTCGCGGATTACTCTAGCACCTACACATAGGTTTCAGGCTCTCGATTTCGGTAGCTTCGCACAGCCCCCAACTGTTTATTTTGGTAGCAGATTTCACCGTTCGGCGCGGGTCTCCTCATGTGTCTCAATGGAGATTCCCGGCTACTAAGATTCGTTCTTATCATAATTCTATTATGGATTCCACCGTTTGACGCGAGTTTCCTCATGTGTCTCAATGGGGATTCCCGGCTACTAGGCTTCATCTTTATTGAAATTCGCTTCACCATTTCGCGCGAGCCTCCTCATGTGTCTCAATGGGGATTCCCGACTACTCAGATTTACATTTCTCTCTCTTTTTTTTGCATCATTTTTCCTCTTTTTTTTTAAAGTTGGGGTAGGCAGCTTTTTCCTCACGATTACCTTTCACGCGAGTGCAAGAATTCAAGTCTCCGTAGAGTGCTAATAAGAAAGTCGGGCAATCCCTATGGTCGAAGACCATTGAACACATTAAGCATGAAGTGGGGGAGTGTTGCCTCAGGTTTATTTTGTGAGTTGGGCTTAGCAATTTAGCCATGAATCTTCCCCTTGACGTGTGCACTCGCCATAATTGGGTTTCCTTCGAGCGTATGTCATGCCGCACGTGCATTCGGAATCGGGGCAGCATTATTTAGCAAGGAAACAGGGTCCTAGAAAATTCCAAAGAGGTATGTTATTCTATATTATAAGCAAGCATGCAAGTAGGGCAGCCAAGCATTTTTTGTCACTTTTTTCTCTCTTTTTTAATTAATAATTTTTTTACGTAAGAACATATTGTTGTTACGTATAAGCATAGTGGTAGTAAAGGTATTAGGGGAGCAGACCGCAAAGGGTTGAAAGGAAATTAGGGAAGCGGGCTATAGAAGGTCAAAAATACGGGGAAGCAGGCCACGAAGGTCAAAAATACGGGAGCGGGCTACAAAAGCCAAGAGTTATTGGAGAGCGCGGTGGGACGGATGGATTAATCTTGATAGTGGGCCTTGGCCGAAATGGCTGAGCCGAAGGGTGTCGGGTAGCGAGATGTGAGAGCCGAAGAGAATGGTATATTTTGTTCTCTGGCCGGGGAGGGGTCTTGTAACGACCCGAGAATCTGATTATCGGGAAGGCCCGATAACCCGAGACTCGCACCACCACCCACGAGCCCGAAGACTCGGAAGGGTTAGAAGGATGGTGTGGGAACTACACAAGTATTACAAGTAATTACAGAAATTAAACAGTTATAGTAATAAGCAGGAAATAAATTAGTATTTTACATTATCCATGGTCCACAAGATAACAATAAAATAACAACAGTAGTCCACGACTAGTACAGAGACAAGAAAGAAAAGTACAGCTACACGGGGCATACCCCGGCTCTGACCTCTGGCACTACCTCTGGGCACCCGCACCACGCTGCACCCCAGACGCGCTCCCCTGGGGCGGCGCCTCACCTGAAACACAGTGAAAACACGCAGGGAATGAGTCTCGGAACAAGACTCAGTAGGGATCACTCGAACCCAACCTCGTAAAATGGGAAACCACTACGCTAGCGGTAGGAGAGTACCTCGTAAAGGAAAGGCCAGTACTCTACCAAACAAAGATCCTACGGCACGCAAACCGACACACGTACCACGGTGAGACAACCGAAACTCAACGGTCGACCCGGCAAAGAGAAACCCGAAGGTCGAAGTCACAAGACTAACAGTCAGACACTCCGTACTCGATAGGAGTACCTCCCACTAGAAGCACAGCCGGTAGCATCCCCTGACGACTTACACCGCACCGCAAGTGAACTGCTTGACGTGGTAGCACCTACCAAAGGCACGAACACCGAACAAGTAACCACAAACAAGTGACTAGCTGGGGTCACGTCCGTCGACGCGGGTCCAACCGCCCCCAACCACGTGTGCACACACAGACCATGCACCCTAGGTCTGGTCCTCTGACCGGTTTTCCCCCGTAGCCGGACTCTGGCTAACGACGAGGGGCCCGACGGAAACCAGTCTAAAACCGTCCTCAGGGTAAGCCCGTACACCACTCCCTGGTGTGACCGGTACCGCGTACTGGTAGGCTACGACTAGTGGAGGGTCACTGAAGGAGTAGACGCTCAAGTCACGAAAAATGACGCCCACATTCGACGACGCACGGGGACCACCCCACCCACCGGCCCTGTCGCACGGCGACCACAGTTGGACTAAAAATAGGGTTGCATCCCTCTCGGGGCAACCAAACGCCCGATGGTCCACCCCGGGACCGTCACAAGGCTGTAACGGTCTGGGCGAGACCGTTACATAGACATGGCAGTCGCAGGGAGTAATGCGCCTGGTCCAGCGCGTTACACGAATGTAACGGGCCTGGTCCAGCGCGTTACACGCGCCTCACGCTCCCAGCGCGAGGGCGGGATGTAACGCGCTTGCCCCATCGCGTTACACGAATGTAACGTGCCTAGCCCAGCGCTTTACGCGCCCCTCACACCTGGGATGACCCAGAAAGTAACGCGCTCACCCCAGCGCGTCACGCGGATGTAACGCGCTCGGCCTGGTGCGTTACACACGCAGACCCCCAATGGTCAAAAACCAACGGTCGGAAAGCCCCTAACGGCCCAGCCCGGGCGCGTCAACAAGAAGTGGCGGTCTATCGTGGGATCGTCACAGTCCCTGACCCCAAAAGGCTAACAAAAGGGCATGTGACGGCCCCCTCGAGGTGCATCACATCATGTAACGGTCCCTGGAAGGACCGTCACACGCACCCGACGGTGAAAACGGTGAGAAAGCCCAAAAACTTCAACCATGCCCCCATGCCTCCACCGGAGAGGGGGAAATCAAAGGGGAAGACCCCTCGGGACCCCTAGCATGATTCTAGGCCATCAAAACGCGAAATCATGCATCAAATCCATAGATCGGGCGAGCTCTCCCCAAACATGGAAAAACCCCAAACATGCTCAATCAAGCCTCTCTCGGCCTCCCCACGGCCTATAAACCACGGAAAAGAACGGCAAGGAGCTAGGGAACGTCACCCTACCTCAATGGAGCGAATGCTCCGCCGGATCGTCCGTGAATCGTGAAGAACACTTTAGAAAACCTCGCCTCTTCACGCTTCCCACGCTCACCGCACGCCCACGAGATCACCTCGCTGTCACCGCGCCCTCGCGCTGTCGCCCCGCCGCCGTCAGCAGCCGGAAGGGAGCTCGCCGCTCTCGAACGGAAGGAAGAGAGGGAGAAAGGGGGGCCGCGGTGGGGAGAAACGGAGGAGGAAGAAGAAGAAGAAAGAGAAGGTGGGGAAGAGAGAGAAAATAGGGGGGTATTTATAGAAAATCCAGAAAATCTGAAAAATACCAAAAAATAGAAAAATACGTTTCCGGAATCCTCAGAACGCACCGATCGCAACGGTACCACTCGTGCCAAGGTGAACGACCCGGTTCACCCGCAGCGAGGTTCCGAAGGAATTGCCAAAACACACACCGAAAATCGGAAAACACGCGTGGAAAAGTCGCGGAACGCTTCCGGACCTCCGAAATAACTCCGGATCGCGCCGATCCGAACACGAAAGATGTCCGAAATGAAATTTTGGACACAATGGAGTCGGACACTTCGAGAAACTAGATCCGGGACCCATGAAGAGGGATCCGAAAGGTCCGGGATATTACAGCCCTCCCCCTTAAAGGAATTTCATCCTTGAAATTGAGAACAACCCAAGAGGAAAGAAGAGGAAGACTCACTCAAACATGTACGGGAACTGCTGACGCATCTCGTCCTCACGCTCCCAAGAAGCCTCACCACCAGAGTGCTGCTGCCTCACCACCTTTACCAAGGGGATGATCTTGTTCCGCAGGCGCTGCTCTCGCCTATCCTCCACGTAGATCGGAAACTCTGGGAGAGAAAGATCTGGAGTCACCTCAGGCCAAACAGAATCCTCGAGCACATGAGAGTCATCGGGCATATACTTCCGCAACATCGAGACGTGGAACACGTCATGCACCGACGCCAACTCAGGGGGTAACTGCAACCGATAAGCAACCTCACCGATGCGCTCCAAGATCACAAAAGGACCATTATAGCGGGGACTCAGCTTCCCACGCTGTCCAAAACGCATCACCCCCTTCATCGGAGAAACTCTCAAGAACACATGATCGCCCACGGCAAACTCGAGAGGCTGCCTCCTACGGTCAGCATAGCTCTTCTGCCGACTCTGGGCCGCCAACATGTTCTGACGAACCACGTGCACAACGTCCACACATTGCTGCACCAACTCTGGTCCCGTCAAAACACGCTCACCCACCTCAAACCAATCAAGTGGAGTCTGACAAGGACGCCCATACAATGCCTCATAAGGAGCCATGCTGATGCTCGAATGATAGCTATTGTTATAGGCAAACTCCACCAACGGTAGGTGATGAATCCAACTCCCCTGCCACTCCAGGCAGCAAGATCTCAGCATGTCCTCCAAAATCTGAATGGTCCTCTCAGACTGACCATCTGACTGAGGATGATACGCCGAGATAAAAGCTAACTCCATGCCAAGAGCTCGCCGGAAACTCCTCCAAAATCCAGAAGTGAAGCGCGGATCCCGATCCGACACGATCGAAATGGGAACCCCATGCAACGGAACGATCCGCTCCACATAAAGACGAGCCAACTTGGACACGCTCCAGCTGACTTTGACCGGTAACAACCGCATCACGTTCGTCAGCCGATCCACCAGCAACCAAATACTGTCCTTCCCACTCGGGGTCCTCGGCAACCCCACCACAAAATCCGTGGTCACGTGGTCCCACTTCCATGCAGGAACATCCAATGGCTGGAGAGTACCTCCTGGTCACTGATGCTCCGACTTCACCTGCTGACAGGTCAGGCACCTGGCCATAAATTCTGCGACATCTCTCTTCATACCAGGCCACCAGAACTGTCTCCGCAAGTTCCGATATATCTTTGTTGCACCCGGGTGTACGGTGTACCTGCTCCCATGAGCCTTGCGCAATACCGCACGACGAACCTGCTCCTCCGCTGGGACGTATAGCCTGCCACGAAACCTCGCAGCACCGTCCTCGCCGAGCTCCACATCGGCCATCGCCAGAATCAGGGGCAACTCGGGGTCCGCATGCTGAGCCTCTGTCACATGACGATGGATAGCAGGAGTGACAGTCAGACTCGCAACCACTGCCAACCCTGGCTCCTGGAGAATCTTGAGCTTGAAGGATACTTCGGGCACTTATTCCCAGAGCCTTCACTTCCTTAACATCAAGGCACTGACCGTAACCTTCCGACTCAAGACATCGGCGACGACATTCATCTTGCCTGACTGATAAGACAGGGTGAAGTCATAATCCTTCATGAACTCCATCCAACGCCTTTGCCTGAGGTTCAGGTCCCTCTGCGAGAACACATACCTCAAACTCTGATGGTCAGTGAACACCTCGAACTTCTCACCGTACAGATAATGCCGCCAGATCTTCAGCGCGAAGATCACTGCCGGTAACTCAAGGTCATGGGTAGGGTAGTTCTCCTCATGGGACTTTAGCTACCGAGATGCATAAGCCACCACTCTATCATGCTGCATCAACACAGCACCCAATCCAACGCCGGAAGCATCTGTATAGACCACGAAACCTCCCGATCCAGAAGGTAAAACCAACACCGGAGCCGAGGTGAGCAATCTCTTCAGTTCCCTGAAGCTCTGCTCACATTCCTCAGACCAGACGAAAGGCACATCCTTCCGCGTGAGCCTAGTCATCGGGGCAGCAATGCGAGAAAAATCCTGGATAAACTGGCGATAATAGCCCGCAAGCCCCAAGAAACTCCGGATCTCCGTCACCGACCTCGACCTCGGCCACTGCATTACTACCTCGACCTTGGCGGGGTCCACGGAAATGCCATCACTAGAAATCACGTGCCCCAGAAAGTGCACCTCGCAGAGCTAGAACTCGCACTTGCTGAGCTTCGCATATAACTGGTGATCTCGCAATGTCTGCAGCACCACACCCAAATGGTACGCGTGCTCCTCAGCAGACCGCGAATAAACAAGGATGCCGTCCATGAAAATGACCACGAACTGGTCCAAATACGGACGAAACACCCTCTGCATCAAGTCCATGAAGGCTGCAGGGGCATTGGTGAGCCCAAACGGCATCACCAAAAACTCATAATGCCCGTACCTCGGACTGAATGCAGTCTTCTCCACATCGGACTCGCAAATCCTCAGCTAATAGTAACCGGACCGCAAATCAATCCGTGAGAACACTCGCGCAGACTGAAGTTAGTCGAACAAATCATCAATCCATGGCAACGGATACTTATTCTTAATGGTCACTTCATTCAGCTGCTGATAGTCAATGCATAGCCGCAGACTACCGTCCTTCTTCTTCACAAACAACACGGGCGCACCCCAAGGATTAAAGCTAGGACGAACATACCCCTTGGCCAACAGCTCCTACAATTGCGCCCTCAATTCCCTCAACTCAGCGGGAGCCATACGGTAGGGAGCCCTCGCCAAAGGTCCCGTACCAGGCCCGACCTCGATCACAAAATCGATCTCCCGCTGGGGAGGTAACCCAAGCAATTCCTCGGGTAAAAATGTCAGGAAACTCGCACACCACCGGAATGTCCTCGACATCCGGCTCCATCTGTTCAGTCACAACCACGGACGCGAGAAAACCCTGACAACCAGAATCAAGCAACCGACGGGCTCGAATAGCAGAGATAAGGAATCGAGAAGAGGTGGAACGAATACCTTGGAAATAGAAGGTCCGCTTGCTCAGATACTGGAAGTAGACCCTCTTCATTCCACAATCCACCACCGCTCCATGAGTCTCGAGCCAATCCATGCCTAGAATCACGTCGTAATCCCGAAGCTGCAACGCATACAACCTGCCTAGCATACTCCGCCCATCGATCCAAATCGGAACCTGATCGAAGTAATACGGAGAGATCATAAAATCACCCGAAGGCAACACCACTGCCAAGTCACAGGACAACTGGTTCACTGGCTCCTCAATACTCAGCGTGAAATCCTCTGAAATAAACGAATGAGACGCGCCAGAATCAAACAAAACCTGAGCTGCACAACCCAAAATCTGAACGGTACCTTCCACGAGCTGTGACGCCACTGCCTCTACCCTGGTCAGGTGCGTGATCTGGCCCCAAGCTCTCTGCCTGCCTCCCACACTAGCTCACCTGGGTAGCGGCGGATACTGTCCCTGCTACTGCTGCCTCTGCTACTAGGGAACCTGCTGCTGCTGAGGAAATTGCTGCTGCGACTGCCTCTGAGGACAGTCACGCGCCATATGCCCTGGCTGGTCACACCAAAAACAGATGATCGTCGTCGTGCACTGCCTGCCTGGGTGAAACCCACTACACCATGGACACGGTACTCGTGATCCACCCACTGATCCCTGACGCTGCAAAGGAATCGGCTGCTGTACACTGCCTGATGAAGCTTGCCCTTGATCCTTGGACTTCTTCTTCCGGAAACTATTCCCGAAGAACTTCTTGACCTTCGAGCCAAAAGACGCAGATCCTGTTACCGACGCTGCCAAAGCCGGTGCTCCCGAACCACCCGACGTATGCTGGAAGAAACCCTGCTGCTGGGTAGCCGACTGCAGGCTGTGACCTAACAAAGACTACCCCTGGCTGATCGGTCCTCGGGTCCTCTGCATATCCATCTCCAAGGAAGCCGCAACACGAGACGCCGTCTCTAGATCAGTGGCCCCGTTCGTGATCAGATGGTGCCTCAGCTCCTGGCTCAAGCCCTGAACAAACTGCGCGGTCTTCACCCTCTCATGCTCCATGATGTGAGGTGCATACCGACCCAGCTCGACAAATCGGCCCCTGTACTGCAACACGGACATGTCGCCCTGCACCAGCTCCAGAAACTCACGCATCCGCTGCGTAACAACGTAGTCTGGACAGTACGTACGCTCGAAAGCACTCACGAAGCCATCCCACTCGACCTGCTCAAGTGGACGAAGCTGAAAAGACATCTTCCACTCGAAAGACCACCACTTCCGAGCCGTACCCTGCAACTGGTTGTAGGCCAACACCACTCTATCCTCGGCAGCACTCTTCGCAGAACTGAACACCCGCTCCATCTCATCAAGTCAATCACGAGTCGCATCAGGGTCCGCCTGGCCGCTGAAGTAAGGTGGATGGAACTGCAGAAAATCCCTCACTGCTCGGCCTGGCCCACCCCTAGCTGACGAGCCCTCAGCAGCCTCTCCACCGAACTGCTGAGACATAAGCTGGTACATGCCACGAAACAAATCCTCGGCCCCCGGAAGCCTCGCAGTATCCACTACCTCGGTGGCCCCCTGTGGCACTCTGCTCTGCTCCTCCTGGTCCCTCTGGACCCCCTGCTGGATCTCCTGACCTCCAGCCGACTTCCCCTGCTGAGAGCGAGTGCTCCTCCTCGGCACCATGCTCGCTCCTGAAGCAAAAGACAGAAAACACGAAAACGGTAAGGTCAAGAAAACGCGCGATGCCTAATGCCAGTGTCAACTGTACATCATCACTGTGGACTAGTGGACCACTACAATTGCCTATGATTCTCGCATAATTCCACAACCGCTCTCTGATACCAGCTGTAACGACACGAGAATCTGATTACCGGGAAGGCCCGATAACCCGAGACTCGCACCGTCACCCACGAGCCTGAAGACTCGGAAGGGTTAGACGGATGGTGTGGGAACTACACAAGTATCACAAGTAATTGCAGAAATTAAACAGTTATAGTATTAAGCAGGAAATACATTAGCATTTTGCATTATCCATGGTCCACAAGATAACAATAAAATAACAACAGTAGTCCACGACTAGTACAGAGACAAGAAAGAAAAGTACAGCTACACGGGACATACCCTGGCTCTGACCTCTGGCACTACCTCTGGGCACCCGCACCACGCTGCACCCCAGACGCGCTCCCCTGGGGCAGCGCCTCACCTGAAACACGGTGAAAACACGCACGGAATGAGTCTCGGAACAAGACTCAGCAGGGATCACTCGAACCCTACCTCGTAAAATGGGAAACCACTACGCTAGCGGTAGGAGAGTACCTCGGAAAGGAAAGCCATGTACTCTACCAAACAAAGATCCTACGGCATGCAAACCGGTACACGTACCACGGTGAGACAACCGAAACTCAACGGTCGACCCAGCAAAGAGAAACCCGAAGGTCGAAGTCACAAGACTGACAGTCAGACACTCCGTACTCGACAGGAGTACCTCCCACTAGAAGCACAGCCGGTAGCGTCCCCTGACGACTTACACCGCACCGCAGGTGAACTGCCTGACGTGGTAGCGCCTACCAAAGGCACGAACACCGAACAAGTGACCATAAACAAGTGACTAGCTGGGGTCACGCCCGTCGACGTGGGTCCAACCGCCCTCAACCACGTGTGCACACACAGACCATGCGCCCTAGGTCTGGTCCTCTCACCGGTTTTCCCCCATAGCCGGACTCTGGCTAACGACGAGGGGCCCGACGAAAACCAGTCAAAAACCGTCCTCAGGGTAAGCCCGTACACCACTCCCTGGTGTGACCGGTACCGCGTACTGGTAGGCTACGACTAGTGGAGGGTCACTGAAGGAGTAGACTCTCAAGTCACAAAAAACGACGCCCACATCCAACGACGCACGGGGACCACCCCACGCACCGGCCCCGTCGCACGGCGACCACAGTCGAACTAAAAATAGGGTTCCAGCCCTCTCGAGGCAACCAAACGCCCGACGGTCCACCCCGGGACAGTCACAAGGCTGTAACGGTCTAGGCGATACCATTACACACACCTAGAGGTCTAACGTAGGCCGTTACATGGCCTGAGGAACGCAGGGCGTAACGCACCTGGTCCAGCGTGTTACACGAATGTAACGCGCCTGGCCCAGCGCGTTACATGCGCCTCACGCTCCCAGCGCGAGGGCAGGATGTAACGCGCTTGCCCCAGCGCGTTACACGAATGTAACGTGCCTAGCCCAGCGCGTTACGCGCCCCTCACACCTGGGATGACCCTGGAAGTAACGCGCTCGCCCCAGCGCGTCACGCGAATGTAACGCGCTCGGCCCGACGCGTTACACACGCAGACCCCCAACGGTCAAAAACCAACGGTCGGAAAGCCCCTGACGGCCCAGCCCGGGCGCGTCACTAAGAAGTGGCGGTCTATTGTGGGACCGTCACTGTCCCTGACCCCCAAAGGCTAACAAAAGGGCATGTGACGGCCCCCTCGAGGCGCGTCACATCATGTAACGGTCCCTGGAAGGACCGTCACACGCACCCGACGGCGAAAACGGCGGGAAAGCCCAAAAACTTCAACCATGCCCCCATGCCTCCACCGGAGAGGGTGAAATCAAAGGGGAAGACCCCTCGGGACCCCTAGCATGATTCTAGGCCATCAAAACACGAAATCATGCATCAAATCCATAGATCGGGCGAGCTCTCCCCAAACATGGAAAAACCCCAAACATGCTCAATCAAGCCCCTCTCGGCCTCCCCACGGCCTATAAACCACGGAAAAGAACGGCAAGGAGCTAGGGAACGTCACCCTACCTCAATGGAGCGAATGCTCCACCGAATCGTCCGTGAATCGTGAAGAACGCTTTAGAAAACCTCGCCTCTTCACGCTTCCCACGCTCACCGCACGACCACGAGATCACCTCGCCGTCACCCACGCCCTCGCGCCGTCGCCCTGCCGCCGTCAGCAGCCGGAAGGTAGCTCGCCACGCTCGAACGGGAGGAAGAGAGGGAGAAAGGGGGGCCGCGATGGGGAGAAATAGAGGAGGAAGAAGAAGAAGAAAGAGAAGGTGGGGAAGAGAGAGAAAATAGGGGGGTATTTATAGAAAATCCTGAAAATACCAAAAAATAGAAAAATACGTTTCCAGAATCCTCGGAACGCACCGATCGCAATGGTACCACTCGTGCCCAGGTGAACGACCCGGTTCACCCACAGCGAGGTTCCGAAGGAATTTCCGAA
The DNA here is from genome assembly GCA_022559845.1 of Amorphophallus konjac. Classification (NCBI taxonomy): domain Eukaryota; kingdom Viridiplantae; phylum Streptophyta; class Magnoliopsida; order Alismatales; family Araceae; genus Amorphophallus; species Amorphophallus konjac. The sequence continues at coordinate 335,814,413 of CM040123.1, forward strand.
ACACACACCGAAAATCGGAAAACACGCGTGGAAAAGCCGCGGAACGCTTCCGGACCTCGGAAACAACTCCGGATCGCGCCGATCCGAACACGAAAGATGTCCGAAATGAAATTTCGTACACAACGGAGCCAGACACTCTGAGAAACCAGATCGGGGACCCATGAAGAGGGATCCGAAAGGTCTGGGATATTACAGGTCTGGACCAAAGCAGAAGGTCTATTCTTTTGTTCTCTAGCCGGGGAAGGATCCGAGCCAAAGTCGAAGGTTCATTCTTTGATTCTCTGGCTGGGGAAGGATCCGAACCAAAGCGGAAGGGTCTCTTTTAATTCTCTGACCGGGGAAGGATCCGAACCAAAGTGGAAGGTTTATTCTTTGATTCTCTGACCGGGGAAGGATCTGAGCCAAAGTGGAAGGTTCATTCTTTGATTCTCTGGCCGAGGAAGGATCCAAACCAAAGTGGAAGGTTTATTCTTTGATTCTCTGGCCGGGGAAGGATTAGAGCCAAAGTGGAAGGTTTATTCTTTGATTCTCTAGCCGGGGAAGGATCCGAGCCAAAGTGGAATGTTTATTCTTTGATTCTCTCACCGGAGAAGGATCCGAGCCAAAGTGGAAGGTTTATTATTTGGTTCTCTGGCCGGAGAAGGATCCGAGCCAAAGTGGAAGGCTTATTCTTTGATTCTCTGGCCGGGGAAGGATTCGAGCCAAAATGGAAGGTTTATTCTTTGATTCTCTGGCCGGAGAAGGATCCGAGCTAAAGTGGAAGGTTTATTCTTTGGTTCTCTGGCCAGAGAAGGGTCCGAGCCAATGTGGAAGGTTTATTCTTTGATTCTCTGGCCGGAGAAGGATCCGAGCCAAAGTGGAAGGTTTATTCTTTGGTTCTCTGGCCGGAGAAGGATCCGAGCCAAAGTGGAAGGTTTATTCTTTGATTCTCTAGCCGGAGAAGGATCCGAGACCAAGTGGAAGGTTGATTCTTTGATTCTCAGGCCGGAGAAGGATCCGAACCAAAGTGGAAGGTTTATTCTTTGATTCTCTGGCTGGGGAAGGATCTGAACCAAAGTGAAATGGTCTCTTGATTTTGTTGGGTGGCCAAAGGCCGCAGGTGGAGTTGCTTGTTGGCTCAACATCTGTCAGCTTGAATGCCGATGGTTGAAAAGTTGTCGGCCCAGAGGCCGATAATCGGATAGTTGTCGACCCGGAGGCCGATGACTGGATAGTTGTCGGCTCAGAGGCCGATGGTGGGGTAGCTGTTGGCTCAGAGATCGATAATTGGATAGCTATCGACCCGTAGGTCGATAATTGGATAGCTGTCGACCCGGAGGTCGATGATTGGATAGCTGTCGGCTCAGAGGCCGATGATTGGATAGCTGTCGGCTTAGAGGCCGATGGTGGAGTATCTGTCAGCTTGAAGCCCCGATGGCTGAATATCTTTCTGTTTAAAGCCCCGATGGCTGAATATCTTTCAGTTTAACGCCTCGATGGCGGAACATCTGTCGGATTGAAGCCCCGATGGCTGAATATCTGTCGGCTTGAAGCCCCGATGGCTGAACATCTATCAGATTGAAGCCCCGATGGCTGAATATCTGTCAGATTGAAGCCCCGATGGTTGAATATATGTCGGCTTGAAGCCCCGATGGCTGAATATCTTTCGGTTTAAAGCCCCGATGGCTGAATATCAGTCTGATTAATCAGTCGGCTTGAAGCCCCGATGTCTGAGTGTCTGTCGACTTGAAGCCCCGATGGCTGGATGCTTTGTCGGTTCGACGCCCCGTTGGCGGAATGCTTGTCGGTTTAACGCCCCGTGGGCGGAATGCTTGTCAGTTTAATGTCCCGTTGGCAGAATGCTTTGTCGGTTTAACGCCCCGTTAGCGGAATGCTTGTCGGTTTAACGCCCCGTTGGCGAAATACTTTGTCGATTTAACGCCTCGTTGGTAGAATGCTTGTCAGTTTAATGCCCTGTTGGAAGAATGCTTTGTCGGTTTAACTCCCCGTTGGCGGAATGCTTTGTCGGTTTAACGCCCCGTTGGTGGAATGCTTTGTCGGTTTAACGCCCTGTTGGCATAATGATTGTCAGTTTAACGCCCCGTTGGCGGAATACTTTGTCGGTGTAATGCCCCGTTGGTGGAATACTTTGTCAGTTTAACGCCTCGTTGGTGGAATGCTTTGTCGGTTTAACGCTCCGTTGGCAGAATGCTTTGTCGGTTTAACGCCTGTGGACGCACTTTTTATTTAATAAAATCATTGTTTATTTGTTTATTTATTGGCGTTTATTAAGTGCGTGGGCGTGCCAGTCACAAAGTGACGATTTATTGTGCGCTCGATCTGAGTAATCAGATGATTGTGTAGTTCGTGTCGGGACTGGAACCCGCCGCGCCATAAAGGTCACGGCGTCATTTACATCCCCTCGGAGAGGGGAACACCCTTGATTAATCGCCGGGAAAATGGGCCTCATGGCCAGGAAAATATATCGAGAGAAACAAGCCGATAGCGGTCTCGAATCAGTCGGAAAGCCTTATGTCTAGGGAAACAAGCATTCGAAATATGTCGGTCACTCAAGGGACCATTTTGATATTCGGACGAGCGTCTGGCTTTAGAGAATCGTGATCATCACGGGGAAAACTGGAGCATATGTATGCCGGGGTACGGCAAGTTTGTTGTTCAAAGGGATGGGAGGCATTCGGTTGAATCCCGGTTAGAGCGGTCGAAAACCGATAAGTTTGTTCGCCCGGTGCAAGACCAAACTACGACCATACTGCGGTGGGCCCCCCGCGGTCGAAGTCGGGCTCGCGTGGGTATCATTAATATTTCTGGTGCCGAAGGGCAGCGGGAAAGTGTCCCGGGACTAGATTCCGAAACAAAGATTTGTACATAGCTAGCCGACTATAGGCCTAGGATGTGGGTCAGGCGATGACCATGGTTGGGGCGAACCCGAGGTCCAAATGTGACTCACGAAGGTCTTATTGATATTCCCGCACGTAGGGTTCGAGGAAGACGAGAGCCGTCTCATTCCATTCAGATTTTGTTGGTCATGCATGGACCATTTTATGCTCGGACAAAGATCCGTATTGAAGACGTAAACGGAAATAAACCCGTACAAATGTCTGCCGTGAGTACGGCAAGTTTTAACGCAAGCACGGGATTCGATCCCGGGATATACGTCGGTCACTAACGGACCATTCAGTATTTGGACGTAAGCCCATATTCGAAACATCGGAGACCACGACAAAGACATACCGGAGGTACGGCACATTTCCTGTGGGTGCGGGATTGGATCCCGGTATATACGTCGGTCACTAACGGACCATTCCTTATTCGAACGGAGGTCCGTATTGTAGACACGCCATTCCTGACGTCTCCTGAGAAAGTCTCATATTACTATACAACGCCCCGCGACGGCTTACGCATTTCAAATCACTTGAGTACTTCCTTTTCTTGAGTCTTCTTCCGCCCTTTTCGGCATCCGGAATCGTCTCGTCACGGCATTCGGACGACATCAACACCAGTCGGACGCATCAGGAGGTTCCGGAATCAAGAAGGGGGTCTACCGGGCGGCCGCCGACGCCTGATTTGAGGACCCGGGTGGGTCTTAATGGGGGCGTCCAGGCCCCTGGACGCCCCCATCTTTTTAATTTATTTTATTTATTTTCTCAGGGCCCAAAACTAAATAAAAAATAATAAATTAATGGAGGCGTCCAGGCCCCTGGACGCCTCCATAAAAACAAATATAAAAAATATAAAATGCCCGTTGGCATAAAAGACAAAAAATAAATAAAAAATACATATTAATGGAGGCGTCCAGGCCCCTGGACGCCTCCATAAAAACAAATAAAAAAAAATCAAAATGCCAGCCCTGGTATAAAAGACAAAAGAAAAATAAAAATAATATAATTTTGGAGGCGTCCAGGACCCTGGACGCCTCATAAAAACCCTCACGGGCGCCGCCACCGAACGACGGTTTGTCGTGTGTGAAAAAAGCCAAATTATAGAGACGTCCAGTCAACTGGACGCGCCCATTTCTGAATCACGAGGCGTCGCTCACAAAACCATGCGTTGTGCCAAACCGCGTGCGGCCGTCGTCGGCTTTCGGTGGACCTGCTTGAGGCGTCCGGGACCCTGGACGCCCCCACAAAAGTATTCCAAAAAAATATATAAAAATAGAATAAAATATTATTTCGGCCCTGATGGAGGTGTCCAGGGTCCTGGACGCCTCCACCCTCCGGAGCCCTATAAATAGAGGCCCACCCCCTCAGTTCTGGAGGAGCTAAGCAGTGATCCGATAGGCTGCCGAAGCCCAGAGGCTATGGAGTCATTTTCTAACCCGTGGGTCTTTTGTAGGTGGAGGTTCTGCCGGCTTCTCGGGTGCTCACGCTCGCGAGAGGAAGGTCGTCTTCATCCACCGCGCTTCTACGTCGTCCCCACGCTGCCGGAGCTCCGCCGAATTTCACCATCGGCACATCCAATAAGCCAACTCTTTCCTTTTCTTCGTAGTTCTTTTGCATTCATCATCTCGCATCCATCATCTCATTTTCCTCCTACTCGAGTCCGAGAGGGGTTTAAAAGATAACACCAACCAGGTGTGTGTCTTGCCATCATTTCGTTATTTTTATCGCAAGGATTTGAATACTACACATCCCTCTTTCTAATCCACTTGTCATTTGTTTGTCGTTGTTTTGCAAGGGTAGCCGAGGAAAGCCCTCTCGTTCGGCCGGCCGGAAGGAGAGGAAGAAGCAACCCGCCATCTCCCGCTCTTGAGGTAGGCGCGATCACTTTCTTATTTTGGGGTCTTTCGGCCCCTGGCGATCACATCTTTTCATCGAGGCCGCGGCGAGTCACTTCCCCAATGGCCGTTTAAATTTCTGTTCTCATATTCTCTTTATATCCTGTTATATTTTGCTCATATCATCGAGGCCGCGGCGAGTCACTTCCCCAATGGCCGTTTAAATTTCCGTTCTTACATTCTCTCTATATTCTGTTATATTCTGCTCATATCATCGAGGCCGCGGCGAGTCACTTCCCCAATGGCCGTTTAAATTTCGTCTTATATTCTCTCTATATTCTGTTATATTCTGCTCATATCATCGAGGCCGCGGCGAGTCACTTCCCCAATGGCCGTTTAAATCTCTGTTCTTATATTCTCTTTTATATTCTGCTATATTCTGCTCATATTCTCGAGGCCGCGGCGAGTCACTTCCCCAATGGCCGTTTCAATTCTTGTTATTTAATTTCTGCACCATTCCCGTCCCCCCGAGGTCGCGGCGAGTCACTTCCCGCTATGGCCGTTTGAACCCCATATCTTGCTATATTATACTTGTCCCGCTCGCCCCGCCGGAGTAATCTCCCGTGGTGGCCACTTCTCTCTCTTCTCTATCATCTCTGTGTTGCAGCAAAACAACAAAACAAACAAACAAAAAAGGAGGAGCCCGCGCGCGCTCCGCGTCCTCTTCTCCGCTCCTTCCCCGAACCGCGTGACGTCGCTCACAGATTGGCGATCACGGTGGGACCTCTACTGCTTCCTTTCGGCTACCCTTGCAAGTTCGGCACCACCCGTGCCTCTCCACCTTGGCGCCCACGCGCGCCCCCGTTGTGCTCACGGCAGCACCGTCAGTTCTGATTGGTTCTTTGTTTATTATATGTTTGTTATTTCTGTTGTTTTCCCACTCCATATATCTGTCAGCATTCCATTGCATACATCCATTCCTCTTTTCTATCCTTTTTTCATTTTTTTGAGGATCACCCTTTCCCGGTGAAGGAAGGACTCTCCGTTTGGGAATTCCTCTCAACGGACTAGAATCTCCTACACTGGGACCTCCGTAAGTCCCCGACATCGAAGAATCTCCTCTTCGTTCACTGGGCTGGTTGTACCATTGAAGTTCCCCGAAGTTAGTCATTTCATTCGTGGTGAGACGAGAGACCCTAGCTGACACGGCGGTGAAACAAAAATAAACTAGGGTCCCTATCTTGTGTGAACTTCGGATCTCGATAAAAACACAAAAAAAATCATCAAAATCAAAACAAAAAAAGGGGCGTAAAGGCATCCACTTGTTTGATAATCTCTGCTACCTACTTGCTAGTGTATGTTTTTGCGTTCTGGGAAAACTGTGAGCATGTCTCACGAGTCTTCTGAGGAGAACCACCCTAGCCATGGTTTGACAGCCGACCCGCGAGTCTATGCTATGGACTCGGGTCCTTCTCATGACCCCTCGCATGAGGTGCAGGTTATTGCCGGGGACACGTCCCCGCCACAGGATATCACTTCCTTACTGGGCGTCCTCGCCAACACGGAGCTTACCTCTGAACAGCTCCGGGCCTTCCAGGCCATTCTAAAGGGGAAATCTGTTTCCCCCACGCCCCAGGAGTCAACTCCGGCTATCGCACCTCTCAACGAGTCCGTGCAAGCCATTCCATCTCCTTTATTGGCACAAGCCATCCAGTCTCCCTCGCTTCAAGGACAAGCGAGCCAACAACCTCCCTCATTCCAGTTCCCATCACAATCTCAAACTCCCGGTGTTCCTCACACACCGCTTCAGCCAGGGCCAACTGTCGGCGGTCCGACAGCTCCCTCTCATTCTGGGTTCCCCCCTCAAGTCTCCGGGAGACAGTTTCTCCCCCAGTGGCAAGTGCCACCCTCACCCCCAGAGGAGCTCGCCCAATCGCTCCTCAATAGGTTCAATCGCATGGACGAGCAGTTTCAAAATCTGAGAAGAATGGTGGACGTGAAAGCCACCCCGGAGGTTGCTTTGCCAATCCTCCCCGTCATTCATCTTCCTCCCTCCGAAATGCCCACGTACCGCAGATACAATGGTACCGGCAACCCCTTCATTCACCTCAAGGACTTCATGTATGAGTCCTCTTACTGGCAAAACGATCAGAGGTCCCTGGCATACCTCTTTCGCAGATCATTGGATGGTCCCGCGCTTGAGTGGTTCTATTCTCTGGAGCCCCGCGAGGCCGAGAATTTTGAAATAGTCCAGAGAAGGTTCTTGCAGAAATATAGGGATAGGGTCGGTCCCTCACTCTCCATTACCGACCTAGTGGCCGAAAAGATGAAACCCGACGAGGATTTTGTCCGATATGCTGATAGATGGAGGTCTCTGGCGGAAAGAATAAGGGATACCCTCTCCGAGCCCGAACAAGTGAAGATGATTGTGTCTAATGCAACCCCACAGTTCAGACATGTCCTGGCCATGAATAAACTCACTACAATGGAGGAGCTCTATGAAAGAGCCCGATACATCCAAACTCAGCTAAAGGACTCCCCCATTATGAATATGTTTGAGTCGCCGAAGCCCAAAGTGGTCAGAAAAACTGGCGCTGGTGTCCCGGGCGGAGCCACAGAAGGGGTCGTGACAAATGAGCAAGTTAGTGCGGTCAACAATGCCAACTATGCAGTCAACCCAAGGCCTCCACAAATGCCCCGACTTCCCCTTCAACCGGGTCCTTTTCCTCTTCGTCCTCCACCCCAAAATAATCCACCCCAGGATAATATGCCTCCATTACGCCAACCCCAGCAACAACACCCACAACCTCAGCAACAACAACCACCACTTCAGTACAACCAAGTTCCACCCCCTGGGAACTATGCTCCCCAACAGCAACAAAGGAGGCCGCTCGGTCCCAAGAGAGCCTACTATCCACCATTGCCAGAAACCTTAACAGATATTTTTAATGCCCTCATGGCATCAAACCAACTCGCCTTACCCATAGAAAGGCTCACGTGGCCCTCCAATGTTGATACCTCCAAATACTGCGTTTACCACAGGCAGCCGGGACACACAGTAGATTACTGCTTCCATTTCAAAGATTACATACATGATATGAACGATGAACATCAAATAGATTGGGATGAGATGAGACGATACGTCGCCGCTCTCAAGGCTAGGAGACCTCCTCAAAGGCCACAGCAGCAGTTACAACAGCAACAGCAACAGCAACAGTAACCACAACAACAACAACAGCCTCAGCAGGCCCCACAACAACAGCCCGACATGGGCATAATCCAGAATCCATTACCGGAGCACCAACAGCCTAATCATCAGGTTAACCCCGTCTCCTCCTTCCCGGATGTCGGGAGAGAGCAGGTGTGGCACCAGGAAAGTACCTCCATTCTTTCTACTTCCAACCCTATCATCATGCACCCCCCTCACCTTGCCCGGGTAGCACCCCTCTCTCATCAACCCGCGTCAGTATCGCCTTCACCATTTCCACTACCATTACGCCCTCTCATCCGTACCCCGACCTCCTATCAACCGACACTCTCCACTACGCCTTCACACCCTCTCACCTTCCCCTCAGTCCCCCGCTTTACCATCCACCTCTACCACATTTACCCCTACACCTTCTAAACCCCTTATCATCCGTCAACCATACATAACCCCGTCTTTTTCCACCACATCACCACTAATGCCTTCAAAACCACTCATCACCCACCATCCACCTCAAAACCATTACCCGTTTCAAACCTTACCCACTCCTACTCCGTCTCCACCTCCACCTTCCAGACCCCTTATCCTTCATAATCCGCGCGATATCCCCTCTACCTCCACCATGACGCTACCTAACAAACCCCTCATCAGAATCCCTGCTCCCGTCATCACCCCTGCTCCATCAACCATTCCTCCACTACTACCCCTCAAACCCCTGTTAAGACCCACTGCTACCCTCACAGGGGTACAAAAGCCGCAGGCAATGGTGCTCCGGAGTGGAAGGATTTTCCACAGAGTTTTCCCCCACAACAGTCAGAATCCTGAGCAATCTCAGCCAGAGAAGGATGACGGAGAACAACCAGAAAAAGCTATCCCTGGAACACAGTATGATCTATTGAAACACCTGGACAAGACGCCTGCTCGGATCTCCATCCTGGAGCTTCTTCAAAGATCCACATCCCACCAGGCGGCCTTGATGGAATATCTTCAAAAAGTCATGGTTAATGAAGACCTCCCCGTGGAGAAGATTTCGACCGTCCTGACCCCAACAGACACACAACCGGCCATCATGTTCCACAACTACGAGCTCGCTCCCAAGGAAGCTCGGAAATATGCACTGTGCATTTCAATAAAAATTAATGGGGTATCCATAAACCCGTGTCTTGTGGACACGGGTGCGTCCATAAATGTGATCTCCATGTGCACTCTTCAGTTGTGTGGGATCGACGAGGAACAAATAAGACCTTCCTCGATCACGGTCACGGCCTATGACAATAGCAAAAGGCCGCCGCAGGGGATGATTATTCTGAAGGCAGAACTAGGCCCCATGTCAATTCCCACGGAATTCCATGTCCTCGACATGGACCCCACATTCAAGGCTATACTGGGTCGCCCTTACATCGAAGCCATGGACGCTGTGCCTTCCACCAACCATCAGTGTCTAAAGTTTCCTTACAATGGAAGAATTATTAAAGTGGTCAGTACACCTGTCCTTCACGCAGTGGATGCTATCAACACCTCTCTGCCTTCTGTTTGGCCGTCTCATCGGCCCATATTGTCACTGCTGGACGTACGTGATCCATCTCACATTCCACTGGCACCAAAGGAGCCGGTCAGGGCAACCGCAACATCATGTCTCCCTTTTCACTCCAAAGGTTGGGAGATTATGAGGAACATCGGCTACCAACAGGGAAAAGGTTTGGGCGCGCAGTTACAGGGTATGCTCAAACTGCCAAAGGAAATTAGGCCGAACCGCAGGTTTGGCCTGGGCTTCAAAGGACCGTTCAAAGCAGATTGGAAGCCCCTCACGTGGACTCTATCAAACCACTTCAGCAGAGGACCCGTTATTCAGATGGGAGATTACCCACGGGAAGCATATGGGGGATCACATGCTGTATATTTGGCTGAAAAATATCTGAGGATCACCAAAAGAGGCAAGATCAAAGATCCGGAATGCGAATGGGACAAATGGTTCGACATACGGGACATTTCCGTTGCATTGGAAAGGATGTTCTCGGCTCCGCAGCTTGAAGGACCACCATTGATCTCCGAAATACCAGAGAATATTACCACTCTTGCCAAGGTTCCAAACTATCCTCGTCCTCGCCAGAAGGACCCTGTCATCGACGGATCTTCATCCGTCCTCAACATTGCCGTCGACGGCTCATTAGCCGCCATCTTCTCCATCCACTCGTCTCAGCCTTTGCTGATATCTTCTTCCTGGGCCAGACAACTGTCTGATGATCTTCCCAGGTCCCCTTCTTTGCTTACATACCTACGCGGGCTTTTCAACCCGCGCCAGGTCTTCAACCATGATCTGCTCTATGAGCCTCACAATCCTCTAGCCATAACCACTTTTTTCTCTCCTCCAATCTCTTTTCACTGCTTTGTCATTAAAAATGAAAATGAAAAAAAAATGTCAATTTTCAAACTCCCCAACAACACATCTTCGTTGAGGAAACCTCCTACATCTCCCACGGGTGCGTACCGCCTTGCGGACCACCCGTCCAAGGTCCGATGAGCGACCTTTTCTACCCCTCCTCTGAGGGGTCTTCTCCTGTACATTCTACACCATCCTCTTCGTCCTCCTCTTCTTCTGTAAATATTGTCAGTCAATCTAGGAATGATAGGCCGAGGGTAGTACCTAGGAAGAAATCCAAGGGTAGGCAGATCCCTCGCCGATTCCTTCTGGATTTAGCCGCCAGGTGTCAAGCCCTTCTTGCCATCCCCCAGTTGTTAGAAAATCCCATCCAGCTACCGGAAATAGAATGTGAGGGCGACTGTGCCTCTGATGAAGGGTATGGAGTCTACGAGATCACGAATGAAGAATGCCCCACTGAAGATGAGGGTGAAGAATATGAGGATGCGGCGGGCGCATACGCTAGTGGAATGAGGAGATTCGACGAGCCGTCAACCGCCGTAGAAGAATCCACCAAAGAAGTTAACTTGGGAACTGAGGAAGACCCTAGGATCATCCTCATAAGTGACAACCTACCACCCTCTGAAGAAGAGGCATTAATTAAGGTCCTCAAGGAATATAAGGACACGTTTGCATGGAGTTACGAAGATATGCCGGGTCTGGATTCAACCTTGGTCGAACACCGTTTAACCCTAAAACCAGGGTCCATCTCGGTAAAACAAAGGTTAAGGCGTTTCCACCCTCACATGGCTTTGAAAATGAAGGAAGAGGTCGATAAGCTCCACAAAGCCAGGTTCATTAGAGTCGTCCTTTATCCTCAATGGGTGGCGAACATCGTCCCGGTCATGAAGAAAGATGGGAAAGTCAGGATTTGCATCGACTTCCAGGACCTTAACCGCACGTGTCCAAAGGATGATTTTCCCCTACCTCACATTGATGTGTTAATTGATAACACGGCAGGCTACGAAACCCTCTGTTTCATGGATGGATTTTCAGGATACAACCAAATTCGTTTGGCAGAAGAAGATCAGGAAAAGACGTCATTCACTACTCCTTGGGGAACATATTGTTACGTGGTCATGCCGTTCGGATTAAAGAATGCTGGAGCTACTTACCAAAGAGCTATGATGGCCTTATTTCACGACATGATGCACATATATCTGGAAGTATATGTGGATGACTTATTAGTGAAATCAAGGACCAGGATGGAACATCCAGAAGTTTTGGCTAAGGTTTTGCAAAGGTCAAGGGAGTTCCAATTGAAAATGAACCCGAAGAAGTGTGTGTTTGGTGTGTCATCGGGTAAATTGTTGGGGTTCATTGTGAGCAAAAGAGGGATCGAGATAGATCCCGACAAAGCCAAGGCTATCAGGGATATGCCGCCTCCCAAGAATTTGAGGGAAGTCCGAGGTTTAATCGGGAGGTTGCAGTTTATTCGTCGGTTTGTGTCTCAACATTCACAAAGGTGTAGACCTCTCTACGAGTTGACCAAGCCAGGAGTAGAATTCCACTGGAATTCTAAATGTCAGAAAGCTTTTGAAGGGTTGAAGGAATATCTGGCTAGTCCACCCGTTCTCATTCCACCTAAACCAGAAAAACCTCTGATCCTTTACGTCTCAGTCTTGGATGACTCCGTGGGAGCCGTCCTCGCACAAGCTGATGAAGAAGGCAAGGAACGGGCAACCTATTACTTGTCCAAACTTCTCAATCCCTGTGAGCAGAAGTACACCATCATGGAGAAAACCTGTGCTGCCCTCGTTTGGGTAGTGCAGAAATTGAAACACTACTTCTTGGCTCATGAGGTCCACTTAATTGCTCGGATGAATCCTATCAAATTCTTCTGGAGAAAGCCGTCCTTACGGATAGGCTAGCACGCTGGCAAAGTTTTCTCTCTCAGTTCGACATCACCTACATCCAGCAAAAGGCAATTAAAGGCTATGCCATAGCCGAGCATCTCGCTCACCATCCTCTTCCCAAGTTCGATCCCGTCCAATCAGAGTTTCCAGATGAGGAACTAATGTCCGTCAACCAATCAGATGAGCCAATGTGGACACTATATTTTGATGGAGCTCTGAATTCTCAAGGGAGAGGAATCGGCATCGCCCTCCTGTCACCTGAAGGCCTCACATTCCCATTGGCATACCAGCTCAAATTTCCAGTTACCAACAATATAGCCGAATATGAAGCCCTTCTAGCTGGCCTAGGACTCGCTCATTATTTTCGTATCACTAAGTTGCGAGTTGTAGGTGACAGTCAACTCATCCTTCGCCACGTGCTCACTAAGTATCGCACTCGCGATCCCAAACTCAAGCCATACCAAGAACTCACTGCTGCCTTTGCCAAACTATTCACAAAACTGATCTTTGTTCATATCCCTCGTCATCAGAATATTCTCGCCGATGCCCTCGCCTCATTGGCATCATCCATAAGGTTCCCTCTAGGAAGATGGTTTAAGTCAATTTCCATCTACAAACTTCATGCTCCTGCAGTCGATGATGCTTCCTACGTAAACATCAAAGACAGGATAGCAAGGAAGATCCTGCAGGAAGATATCCTTGAGAAGAGGGAGATCATGTTGGCAGAGGTTGAAGAAGAACTGGCTGATGAAGAGAAACCATGGTTCTATGAAATTGTCAAATACTGCCAAGATCAGTCTTATCCTGAAGGGGCCACCACAGAGGACAAGAAAGCCATAAGAAGGGTGGCTCAGAAATATACATTGGTTGGAGGTCTACTCTATAGAAGGAGCCTTACTGGTATTCTGTTAAGATGTCTTGATGACAATGAGGTTTGGAAATGTGTAGAGGAGACGCACTCGGGTGTGTGCGGTGGCCACGTGAATAGTCAGATGCTTGCCAAAAAGATCATTCGGCAAGGCTTTTACTGGCCCACTATGGAAGAGGATTGTGCTATCTATGTCCGTAGGTGTGTCAAGTGTCAACTTCACGCCGATAGAATCCATTCACCATCTTCCTCACTTCATCCAATATCCTCCCCATGGCCTTTCTCCATGTGGGCATTCGACATCATTGGTCCCCTAGGTGATCCCAATTCCCTCACAAGCAGAAATCATTCATCCTCACTGCAACGGAATACTTCACCAAATGGGCCGAAGCCGAAGCTTACGCGGAAATTAAGGCGTCAACAGTCTGCAAGTTCATCATGAAGAACATTCTCGCCAGATTCGGCGTCCCAAGCACGATCGTCACCGACAATGGGCCACAGTTCATTTCTCAGGACCTACAGGACCTCTGCAAAAGGTACGCAATTGCATTGCATCATTCATCGCCTTATTACCCACAAGGTAACGGCCAAGCGGAGGCCACCAATAAAACATTGCTCAAAATCATCAAAAAAACCTGCGAGTCTAGTAAGTTTTCAGACTGGCCAGAAAAGCTTATCGAAGCTCTATGGGCCTATCGCACTTCAATCCGTACCCCCACCGGGCAGACTCCATTTGCCCTTACTTATGGTATGGAAGCGGTAGTCCCGTACGAGACTCTGATCCCTTCTCTCAGGGTACAATTGGACGAGGAATTTCCCCTCGACGATCGTCGTAATTCACTCCTCGCCCAGTTGGAACTCTTGGATGAGAAGCGGCTGGCCGCTGCCGAACACGCGCGTGTGTATCAAAATAGACTCGCTCGCTTTTACCAAAAGAAAGTCGTTGAGAGAAAATTCAAAGTCGGTGAGATGGTCGTAAAAAGAATTTTTGTCAAACCTGGAGGGCCGCGTTCTAAGCTCTAACCCAATTGGGAAGGACCATTTGTAATTCAAGCCGTGTACCCTGGCAACGCCTACAAGCTAATCAACGCCGAAGGGACCGAGTTATCCCACCCTTGGAATGGGCTTTATCTTAAGAAATACTACCCTTAGCACAAAACAAAAAATGATGAAAAGATAAAAAAACATCAAAAACAAAGAAATATCGAAAACCACTAAAAATATGGAAAAATTCAAAACGCCGATGCCTGGCAGTCACCATGTAGTTAAGTCCCTGCATCTAACCTTCATGTTAGGATAGGGCCCATTAAGGCTTGGTAGGCACCAGGTCTTGGTTTGCCAGAACCGTGGAGACCCCTGTCCGGCCACGTCGGCCTATGCTCGCTCGAAGGAAGCCAACATGTGCTCACTTATGTATTTTATTCAAAAAAATCGGTAGCATCACCTACGGTGGGGCTCCACCCAGAAGATCTCCGGAAGCTGTAATCTTTATTCTTTTCTCTTCGACCAAATGAGACAGCCGGCGCCCTTAAAACGCTGAGCATGAGAAACCGAAACTCAAACCCCAAAGGCAAGAGTAGGATCCATTTCCTCGAGCATCGATCAGAGCACGAGAAGAGGGCAGTGTCCCCGCAGGCATACGAAGAGGGAGCCCACAAACGTCAAACGACTATATCTCCCTCACAAAAAGAAATACAAAATCAAAATCAAGAGAAAAGCCTGGTCGTGACCGTGCCTGGTGCGATAAACGGAACCCCTCAAAGCAAAAGTCTGAATCCACAAAGGGGGCCGTGGAATGTAAATGCTCGAGATTTGGTCCGAAGTTGTCCGAAAGGAAAGAGTTAATGGGCCCTTATTCGCTCGCCGGGTTAACGGCTTTGCCGGTCCTCTCAGGAGGTTTATCCCCTACACTCTTCCTTCTCCTCTAAAGATGAAGGTTCGATGGAGTTTCTGAAAGGTGAAAACTGCCCAGGGTCTGCGACCTTATTTTAATATACACATTTGGTTGCCTACTTTGAAAAGCAAAAGCTATCGCTGCGAAGGAGTCTCCGTGTTTCTGGCTGGTCAAGACCCATGTTTACCACCTTGATGTCTTCTTGTTTAACCTCGGGCTTAGGCCAATGCAAGCGCGTCACCTATGGGTGCGACGGCGTCTGATTCCGGGTCAGCGTCGCGCGGTTGGTCGTTAGGGTTCCAGGGTGTTCCATCTTATACCATCTAGAGTTGTGAGGAAACAGACCCGGGTCGGGCAAATCATTTACCTCAAACACCTTTTGGGTGAATCCCTGTGGTCGGAAGCAACTGGGAGCCTAAGCATGGCATGACGGTATTGTCATCAGGGTAAGTCTTAGCCGGCGGGATCGTCATTCGAGGGGTCTAGAGGCCCAAATCAACCTAGATGTGCACTTAGGATACCTGGGAGGTTAGTAAGAAACCCCTGTTCTCACGTAGGTTAGGTGCCACCTGGGTGCTTGCCAGGCGTTAGCAAAAAAAAATTGAAATGATAAAAATAACAAAAAAAATGGAAAAGAGAAAATGTACATATTTGCAAACAAAAAAAATCTTTTTTATGATAAAAAAATACCAAATATAAAAAAGAAAACAAATCAATTTTGCCTGATTGCATTTGCGTGCAGCATTTCACTTTTAATATCGCTTGCATTCGTGTGCTTGCCTGTCGCATTTTATCATCATCATATCTTTACCTTGCCTTCGTTAAAATAAAGGCTTGGCCCCTTGACCAGTTATCAAGGACAGTCACAGTGACCATTTGCTTATTGAGCAAGGGGCCAAGTCAGAACAGAAATTCTGATTTGTTTGTTTCAGTGATATGTGCAGGGATTCAGGCAACTGAAGCAAAGGTGAAAAAACAAACAAACCGAATCTTTTATTTCAAAAACCAAAAATTACATTAAGTTCCGCCCTCTCTCTCTGCGTCACTCGTCCTACTACTCTCCGGGTAAAACGCTCTCAAAGGTGCTACCCAACTACGAAAAGCGGTACTCCTACCGCTCTGTACTCCCCTTCCTATTTCCACATCCCGGCGTTGGTCCACGGAAGCAGCAGAGAAGCTACCAACACGAAAGCCACGCTCTCGTGCTCTTCGGTAGCGCTCCTCACCTTCTCTCAGCCACTGTTCAGCAAGACCAAGGCTGATTCGGAGCTCGAATAGTTGGGCCTCCATGGCCCTTCGTTCCTCCCTTTCAGTCAATCTGTTGGCTCTTTCTCTCTCTGCATCTCTTTCTTTCTCTGCACGTTCTCTCTCACGGTCTTCCCTCTCCAACTGAAGAGTGATCCTCAGTTCCACGGCGTCCCTAGAGGAATTGTCATCAGGATGACATCGCAGTTCCCTCTCCAGTTCTGCTACCCTAGCCTCCCTCTGCGCAGCTTGGGCAAGCGCTCCTTCCGTCTCCTTTTCCTACCAACTGTACCATCTCAGATACGCGATAAGGTATAAACAAGGAGAACTCAACACTGAGACTTTTACCTGTATACGGACCATCCCTTCTGCCTCCGCAGCACGCTGCGTGGCATGAGCAAGTTGCTCATGAAGCAAGTCAAGTTCTGAGGAGGGAATCCACAAGCTGGACGAGGCACCACCCACTCCCATCGTTGGGGAAGCCGCGCCAATCTGGGCATGCTACGACCAAGTGAGTTGGCAGCCAACATCTGGAATCTGGGGTTTTAATTAGGTACGTACTGTACACCTACCAAGGCGCTCGTAGCTCCGCGGGCATCGTCCAACTGTTGTTCCATCTCTGCCAAGCGAGTTCGTAAATTCGCTATCATGGCATCCCGGACATCCTGCAGCCTTACAAGTCAGCATTTTCACCAGAAGACCAAGGAAAAGAGAAAGAAGAGAGGAGAAAAAGGGGAAACCTACCTCCACAAGTCCCCGGGGTTGGAGCCGCTCTGCGTACTTTGTCCTATATAGACGCAAGTAGTCCTCGCTATCCCGCGCCTGCGATTCTACAATCGTGCCACCCCGTTGCCAGTCTTCGTACTGTTCAGGGAACCGCACGTGCCAGTCAATGCAGGTCGCCGGTCCTCGCGTCTTCCTCCCGACACGAGGTGGCGCAGCCGTATCCACCCATTCCTGAGCCAGTCCTAAGGTTCTCATAACCAATCGTAGCCGGAGCGGCTCGATTTCATTCAGGCAGTGCATCCATAGTTCCCGTCCGAACCGGGCACGACTTTCTAGAACCCACGGCTGATCGGCATCGACCATGTCTGAGTAGGGTCTCCAGTTTACCATCGCTGCAGGGAACTCCTGTAGCTCGCGCCTTAGCACCATCAGTTGGTAGGTTAGGGGTGCCGCACTCATGAGGGGTTCCCACCGCCTGGCTAGCGGCACCATTGCGGGTCACCAATGTCGAGCTCTCCCCATCGGGAGATAATAATAACTCCACAGCTGCTCGGCGCAGGTCATCAGTACCTTGCAAAAACACAAAAAAAATACAAAACAAGCAAAACCAAAAATACCTGGATGAATGGTGTGAAACCACTCACAGTCATCTCACGGTCTGCTTCTTGGAACAGACCTGCAAACAAGTGCGCCAGCATGGCAGCCCCCCAAGCATAGTACCCTACTCTTTCAAGGTCTGACAGCAGCTCCAGGAAGCAACATTGGATACCGTCCCCTTTCGAGCTCAGTACCAATCTCCCCAAAAGGAAGAGGAGAAATCTCCTCAAATCTATGTTGCATCTTTCCCAGTCACCGAAATCTGTGCAGTACACGGCGCGGCATCCTATTTCTATCCTTTCCATGAACTCTTCTGAGGATTCATCATCCCGCCGACGAGTGTCGGTGAGCCCTAATGCATCCATGAGGGACGCCCTAGCTACCGACCTGTTCTTCCGACCATCTAGGTCCAAACCCAGTAACTTCTGGGCACCTTCTCTGTAGTCCGCGTAAGTGACTCCGGTCACTGCCTCGCCTTCTACCTTCAGGCTTGTGATCCGGACCACATCCTCCAAGCTGGGCACCATGTGCCCCCAGGGCATCAGGAATGCCCGGCTCACTGGGTCCCATCTCTCACACAAGGCTTGGATCAGGACCAGGTCGAGCTGGATCGGCTCGATCCGAAGGAAGGTACCAAATCCCATCACGTCTAGCCTCGCCTTCTGAAAATCTGGGAGGCCCCTATACGCTGCTACTACCAACTCCCATAAGATTTGTGATTTCATCACAACCTACACGTACAAGGAATGGGGGTGAGGTTTGGTCAGAAGAAAGGAAGAAAGAATGAGAAAAGGGCAAGGAAAACTTGGCTTACGAGTTGTGATTGGGCCCTTTCGCTGAAGTGACCTTCGAGATCCGAAAGCCTCTTGGAACTACTACCACTGGACCTGCTTCTCTTCGAGGAGTGGGAAGATTCGCCCTCCATCCAACTCTCGGAATTTTGAACTCCTCCTCTCCCGTGAGAACTTGTGCTCCTCGAGTTAGCTCTCGATATACCTGGGAAGATAAAAGGGACAAGAATTTATAGAAATGGAAGGAGTGCGGGCCAAGATTGCCTCCATCACCTGTCAATGATAGCCCTCGCAATGAGGCACCTGCCATGCGGTCCCGTGTGTCACTTCACCGCTCGCACAGGGTGATTGATTGACGACTGGCCCCCTATCTTGTCTAGGGATACCCTATCATGTTTTAGAAGTCGTCCGCAAAATTTGACACAGCATCGGGAAAAGAACTAGGGCCGTCAGTATTGACTTCGACGGCAGATTCCCGTGAAAATGGTCACAACAAGACGCGATTCTCCGCTTGGGCGGAGTCTCGGCAGACCCATCACATGGGAACAGTACAAAGGAAAGGAAGCGTAGGGAAGAAGGAACGCACAAGAGAACAAACAAGCAGCGGTAAATCAAATCACTCCATTCATAATTCTACATAAGCTGTCAAAAACATCATAACATAAGGAGGTGGCGGGTCCACTAGCTCGCCAATCCTCACCATCACTCATCTCTCTGGGCACTCTCCTCCTCTCCCCCGAGGTGAGGGTCCCTCAGAAGCCTCCGGGATCCTCGTGCAGCAGCACCTGCCTCGCCTCTAGGCGCTTGCTCCGCAGCAGTGACTCGCTGCCCCTCCCCTGGCGTGGCGAAGAAGCCACTGGCGGCAAAGCGACCGGACTGCCGGAGTCGCTCCCCGAACTCCCGCGCTCTCTCGTAGCGCGTCTCCATCCCTCCTAGCCTCTGCACGACGGCCTGAAGGCCCAGCTGGAGCTCCCTCACTTGGCCCTCCAAGACCCTCCTCTCAGTCAGATCCCGCTGTCGCTCGGACCTTCTCTCGGCTTTCTCTCTCTCTGCCTCTCTCCTCATCATCTGCAGGAGAACCCTTAACTCCAGGATGTCTGGAGAAGGTCTCTCCTCACCGCGATGTCGCAGCTCCGCAACAGTCGCCACCCAGGCGTCACGCTCCTCTTCCGCCCGGGTCGCGCGGGCCACCGCACCGGCAAGTTGCTCCCAGAGGGAGGCAATCTCAAGAAAAGGGGCCGAGGAACTGGAAGATCCGCCAGCCACTCCCACCGTCGCTGTCTGCTGGGCACGCTGGAACAAAATAAACAACGGCCGTCAGTGAAAACTCCAAAAATCTGAAGATAAAAGTGCGGCATGTAACTTACCAGGAGCGACAACTCATGTTGAGTGACGGCCAGCTGCCGCCTAGTCTCTGACAGTTGGGCGCGCGAACCGCCAATGCCACGCGTGTCCCCAGCTTGGGAAAACCCCGCGTAACTCTCTCTCTGCCGTCGCAGGAAGTCGGGGCTGTCCTGCACTAGTACACCCCCTTGCTGTCCGGGGAGCCGTACGGGCCAGTCCTCGAGCCTCGCCTTGCCACGACTCTCCCTCCTAACGCGGCTCGGCTCGTCCGCACTCGCCCACTCATCGGCCAGGCCCAGCGTCCTCGCCATGTCCTGCACCAAGAAAGGGGCCCCACATCAGTCAAAGAACGCGTCCCCTGTCTAGGACGCGCCCATCATTTGAGTGCAACACTCGCCGAACCCTTTCCCCCTCGCGCGGCTCGCTTCAAAACCCAAAATGAATTAAAAAAGGAAGAGATCGGAGGACCTACCAGACCGTGTTCGCCTCCTTCCGCGCCATCGGGCCCCTCGGGTCCCTCGGGGGCCCGAAGCGGCCCTTCCTCCTCCATGGACGCCGTTCCGTGCTCGGGCGCATCCCTCCTTGGGCGAGGGGTCCCGCGTCCCTCTCCACCTTCACCATGGTCAGGCCCACCGAACTCCATCGATCAAAAGAGGAGGAAGACGAAAAGGGGGGCGAGCGTGTTTCGGCAGAAGGCGGGCTCGTTTGCGGGTAAGGCACGGAGAAGAAAGGCCACCCCGTCGCTTTAAATTTGAAATCAAGGATTAAGACGCGTCCTCGCGCCTGGACGCACCCAAAAGGGAGAAAGGAAACAGAATCCCCCCGTGCAAAGCGTAGTTCCCCGCTGTTCAGGGCAAGGTCTCGCGGAGCGTGCCTCAAAGGACAACTCAGTGCAAAGAAGAAAGTGTGGGAGAGAGAAATATACACACAACACAAAAAAGTCATTTCCATTTCATATAATAGCCGAAAGTACATCATACAGTGAGA
This sequence comes from Amorphophallus konjac, assembly GCA_022559845.1. Lineage (NCBI taxonomy): Eukaryota > Viridiplantae > Streptophyta > Magnoliopsida > Alismatales > Araceae > Amorphophallus > Amorphophallus konjac. The sequence goes on from CM040123.1 coordinate 335,835,059, forward strand.
AGGGTGACGTACAAGCAACTCTCTAACTCTCACCGTCACCCTCCTGGTCATCTCCTTCCTCCCTCCTCTGACGGGGATCCCTAGGGGGCCTCCGCGACCTCTGCGAACCCTGGGAAGCCGTGCTCGTCTCTCCAGGTGGTACCATGCCAGCCTCCAAGGTACGGCGACGCTGCTCGGCCGAAGAAACTAGAAAGCTGCCCACAGAAAAGGAACCGGACTGACGAAGTCGCTCCCCGCGCTCTTTCGCCCTCTGATACCGCTCCTCACTCTCCCGGAGTCTCCCCTCCGCCGTGCCAAGACTCAGCCGGAGCTCCGACACCTGGGCCACCAGAGCTCTCCTCTCGTCCCAATCTCGATATCGCTCTGCCCTCCTGTACTCCCTTTCTTTCTCTATAGCCTCCCTATCCCTCTCCCTCTCTCTCTCCACGCTCTCCCTATCCCTCTCCCTCTCCTCTCTCTCCCTCATCACCTCCCTCCTCGACAGCTCGAGGGCGATCCGCAGATCCACTACGTCGCGAGGAAGCTCCTCGGCCTCCCGTCGCCGCTCCTCCTCTAGCTCCGCAATCCGGGCGTCACGCTCTGCCACCCAGGCATCGCGCTCCTGCTCAACACGAACAGCATAGGCCAGGGCCTCCCGAATCTCGGCCACCTGTAAAAGCACGCATGCACCATAAGAGAATAGTGATAGAAGGAAAGCAGCTAGAAGAGGGTCAGGGCCAAGCAAGCACTCACTCGAGCCTCGCGGTCGCGCTCGGCCTCCTCAGCCCGAGCCACCGCATACGCCAGCTGCTCCCGGAGGGCAGAAACCTCAGGAGGAGGGCCCCGCGAACTGGAACCCGCTCCGCCAGCCATCCCGGCTGCTGCTGTCTGGTGGGCCCGCTGAAACACGGGGCAAACGTCAGTCAAAGGCTAAGCATCAAAAATCCAGGTCACAAAAAAAAAATGCATCACATAAACTCACCAGGATCTCCAACTCCTGTCGGATGGCCACCAACTGTCGCCTGGCGTCCGCCAACTGGGCCCGCAGGTCGGCGATCATGGTATCACGAGCATCCTGCATTACACATAAGTTAGTATCACATGCATATACATATAGAAAGATGAAGCAGTTTCATTTCACTTACCCCTGCCATACCACCCAAGGAGAGGCGGTCCCCGTACGTAGCTCGGTACCGTCTCATGTAGTCTGTGCTGTCCTGTACGTGGGACACCACTGGGACCCCGCCCTGCTGCCAGTCCTGGTACTGTGCTGGGAAGCGCGTGCGCCAGTCCACAACCTTCGCCTTCCCCTTGGTCTTCCGCCCAATGCGGGCCGGCGCATCTACGTCAACCCACTCCTGGGCCAGCCCCAACGTCCTCATGACCAGTCTAAGCCGCAGCGGCTCAATCTCGTTCAGGCAATGGACCCACACGTCCCGCCTGAAACGAGGAAGACCCGCTACAACCCAGGGCTGGCCAGTATCGCCCATGCCCAGGTAGGGCCTCCACACCACCTGTATCACCATACATACATCATGTTAGTTACCATTCAGCCACATGCATAAACACAAAAAATCACACGCATCATACCATGGCCTCGGGATACTCGCTCAGCACCCGACGAAGCGACGCCAGCTGGTAGCCGTGGGGTGCTGCAACCACGACCGGCCTCCACCGCCGCGCCAGAGGCACGGCCCTCCTGTTCCCATGCCTAGCCCTCCCCATCGGGAAATAGTAATAGCTCCACACCTGCATCCATCATACACCATTAGTACAATAATTGCATATTTAACTGTAGTAAAGCATAAATAAAATGTTTACCTGGAGAAAAGGTGCGAAGCCACTGACTGTCGTCTCCTTCTCCGAAGCCTGGGAGAGATCAGCAATCAAATGGGCAAGCAGAGCCGCTCCCCACGCATAGTGTCCCACTCTGTCCAGATCCGCCAAGATCCCGAGGAAACGGCAGTGGATGCCATCCCCCTTCGTCCCCAGCAGAAGGCTGGCCCAGAAGAAGAAAGAAACCTCCGAAGGTCTAGATCCACCAGTTCCCTCTCACTCGGATCCTGGGTAAAAGCAGCGCGAGCGTCCCCCTCTAGTCGAGCCAAGAACTCTGCTCCAGTCTCGCTAACCCGCTGGCGCGGGTCGACGAATCCGAGCGCCTCCATGATCTCCACTCGGCCAACTACCCTGCTGTCCCTGTCAGTCACGCTCGTCTCTATCCACAGCAGGTCCAGGGCACTCTCTCGGTAGTCGGGGTAGGTGACCCCGCTCACCGCCTCTCCGTCCACCCGTAGCCCGGTAATCCGAGCCACGTCCTCCAGTGACGGCACCATGTGCCCCCAGGGCATCAGAAACGCCCGGCTCGGTGCGTGCCACCGCTCCCTCAGTGCCTGGATAAGAGGAAGGTCGAGCCGGAAGGGCTCGATCCTAAGGAAAGCTCCAAAGCCCATGGCGTCCACACGCGCCCTCTGGAAGTCCGGCAGCCCGCGGTATGCTGCCACCACTAGGGACCAGCTGATCCGGCCCTTCATCACGCCCTGCAAACCACAAAACCAACAAAGAACACATCAGCATCCTGAACAGTAATAAGCAATAACACTGTATATATACTACTTATTCTTTTTATTTTATTTTTACCTTTTTAAAAAATATATATATTTTCTTGTGGAGGCGTCCAACGCCCTGGACGCCTCCTTCCAATATACTTTTTTTCCTTTTTTAGAAAAAACCCAAAAAACCCAAAACAAAATTTATTAATAATATATATATTTTTATGGAGGCGTTCTGGGCCTAGGACGCCTCCTTATTTTTAATTTTATTTTATTATTTATGTAAATAAATAAATAAATAAAAAGAAAAAGAAAAAGTGGAGGCGTCCAGGCCCCTGGACGCCTCCTTCTCTCACTACCCGGCCTTCTCTCACAGCCTCTCGCACGCCCGTTTTAGCCTATTGAACCACAGAGTGAGGATTCCGAAGTACTTACCGGGTCGTGATCGTCCTCTCCCGCGTCACCAGCATCCACAGCGGCCTCCGGGGCCAGAAGCGGCACCTCCATCTCCTCCTCCGCTGCAATCTCCTCTGCCACGGCCTCCTCGGCATCATCCCTCAACCTCCTCGCACGACGAGCCAGTCGTTTCCGCTTCTCTGGACCCTGGCTCGATCCTCCTCGCTCCATTGGGACTAAGAATGGGTCGTTTGGAGTGGCTGGGCGGTCTGAATGAACAGTATAAGTGAGTAGGGGGGGAGCCCCCCCTATATATATAAAATCACCTTTCATTGGGGCGTCCAGGCGCCTGGACGCCCCCACTCTTTTTATTTTTTTTTCAAAAATTCAAAAAAATAGGGGCGTCCAGGCGCCTGGACGCCCCCATAAATAAAACAAATAAAAAATAAAAACAATCAAAATAGGGGTGTCCAGAACCCTGGACGCCCCCAAAAATAAATTGTCAAAAAAAATGAAATAATAAAAATAAAAATTAGGGGCGTCCAGGCCTCTGGACGCCCCCATAATAATAAAAAATAAATAAATATAATAAAAATAAAAAAGGGGTTAGAGTATGTATATAATCCAAACAAAAGAAAAAACATAAAGAAAAAGAAAAACCATAAAAATATATATATATATATATATATAATAATAATAAATTAAGTGGATAAGGGTCCAAAACATCCATGCCAGATTTTATTCCATCAGAAAAGCAGAGTGAACTACATCAGGGGTTTAGGCGCCTTAGGCCTTAACTTCCCCAGTTCGGTTACATAAGCCCTCCACGGCTCGCATTCTTCCACCACGTGCGCTAATGCCTTTCCCGCAACACTTGTCTTCCAGGGAGCTTTAATGGCCTTCGCTTCCTTCGCGTCCGCTTCAGTGCCAACTCCCTCTTCTTCAAAGGAAAGATGCCAGTCGGTGGCAGGGAACGAATGGCGTGGGATGCCAATCTGGAGGCAGCACCGATGCGCGTTGTAAAGAACAAACTCGGTCGCGCCGATCAGTTGTAGATCAACTTCGGGAGAAGACCTCATGAGGAGATCTAGCGAAAGCAAACATGCCGGTGCGCAAGTAAAGAAGCCTTGTGTCACGGTGCGGAAGTGAGACCGCCAGTCTTCACGTTTCTTCAGCCATGGAACACGGTTCACTACAGTACCACCGAAGCCTAACACATCGGCTATGTGATGAAGAGGGCTTTGTTGAAAGAGTCTCGAAGCAGTTGGCATTCCCTCGCGGTGGTCGAATTTGAAGTGCAAATCAAGCCAGCAATTCAAGACAAGTGCGCAACCAAAAGGAGGCTTACCCATACTCGAGGCGGTAAGGCCGCTATACAGGTAGGCGAGGACAGCGGGTCCCACCCTCTTTCCACGCCAGATCCCGCAGATAGCACTCAGTTGGTCTTCCTCCACTATGTTGTCGGTATGAGGAAACAAGAGAGCACCCGCCAGACAAATGGTGAACCCCTTCATGATTCCCTCCAAATAGTCATCGTCTGGTAACCCTCTCAGGGCGTCCATGACCCACTCCGCGAGCTTTTGAAGATCGATCCCCTTTTGAGTACGGACCTTTCGGGCTGCGTCGGGCGGCATGAAGCTTCCAAGGACGCTTTCAGAAGTCCCCCGTGTCAGCATCCGCATAGCCTTCACCTTTCCGTCACTCTTGAATTTCTTCAATCCGAGCAGAAGTTCCACTTCCTCGAGGAGGATGGTCACCTCGAAGGTCGGGAATATAAAAGTATGGGTCTGGGGATGCCAGATCTCCACTAGTGCGCCCATAGCCGCCCAGTCCATACGAATCTTCTCGTAATGCTTGGCGTGAATAAGGAGCCCCTGCAGATGCCACTTCGAGAGTATGGCCCTCATGCCAATGGAGATATTGGAAGTCAGCTTTGAAAGCCATGGCAGCTTGGAAAACTTCCTCGGGCCTGGGAAGAGTGGATATGGCTGGAAGAGGAAAGAAAGAAGAAATGAAGGAAGTGAGAAGAAAGTTTCACATGGAGAATCTGAAAAGAGTCGGCTTACCATATGCGACATGATCATCCCACTCAGATGACCCTCGAGGTCGGAAAGTTGTCTAATCTCGCTGCTAGGCCTGCTCCTCTTCATAACGTGGGAAGACTCTCCTTCCATCCTGAGCTCCAAATTCTCCTCTCCTTCCTCTCCTGAGCTTCCAAAACCCACCTTAGTGCATTTGAATGAACTAGCCTAAGGGGAGTTCTTATAGGAAAGGAAGGGTGCTACAGGACGGAACATGTCACATCGGTGGTCATCGTCAGGATTTTGGCTAGATCTCCTTTCCATTGTGGTGCGATTCTGCTATGATTCTGCTACTTTCTGATGTTGCTAACCTTGCTAGCCTGTGCAGGTTTTACTAACGGACGTCTTTGTCCTATCTCATGTCCCACCTTTCATTGGTTGGTCCCACCATGTCATGCATCGTAGTATATGATACTTACGCTACTAGAACATGTCGAGGACCTTGCGGCCCGAACGAATCTGGGATCTGAGTTCCCCTTCAACAAAAACGATGATGATCCCGGAAGAATTTGGGTTGTACGGATAGGCCGTTAATTTGTGGTAGCATGGGGACGACGGTTCCATCCAGTGAGTTGGTGCGCGGATAAACGGGCCCCAGCCCAGTGTCGGCTCACCGGATCGGTATCCTGACCCGTTCTTAACAAGTTGACAATATTATCCTTGGCTATTTTCTATTTTAGTTTGTTTTAAATTTTTCTTTAAACCCAGCATGCATTCATATAGGACTTTGATTTATTGCGGAAGATCATTCAAGTGATTCGATTGTGAAAGCCGTTGTGTTTCAATTCCCACAAATATGAGATATTCCACTCCGAATGAAATACTGAGTTTCCTTGAGACAGCCCTACGCTGCTCTTCCAAAGGAGACCCTTGTTTGGACAGATCCTCAGATATTCCTTTACTTTTTTGACCCACCTTGGCCGCAGCACTTCCACATTGGCTGGTAACCGCTCCCCAAAGGTGAAACCTCCGGTTTACGACCCAGGTACTTCCACACCGAGAAGTTGGTACCTTTGTTTCGTGCCTAAGCGCACATCTCACCCTCCCTTATTTGATCTCCGTCCAAGCAATCGTCAATATTTGAAAGACCTTCTTCAAGGTCACCTCATTGAAACTCCAGGAAAGATTCCAAACAGTAACGTCAAAAGCGTGTCTCATCACACCTTGGCATCAACTTATCAGTCCGCTCCCACTTCACTCCACTCCACTTCGATACCATTCCACTACATGTCGCTCCCTTGCAAAGCAGACGCCAAGGCGGGGCAGCTGTAGACACGCCATTCCTGACGTCTCCTGAGAAAGTCTCATATTACTATACGACGCCCCGCGACGGCTTACGCATTTCAAATCACTTGAGTACTTCCTTTTCTTGAGTCTTCTTCCGCCCTTTTCGGCATCCGGAATCGTCTCGTCACGGCATTCGGACGACATCAACACCAGTCGGACGCATCAGGAGGTTCCGGAATCAAGAAGGGGGTCTACCGGGCGGCCGCCGACGCCTGATTTGAGGACCCAGGTGGGTCTTAATGGGGGCGTCCAGGCCCCTGGACGCCCCCATCTTTTTAATTTATTTTATTTATTTTCTCAGGGCCCAAAACTAAATAAAAAATAATAAATTAATGGAGGCGTCCAGGCCCCTGGACGCCTCCATAAAAATAAATATAAAAAATATAAAATGCCCGTTGGCATAAAAGATAAAAAATAAATAAAAAATATATATTAATGGAGGCGTCCAGGCCCCTGGACGCCTCCATAAAAACAAATAAAAAAAAATCAAAATGCCAGCCCTGGTATAAAAGACAAAAGAAAAATAAAAATAATATAATTTTGGAGGCGTCCAGGACCCTGGACGCCTTCATAAAAACCCTCACGGGCGCCGCCCACCGAACGACGGTTTGTCGTGTGTGAAAAAAACCAAATTATAGAGACGTCCAGTCAACTGGACGCGCCCATTTCTGAATCACGAGGCGCCGCTCACAAAACCACGCGTTGTGCCAAACCGCGTGCGGCCGTCGTCGGCTTTCGGTGGACCTGCTTGAGGCGTCCGGGACCCTGGACGCCCCCACAAAAGTATTCCAAAAAAATATATAAAAATAGAATAAAATATTATTTCGGCCCTGATGGAGGTGTCCAGGGTCCTGGACGCCTCCACCCTCCGGAGCCCTATAAATAGAGGCCCACCCCCTCAGTTCTGGAGGAGCTAAGCAGTGATCCGATAGGCTGCCGAAGCCCAGAGGCTACGGAGTCATTTTCTAACCCGTGAGTTCTTTTGTAGGTGGAGGTTCTGCCGGCTTCTCGGGTGCTCACGCTCGCGAGAGGAAGGTCGTCTTCATCCACCGCGCTTCCACGTCGTCCCCCACGCTGCCGGAGCTCCGCCGAATTTCACCATCGGCACATCCAATAAGCCAACTCTTTCCTTTTCTTCGTAGTTCTTTTGCATTCATCATCTCGCATCCATCATCTCATTTTCCTCCTACTCGAGTCCGAGAGGGGTTTAAAAGATAACACCAACCAGGTGTGTGTCTTGCCATCATTTCGTTATTTTTATAGCAAGGATTTGAATACTACACATCCCTCTTTCTAATCCACTTGTCATTTGTTTGTCGTTGTTTTGCAAGGGTAGCCGAGGAAAGCCCTCTCGTTCGGCCGGCCGGAAGGAGAGGAAGAAGCAACCCGCCATCTCCCGCTCTTGAGGTAGGCGCGATCACTTTCTTATTTTGGGGTCTTTCGGCCCCTGGCGATCACATCTTTTCATCGAGGCCGCGGCGAGTCACTTCCCTAATGGCCGTTTAAATTTCTGTTCTCATATTCTCTTTATATCCTGTTATATTTTGCTCATATCATCGAGGCCGCGGCGAGTCACTTCCCCAATGGCCGTTTAAATTTCCGTTCTTACATTCTCTCTATATTCTGTTATATTCTGCTCATATCATCGAGGCCGCGGCGAGTCACTTCCCCAATGGCCGTTTAAATTTCCGTTCTTATATTCTCTCTATATTCTGTTATATTCTGCTCATATCATCGAGGCCGCGGCGAGTCACTTCCCCAATGGCCGTTTAAATCTCTGTTCTTATATTCTCTTTTATATTCTGCTATATTCTGCTCATATTCTCGAGGCCGCGGCGAGTCACTTCCCCAATGGCCGTTTCAATTCTTGTTATTTAATTTCTGCACCATTCCCATCCCCCCGAGGTCGCGGCGAGTCACTTCCCGCTATGGCCGTTTGAACCCCATATCTTGCTATATTATACTTGTCCCGCTCGCCCCGCCGGAGCAATCTCCCGTGGTGGCCCCTTCTCTCTCTTCTCTATCATCTCTGTGTTGCAGCAAAATAACAAAACAAACAAACAAAAAAGGAGGAGCCCGCGCGCGCTCCGCGTCCTCTTCTCCGCTCCTTCCCCGAACCGCGTGACGTCGCTCACACGTATTAGTAGCGTCAAGGACGATGATAAAACCGTACGGATGTCTGCCGTAGGTACGACATGTTTAATGTGGATGCGAGATCGGATCCCGATAAAGACAGGTCGAGCTAACGAACTATCGGCCCGTGATAAGTTCGGATCATGGTCATGTCCAGGCGAGGGCTCCCGAGATCCAAGTCCGATGCCATGGGGCGTCATTGCTTTTCTCTTCACACACAGTCCGGGGAAACGAAGGTTCCAAGGTATGCGTGCATGTCGGTCACGGTCGGACCATTCATTGTTCGGACGCGAGTCCATGTTTGAAGCATCGAAGACGACGATAAAACCATGCAAATGTCTGCCGTAGACACGACAAGTTTAATGTGGCGTTGCGGGATTAGATCCTGGGAGAAGCGGGTCGAGTTAACGAACTATTGGCCCAGATTGTGTTCGGATCATGACCATGTCGGGGGTTCCGAGGTCCATGCCCGATACCACAAGGCATCATTGATTTTCTCTTTGCACCGAGTCCGAGGAAGTGAATTGTTAAGTCAAGGGGGCAACGCCCCTTGCGGGGGTTTCCGGGGGCAGCGCTCCCGGAACAAAATTTTAATTAAGGCACGGGTGATGGAGTTCCTTTTATTCTCTTATTAGCATGATTGACCTTTTATCATTATTTTTTTTGCTTGTTTATTCCCTTTTTGTATTAAGGAGGCGCGCCGGTTAGCGAAGGAAGAGGATGGCGCCGTTTTAGAGCTCAAGGGAGGAAATGGGGCGCCGTTTTAAGGTGAATAGTGAAGCACAGATGGGCGCCGATTTAGGACATTAAAAGGGGGGCGCGCCGGTTATAGGGGCGCCGTTTTAAGGGTTGCAAGGGAGGAAATGGGGCGCGCCGGTTAAAGGGAGGTGCCATAGGGCGCGCCGGTTAAGGGGGGTCCAAGCCCAGGAGAGAAGGGAGTCAAGGGCGCGCCGTTTTAACGGTTAAACAAAGGGGGGGCGCGCCAGAATTGGGCCATTCAAAGGGAGAGGGGCGCGCCGGTTTTAAGGGCGCCGGGTTAGAATTGAAAGGGGTGCACCGTTTTTAGATTGCAAATGGAGATGGGGGGCGCGCCGTTTTAAGATGTATAGAGGAATGGGATAATGAGAGTGATGTTAGACCGGCGTGGCGTTTAGCATCCAAAGAAGGAGATGGGGCTATTGTGAGGAGGGTTAAAACGGCGCGATGGAATAGTGGCCACGCCGGATTAGCCCCTCCTGAGGGTTTCTTGCTTTAACTGTGTGTTTTCTTTTCTTTCATCCGTAGGTGGATCTTATGATACGTTTGTTCATCCATTTGGTGGATTAGATAGGTAATGAGGTGGGGTTTAAGTGATTTGTTCGAAGGAGTTTATTGTGTAAGATTTTCGGGGTTAATTCACAGAGGGTTCACTGTGTGTTTTCAAAGGGCGTCTTGTTCATTCGTTCTTGAGTGTTCTTAATCCCCTGGCGAAAATTGGGTAGCATCTCCCCCGGATCGGGACTTGCCAGAGAGAAGCGAAGGCCACCAAGCAGATTGCTCTGGGGTGACCCTCAAACATCGGAGTGGCCTTACGGCGGTCCGAACCCATGTGTGAGTGTGGAGCGCTCGAGGGCTAGCCTTCAAGAGCGACCACGACTCACGGGCGATGAATCTTCGGCGCCGGATAGATGTTTGCCACAGGGCCATGAATGTTCATCCGGTGATGGGTACCTTTATGGGTCGTGCCATGGAAAGGCAGCCCTCAAGGGCCAAGGATGATCGGAGAATGAGAAGACGGAGCAGAGAATGGAACGGAGAACACCGTACGTTGCAAAAAAAAAGCTTTTCTTTTATTCATCCGCAAGGGGAAAGACAGCAAAGCCAAAGGGGGGAATACATCGGAGAGAAAGGAAGAAATACATCGATGGGGGAGGGGGAACGGAGCACAAGCTCCTCCCCCTCTGAGCTCACCTCTCACTCTCACTCTCCTCTCTCTTTCTTTCTTCACCTCTCTGGCCTGGATGGGTGGAGCTCTCTTCTCTTCGGGTGGCCTTCTCCTCTTCTTTTTCTTCTTCTCTTCACTGCATACAGCCGAGGGGGTTCGAGCAGCTCTCTCTTTTTTTCAACCTTTTTGGATGGCCTGCTGGGGGAAAGCCAGGATCCTCCTCTTCTTCTCTTTTTTCTTCTTCTCTTCACTGCACACAGCCCAGGGGGTTCGAGCAGCCAACCTCTCCTTCTCTCAACCTGTGGAGCAGGTGGAGTATATATGGAACGGACAGTGGGGGAGATAACTCCCGCCACCTCTGCCTTGTTCGCAACAATGTTGTTGTTGTGCTGGATGATGCTGATTCGTGGAGTACACTGGCGTTCGTCCGAGGACGGGACGTTCGCGGGTTTGCCAGGAGGATCTGCTGCCTCTGCCACCACTGCCACTTTGCTGTCGAACGGGGTGAAGGCATGGCTTCAAAACATTGAATGCTCTCTGCACACCGCATTTAAACAAAACAGAGCATCGGCATGCCGACGGGATAGGATGGGGTTAAATCGGCGCGGGGGAATAGTGACCACGCCGGATTAAAGCTTTTCACGGGGGCCACGCCGTGTAAGCATTGCATGGGGGTGGCATTTCCTTCAAATGAGCGCGCCGGGTAAACTGTGCATAAGGTGGTGCCGTATTAACCTTCAAAGGGGTGGCCTCTTCAACAGTGAGTGTGCCGTTTTAACACAAAGCAAGTGGAGCTCGTATTAGAGCATGAAATGGGGGCGCGCCGTTTCAACAAGGGGGCGCGCCGTTTTAAGGCGTGCTGCTTTAAGGCCCTTCCGCGCCGTTTTAAGCACCGGACGGATTCTTTCCGAAGTCGAGGCCATTTATATGAATGTTGGCATTCCCAGAATATTCCGGTTGCATTGCATGGCTTCCACAATTTTCTGTTCGCAGCCTCCGGGACTCGGTCCCAGACTTTGCGTGACTTTCGGTGCAAGTTGAGACTGTGCCGGAGTTCCCGGCTCTTCCTTGATTCAGCTCTCGGCACGGCCGGCTGTAGAGTTGTGGCAGTATCTTCCACCCGGGGGCTCCCTCATCGGCTAGCAGACCACCAAGTGAGTTCTCACCTTGGTCGGACAAGGCATGAGGCTTATTCGGCATTTCCGTCTTTCACTCGCGCTCGAATGTGTAGACGTGATTGTTGCCATGATCATCATTGTCATTTTTTGGTGTCCACAACGCCCCGTTGGCATAATGCTTGACGATTTAACGCCCCGTTGGCGAAATACTTTGTCGGTTTAACGCCCCGTTGGCGGAATGCTTGTCGATTTAACGCCCTGTTGGCGGAATATCTGTCGGCTTGAACGAAAGGTCGTGACGCCGACCACATGTGAAGTCTATTTATTGGATAGCTGAAGGCCGAGGGTGAAAGACCATGTCTGCCTCAAGGCTCACTTTCTTTTCTTCTCTTCTTCTTTTATGTGGAGGGGCGAGTGGGAAGACCACGTCTGCCTAATGACTGTTCTTTTCTTTTCTACTCTTCTTTTATTGTGAAGAGGCGGGTTCAAAGAGCACGTCCACCTCATGACTGTTCTTTTTGTTCTGCTCTTCCTTTCTTGTTAATGCCCCCGGACTGGGGTGTATTTCTCTTAATGTGCCCCCAAGCGGGGTATGGCTTTTCTTCATCTGCCCCCCTAGGTCGGGAGGGTGTGCCTCTTTGCTTCTGTGCCCCCGGGCGTGGTATATTCTTTATGGCTTCTATGTCCCCAAGCGGGGTGTATGTTTCTTCTTCAAATACTCCTAAATCGGGGTGTATTCTTTACGGCTTCTGTGTGTGTTCTTCATGGCTTCTATGCCCCCAGGCGGGATGTGTTTCTTCTTCAAATGTCCCTAAGCCGGGGTGTATTTCCCTTCAAATGCCCCTAAGCGGGGGTGTACGTTGCTTTCATGTGCCTCCAGATCGGGGGTGTGGCTTTTGCTTTCATGCCCCTAGGCCGGGATGTATTCTACTTCTAGTGCCCCCAGGGTGGGGTGTATTACTGCTTCCGATGCCCCCAAGGCGGGGTGTAATTCTTACTTCTTATGCCCCCAAGGTGGGGTGAATTCTTCTTCTTTGCTTATGTGCCCCCAAGCGGGGTGTATTCCTTTCTTCATACGCCCCTAAGCCAGGGAATGTTGTTTTTCCTGCTTCAGATGCCCCTGAGACGAGGTGTATGTTTCTTTATGTGCCCCCATATCGGGGTATATTTCTTCCTCGAATACTCCTAAGCCGGGGTGTATCCTTTGCCTCGTATAGCCCCTGAGTCGAGGTGAGTTTCTTTCTCGGTGTGCCCCCATGCGGGATATAGTCTTTGCTCCTCATACCCCCATAGCGGTCTTCTTCAAATGCCCCTAAGCCAGGGTGTATTCTTTTGCTCTTTATGCCCCTAGATCGGGGTGAAACTCTGTTGCTGCTTATGCCCCCATGGCAGGGGTACATTTCTTTGTTAAATGCCCCTAAGCCGAGGTGTAACTTTTACTTTATGTGCCCCCCGAGTCAGGGTGGATTCTCTTCATGTGCCCCTAGATCGGGGTGTAACTCTATTTCTTCTTATGCCCCCAGGTCGGGGTAGATTCTTCTCACGTGCCCCCAGGAGCGGGGTGTATTCTTTCTTGTCTCTTATGCCCTCATGGCAGGGTACATTTCTTCTTCTTATTCCCCATGGTGGGGTATATGTATGCTCTTCTTCTTATTCCCCATAGCGGACAGGAATTCATCAAGCTACAGTTGCGATTTGTTGGATCTTCTTACATCCACTCGAGGGACCGTCTTGTGCCGGATAGAGGCAGCAGGAAGGTGGAATGGACTGGGGCATTGCACCATGGACTTGGACCCTCCTAGAGTCGGGTGGGATGTCGGGCTTCTTCCTGTCCTTTTGGTCGGCGATGCTTGCCAACTTTTCTTTTTATCTTTTCTTCTCTTCTTTTTTTTGCATATTAGACCAAGGTGGGTGCGCAGGAGAGCGCTCACCCCCTCAAGGAGGGGATGAGTGGTTCGCTCCATCGCATCAATCCCATAGTGGTAATCTTTGTTCAGCACGGATGTTGACGGATATGGCCGTACAACCCTCTCTCGCAAATTCTCTCTCTTCTATTTTTTTGCTTCTTTCTTTTCTTCTTTTCTTCTTTTCTTCTTTTTGTTCTTAGGGAAAGGGGGTTTGATTTCCCCTCCCTTCTTCTCTCTTTCTCTTCCTTTTTTTTAAAAAGGCCTTCATGATTCCTGGCAGCTGCAGGTGCCTCGGAGTAGCATCTTCGAGGACACAAAGACAATTTCACCTAGTCCGGCTGTTCTCCCTAGAGGGCTGGCGAAGACAACACCTGCAATTCATCAAAGCAGGCAAACATCGTTTATTAGAGGGCCATAAGGCCCTGAATCCCGGCGAAGAGATGAAGGGTGCTTTAAGTCCCACCGGGCGTGCTAGACTTGTGGACACACTTTTCGAAACGCTCATTTGTTTGTTCTTTAAGTTGGTTTATTCGGTGGGTTTATTCGTTTATTAAGTGGGTGGGCGTGCCAGTCACAGAGTGACAATTTATTGTGCGCTCGATCTGACTAATCAGACGATTGTGTAGTTCGTGTTAGGACCAAAACCCGCCGTGCCATAAAGGTCACATCGTCATTTACATCCCCTCGGAGAGGGGAACACCCTTAATTAATCGCCGGAAATCAGGGCCTCATGGCCAGGAAATTATATCGAGAGAAACAAGATGATAGCGATCTTGAATCAGCTGGAAAGCCCTATGTCTAGGGAAGTAAGCATTCGAAACATGTCGGTCACTCAAGGGACCAGTGAATGTTAGGACGAGTGTCCAGCTTGAGAGTATCGTAATCGTCACGGGAAAACTGGAGCATATGTATGCCGGGGTGCGGCAAATTTATTGTTCAGAGGAATGGAAAATATTCGTTTGAATCCCAGTTAGAATGGTAGGAAATCAACGAGTTTATTGGCCCGGTAAAAGATCAAGCCAGGACCATTCTGGGGAAGCTTGTCGCGGTCAAAGCGAGACTTGCGTGGGCATCATTAATATCTTTGGTGCCGAAAGACAGCAGGAAAATATCCCGGGATTAGATCCCAAAACAAAGATATGTTCAAAGATAGCAGGCTATAGGCCTAGGATATGGGTTAGGCAATGACCATGATTAGGGCGAACCTGTGGTCTACGCATGACCCAGGAAGGTCCTATCAATATTCCCATGCAATGGGTCCGAGGATGACGAGAGCCTTCTTGTTCCATTCAGATTTTATCGGTCATTCATGGATCACTTTATGTTCGGACAAAGGTCCGTATTGAAGGTACGCCGTAAATGGAAACAAACCCGTACAAATGTATGTCGAGTTTACGACAATTTCAATGAAAGAGCAAAAATGAATCCCAATGGGAACGAGTCCGGTTTGACGAACTATTAACCCAGGGCAATGCCGGCTCACGGCCATATTGGGGTGATCCCCGAGGTCCGAGCCCGACCTGGAGGGACAACGTTAATATTCCCTTTACACCGGGTCTTGAGGAGAAACGAGGCCGCGGAGCAGATCTCATCGTTTTATTATTGTTTGAACTTTTTTTATTATTATTTTGTTATCTTGTATTTTTGGTGAGTTTGTTATTATTATTGTTTATTTATTTTTTATTATTTATTCATTTATTCATTTATTATTTATTATTATATATATTAAGTTTATTATTATTATTATTAAGTTCATCATTATTATTACTTATTTATTTATTATTACTTATTATTATTATTATTTAGTTTTTTTGAATTTGTTATTATTATTATCTATTTTTATTATTATTTATCCCTTTTGTGAGTTTGTTGTTATTATTTTTTTTTTGTTGTGTTTGGGCCATGTGTGGGAGGATGAGCCAGAAGGGCTGGAGAAGGGTCTATGCAGGCTGGGCCCTAGGTCAGTGCAAACAGGGTGAGATCTGCACAAGTTTAGATTGGAGGTCGATGCAGCTGGGGGCTGAGGTCGGTGCAGGCTGAGTGAGGTCTATGCACATGCTGAACTAAGGTCAATGCACCTGGCACAGGGGCGAAGGGAGGTCTGAGCACGTCAGGGACTGAGGTATGTGCAAGCTAGGCACAAGGCGTGGATGCATGTCGATGCATATGGGCCAAGGTCAGAGCATATGTGGGGCTGAAGGTCTGTGCATGCTAAGCAAGGTCCGAGCATGTTTGGTAGGGTCTATGCATGTTGAGGTTTAGGGTCAGTGCACATGGGATGAAGTCTGCGCACATTGGGGTTTAAGGTCTATGCACGTGCGGATAGGGTCTGTGCAGGTTTTGGGTTTAAGGCTTATGCATGTGGGTTCGAGGTCTGTGCACGTTCCGGGTAGAGGATGGGGGAAGGTCGGTGCAGCAGCAACTGAGTCAAGGCAAGGTCGGTGCAGCCGGGGGGAATAAGGTCAGTGCACATTGCACCAAGGCTGAAAGCAAGTCAATGCATGTTCCATGTGTGCAAGGGAAATGGTAGTTGCATGTTGCACCAAGGCTGAGAGCAGGACAATGCGTTGTTTCACCAAGGTCGGTGCAGGTTTGAGTTTTGAAGGGGACAAGGTCGGTGCACGTTTGCCTGGGCCAAGGCAAGGTCGGTGCAGGTTCTGTTAGGCCAATGGGCAAGGTCGGTGCAGTGTTCGGGCTGGGCCAGCATAAGGTCGGTGCAGGTTCAGAACAAGGTCGGTGCATGTTCAGGCCATGACGGGGCAAGGTCGGTGCAATGGTTGCCTGGCTAGCATGAGGTCGGTGCAGGTCAGGTTCAGCCTAGGAGAGGTCAGTTCGAGTTTGGTTGGGCCAATGGGGAGGTCAGTGCAAGTTCCGGATAAGGTCGGTGCAAGTCTAGTTGGCTAGGGGGATGAGGTCGGTGCAAATTTTCCTGGGGCTAGCATGAGGTCGGTGCAAGGTTGCTTAGGCCCAGGGAAAGTCTGTGCACATTGGAGATGTGTAGAAGGCAAGGTCAGTGCACGTCTAGAACAAAGGCTGGGCAAGGTCAGTGCAAGAGGGCTATGGTTAGTGTAAGAGGGCTAAGGTTAGTGCAAGAGGGCTAAGGTCAGTGCGGGTTTGCCACAGTCTATGCAACTGAAGTGTGTCGGGTTAGGGGTGCACCGTTCGGGCTAGACCAAAAGTGTGCCGCCAGAAGTGGGTGTAAGTGTACCGGGTGAAGGGCCAACTGGGGTGCACCTGGTGAAGGTTAGGCTGAAGGAAGGCAGATGCAGGAGTGCCTAAGGTCTGTGCAGCCATGGCTGGCTCGAGGAGAAAGGTCTATCCAGGTGGGGAGTTTTCCTTTATTCATGAAACACAAGTGTAGGGTTTCTTTTTTTTTTATGGAATGCATGTGAGGAGTTTCTTTTATTTGATTTTTTTATTCATATAGATCATATTTGTGGTTATGTTCGACAGTCCATCATAATGATGCGGGTGTTCAGTTATTCGGGCTCTCTGTGGCTCGTTGTTATTTCGGCGAGGCCGTTGCATTAGTGTTTATTCTGTTTATCTGTTGTTCCTTTTTTGCATTATTACTTTTCTTTTGTTATTATTGTTATTATGTTAATTCTAGTGAAAATTCGACAGCATCTCCCCAGGACCCAACAGCTAAGGGGGTGAAAGGGGAACACGCCCACAAGGTGTGGCATGACCCAACAACTCGAGGTGCGTGCCAAGGCAATGACACCTTTAAGAAAGCTCCAGAAAACCCGGGGAAAACAATGAGCGAGAAACACTAGGCTGAAATGGCCAAGGATGCATCGGCTGGAAGTGGTCCAGGTGTGCTGGGCTGGAATGGCCAGGCGGGTGTGTTGGGTAGAGCCAGGCGGGCGCGTACTGGTTGGACGGGTTGGAGGGTGCACCGGGTGGAGATGGGCCAGGACTGCACCGGGTATAGAGGTTAGAGGTGTGCCAGACTAGGTAGGCCAAGGGTGTACCGGGTATGGGGTTAGGCATGCTGGGTAAGGCTGGGTCGAAGGGACTAAGGATGTGTCGGCTGGGAGAGGTTTGGGTAGAAAACACACGAGCTATTGGCTAAGCCCGGGGCATTGAATGGGAACCAAGGACTTTGGTTGCTTAAGGGAAAGAGCCAACGGTGTTTGGAAAAGGGGGAAGCTCTGTTGTAGGGGGGCCAATGGAAGGCGACCAACCTATTGTCGTCATACCAGGGTGCTACCCATTGGGTTTGGATAGACCGGCATGTCGCAGAGCGAGCGAGGCAAGAAGTAAGAAACTAACGGGTGGAAAAGAAAACTAGCCGTCGATCACATTGCACATGCGGCAAACTATCATGAACAACAACACACACGAAAAAGAATGATGACTTCATTCACAAAAGAAAGGGATGGTATAGATCATGACAAAGAAGGCCAGATACAATATAATGCGTCGGAGCTAGGAGGGGGAAAGAAGAACAAGAAAAAGAAAACCCGAAGGGAAGAACAGTTGAGGAGAGGAACAGGCCCAGAAGGAGGAGGCTATGGCTGCCTGTCCTCCCCCGTCCTCTCCTACTACATGTTTTTTTTATCCCTCTTCTTCTCTCCCTCCCTCTATGCGTGGACTGTGGCGGACAGAGCAGTAGCCCTCCCTCTCTTCCTCTCTTCTGACCTTCTTCTTTTTCTCTTCTTGTTTTTCTTCTCTTCTTCTCTTCTTCTCTTCCTCGTTCTACCTCTGCCGAGAGCCACACCTTTTCTTCTTTCTTTAGGGGTTTATATCTATCTTCCCATTGACCCACACTGGCCATGGTCGTTAATGGGGATTGACCCCAGTCTTGTCTCCTGGACAAGGGCAGCTCGTGTGGGTGCTTTGGGCGTTGACAGCTGGGCAAGCTCCCAGCTGGCTGGACGTGATTCTGATGCGCGCCAAGGATCACACGCAGTGACCGCCATGCTTGCCGCCAGCTGTATCGATCTAGACAATGCAACGCTTCACCGGGTGATGAAGGGGGCACACTGCACCGGATGGAGTGGCTGACGGGCGCATCGGTAGAAGGGCTGGCCAAAGTGTGCCGTTGGAGGCCTGTCAGGTGTGTGCTGCTGGAGTGGGCTCGTGTGGTGTGCCGTTGAAGGATAAGGTGAGTGTGCCGTTGAAGGCTCTTGACAGTGTGCCGCTGGGGGCTTCAAGGAGTGTGTCGCTGGGGCTTAACTGGTGTGCCGCTGAAAGGGCATCAAGGGTGTGTGCCGCTGGGGCATCCCACGGAGTGTGCCGCTGGAGGCAGCAGGGGAGTGTGCCACTGGAGGCTTGAAGAAGTGTGCCGTTGGAGGGCCTGAAGGGGGCTTCCTTTTCTTATTTTATACTTTTCTTCTTTTCTTCTTCTCATCTTCACTTCCCTTTTCTCCTCTTCTTTATTCCCCTGCACGTAAACATGGGGTGACAAATTCTTAGTGTCCACAGATTAGCAGGGTGCAACGGGGAAGGAGGGGTTGAGGGGGGTGGTCACGGCGGCGAGTGGTGAGTGCAGGTGGCCGGCGACTGCAAGGAGGGCGGCAGTGATGGGTTGGCTCGCGGGCGGTTCTGTCGGCGATGAGGAGGATGAGGGGTGGCGGTGGCGGAGGCTCGCGGGTTGTTGGACCGTGAGGGGTGGCTGGGCTCTACGTAGAGAAGAGAGGCCAAGGGTGGCTACCGTGTTGGTGAGGAACGGCGAGTGGCTAGATGGGCTAGAGGGAGAGACAGGAGTTAGATAGATGGAGAGGGGGGATGAGAGAGAGAGAGGCAGACATAGGCTAGGGAGGCTGACGTGGGGGGTGGCCGCAGAGAGGAGGAGTCGGTGGCAGCTGTTGCTGCTGGGAGTGGTGAGCGGGAGATGGAGAGAAAAGGGGGAGAGGAGTGTTGTGGCGGAGGAGGAATGAGAGAGGGAAGGTTCACGATGGTGTGAGGAGCCGTCGGGGGGTGTGGGTGGTTAGCAGAGGGAGGCTTGGCAGTGGGAGGTGTTTGTGGAGGGAAAGAGTGAGGGTGGGAGAGAGTGAGAGAGGGTAGCAGAGGGTGAGGGGTTGGCAACGGAGAGAGAGGGGGAGAGTGGGAGGTGGTGTGGCAGTGAGGAGGGCGACAGAGAGCAGGTGCGGCCGTGGGCGGCTGTTAGAGGGAGAGAGGAGTGGTAGGCCGATGGTTAGAGAGAAAAGAGAGAGATGAGGAGGGGTAGGTATCACGGCGGAGGAGTGGAGTTTAGAAGGGGGTGGCAATGGTGGGAGGTGTTGGCGAGGGGTTGGCCGGTGTGTGAGGGAGGACGACGGCGGGTGGCTCACGTAGGGTGATACGGTGGGGTGCTGGGCTGTGGAGTGAAGGGGAAATGGCTGTGGAACGGAGAAAGTCTGAGGGAGAGAAAGAGAGTGGGGGAGAATGAGAGTCAGATGGGGAGTGAGTCGCTGGTGATGGGAATCGACGCCGAGCCAGTACTTTTCATATTGCATTTATATCATTTAGTTTATTTTTATATCCACGGAAAAGTATACGCGCAATTGTACGGCTTTATCGGCCAATGCGTCATTCCCACGGATTATGTGGGTTTCTATGTAATTTGTCAGTAGGACCAGCAAGGGGGCCCCCAGCCCTTTCCCATTGGTCCATGTCATCCATGTGGAGCTGGTCAACCATCCTAGGTGGCCATCTAGAAGGGTTGAATGTCATTTCACCACATGGGAGACAAGTGGCTTAATTAGTCCAAGGTGGGTTACCTACCTCACCTACCCATTCAACCCCATTAACCATGGTCAAGGGGGCGCCCCTCTCCCCTTAGTATTTTATTAATTTTTGTGTGTCATTCACACTTAATCCCAGCCCTTCAATCCCCAACCCTTGATCCAAGGGTCCACATTAGATTAGATTGGTAGCATATATAAGCTTGTATTTTCATGAGAAAATCAATGAAAAATCAGAAATTTTGTTGAATGCCAAGGAGCATATTGCCCCCCCAGCCCTCTCCCCTCTGGTTCCTCTCCTCCAACCTCCAGTTCTAGAGTGATTTCATCTTATATCATCCCCTCTTCACCTCCGGTGATCATCTGTGCCGCCGCCGCCGCCGTTCGTGCCGCCTTCGAGCCGCCACGGAATCGTCTTCGATTTTCTGTCCTGCTGGATAGAGGTGTATTCACGAAAATCTTTCTATCAGCCACGGCCTCTTCGTTGCTTGAAATTTTTATGGTGTGTTCTTCCCTTGTATCCCAAGCTCCACCTAAATTTTCACGCCCAAATTCTATTGTTTAATAGTTTCCCATTTTCGTGCATCTTTCATTCCTAGTTCTATTTTATCTCTATCTACAGTGACAGCAACCATGTGTTTCCCACCTCCAGCCATCTTTTAATTGTTCCAAATGTTCCCAATTTTATTGGGAGTTCTGTCCATCACCCCCTACATCCACAAATTTTCTTAATTTTTTATCAGCCCTCTATCTATTTTTAGAAATTCGTGTTCTTCCCCAGCTACAGTGTTGTCAGCCAGATTCCAGATCCGACCCACTGCTAGTGCAAAACTCATAGAAATTTTTAACCTTCCCCAAATCCAGATCCAAAAATAGTCCTAGTTTCGTAGCTTGATTTCCCACAACGTTTATGAAGGATACAACCCCAGATTCGAACGTCTACCTCGCGGTCAAAGGCAATCCACAGGAAAGTTCTCTGCTGACCTGAGATTTCAGGAACTATACAACAGGAACTTGGAAATCCCATAAGTCCAGATCCGTGCAGATCCAGATCAGATCTCTAGGCCTAGATTGAATGATTTGAAGTTAGCTTTCCAACGGAGCTAGTCTCGTGTCGATCCGACATCGGGGCTGATCGCAGCGCCCGTTCTCGCCGGGACGCGCGCTGAAAACCAGAAGCTGCAGATCCGTGGCCGGTTATTCCCACCGGGGCCGAACGGAGCCCCCCGGCCTCCGGCCGGTGAACCAGCGTGCTGCCAGCCAGGGGAACGCTTCCCGAAGTGTCCCCACTACAGCGGTGCCACCGGGTCCCACACGGCCCCTCCGGACAGCACGTGGGCCCCACAGTCACAAGTTCGTGTGCTGCCGAAGAGACGCGAGAAGCCGTCCGTCAACCCGAATTCGGTCCTCCCAGGCCCGTTTGTGTAGCCCTTTACCTCCCTGCGTGGAGTGGGCAGTAATTCATTTGCTGTAATATGGTGTATTAATTGTCCCGGGAGTACGAGTTTCGGCCGGGTCCGTCTTCGCCACGCCGGGCGCGTGGAGGTATTGTTTTCACTCCCTTCTCGATATTTTCCTTACTTCATATATATTTGTTTATGCCGCTGCTAGAGAGCATGTGTAGGGATATCTAGCTCGCTGTATTATGCTTATTACCGCTGCTGCGAGAGAGTGTGTTACCATCCCGTGACCCGATCCGGGCACGAGAGAGAGCCGATCACCCTAACTCATTGCCGGTTTCTCAACCGCGCACGTCCGACACTTCCCTCGCTAAGGGACAATCGCGAGCTTGTCGTGTCCGTGGTCTTGTCCTGCATCAATTTGGTATCAGAGCGAGTTTGAGTCTAGGGTGTCAAAAAAAAAGAGTGTCATTTAAGTCTAGTCATGTAAGTCTAAGTGTCTCAAGTCTAAGTCAGTCTTAGGTGTTGCATTTGCATACCATCGTTCGGTATATCAAAAGGTGTTGTCCGAACGTTAGGCTACGCCTATTGGGAAGGCCGCACACTTGCGCGAGTGGTCTTCGGATCGCTTATCTCCGCCACGTACCGAGTCTTGGTCGTCATGTTTAGGGTTGTAGTCCATTGTCTAAGTGGTTCATCTACTAGTGTCGACATGTCCACCCACTAGTCCCTAATCCCCATGGATTCCCAAATGCCCGGATGGTGGCGATACTATCTCAAAAGGAAGGACCACCCGAACTACCCCACAAGGCCCGAAACCCTGGACTTCTACGGGTCCGATGACCCAAGTGTCTATCTAGAATGGGAAGCCATCATGGACGATTACTTCGAGGTGTACATTATGTACGGGCCCATGCAAGTCGATGTTGCCAAAAGGTGACTTTTTGGTGAAGCTGCCGCAACTTGGAGGAACATCAAATACTGGAGGGAGGATAGGAATCTAAGGCCCATCGAGTCATGGTGGGAAATGAAGAGAGCGCTTAGGAGGGCCTACTTTCCCCGCCCACCTACCTCCAACCACGGAGGTCATACCACTCACCCACCCCACCAACTCACCCACAACCAAGTGGGCCACACCGCTACCCAATCCCACCCCTTCACCACCGTCCAAGCCCAACAAAGCGACCCCAATCTAGTGGCCCGCCCAAGCACCTCCAACCAACCTCCCCTTGGCACCCCCATCCCAACCCACTCAAGTACCTCCAACCGAGTGGAAGCCCCGCTTATAGCCAAGCCTAGGACCACACCTAGGTCGAGGGACGAGAAGCGAGTCCACCCCAAGGTCCCTACTCCAACCCGCTCCTTTGAGGAATGTAAGAAAATGATTTCAGATTTGTTGGAAAGGACAAGTGCTTCTTCACTTCTCGTAGGTGCTCCATCACCACCCGCTCCTTCCGAGCTCTATTCGGAACCTTCTTCTTTGGAGCTACCAAAGCCCAAGCCCCCCATGTTTCTTACGGGAACACTTTACATAGCCGAGCCCCTTCTTAGTTGGCTCAAGGATGGCTTGGTCCCACATCCCTTCCCATCCATGGACCCCACCTTAACTTTAGTGCCAGTCAACTCATTCCATACCACCTTTCGATCTAGTCACCATGTTGACACATTGGACGATCTTGTCATGGGATTGGATTCACAATGGGAGTTGACGCATCTTTTGGCGCGAGGCTTTGACCAACCCACTAGTCTTAGCTTCACCCATCTGGCCTTCGGGTCCATTACCTCCAAGTGCACCGTGGGTTGTGTCACCACGGAGGTCCTCTTACTCCTCCCCTTACCGGACGAGCCCGAATTCATACCCTTTTATCCGAGGGAGGAATCATACTTCTTGCCTACGATCCCCGTCCCACCCGTTACAATTCAAGAAGGTGACTACCCACATCTTCAAACCTTCTACACGTGGGACCGTGACTTGTGGGAACCCACCACAAGGGGTCATACCTTCTTTGACCCTTTTGACCCCTTCACTAGTAGGCTTCCCGAGTTACCACCCGTACTCCCCTTCTTCAAGGAAGCCCACTTTTATGCCCCTTCCCCTCGGGATGGTCCATCTACATCCACCAATCCCGACCCACCTACACCCGGCCCTTCTAAACCACCCGAGTCACCCACATACAAAAGACCATCCACGCATAACCACACCCCACGTATAGGTGTTCCCCATGCCATCCATTCCCAGTTGCATAACATGCATGCATGGCACATATTCGGGTGTCCTGGTCCGCCGTCACCCATGTACGGGTCGGACTAACATTAGGTATGTCTAGGGTCATATATGAGTCTGTGTGTTTTCCTTGTGTGGTATGTTTTGTGTGGTTTGTTTGCATGGTTTGTGTGTCGTTTGTCTGCATGTGTCTTGTGCAAGCTCGTTGTCGTTCTCTTATGAGTAAGAGACGAGTGGACTCATTCGATGAGTATGGGATCGGTTCTACATCTATACCCGGATCAGTCACCTACAGGGACTCAGCGGTGATTCCTAGTGAGTCTTCGAGCTGCTTCCTTCCCTTTGAGAGTGCCCCACCCAGAGTGTCCATCTCTAGCCCATGGCAGCTTGCGCATATCGAGTATATATGGAATGAGCAGGTGACGGTCACTTGGAGTGGAGCCTACCCGCGCTACTTGGCACGGTGACGGATCCGCCGGAGTACTCGAGCATCCATACCCCTACTCGACGGGGTCGAGTTCCTCCCACCCGGGGAGAGTTGATGGGAATCGACGCCGAGCCAGTACTTTTCATATTGCATTTATATCCTTTAGTTTATTTTTATATCCACGGGAAAGTATACGCGCAATTGTACGGCTTTATCGGCCAACACGTCATTCCCATGGATTGTGTGGGTTTCTATGTAATTTAGCAGTAGGACCAGCAAGGGGGCCCCCAGCCCTTTCCCATTGGTCCATGTCATCCACGTGGAGCTGGTCAACCATCCTAGGTGGCCATCTAGAAGGGTTGAATGCCATTTGACCACATGGGAGACAAGTGGCTTAATTAGTCCAAGGTGGGTTACCTACCTCACCTACCCATTCAACCCCATTAACCATGGTCAAGGGGGCGCCCCTCTCCCCTTAGTATTTTATTAATTTTTGTGTGTCATTCACACTTAATCCCAGCCCTTCAATCCCCAACCCTTGATCCAAGGGTCCACATTAGATTAGATTGGTAGCATATATAAGCTTGTATTTTCATGAGAAAATCAATGAAAAATCAGAAATTTTGTTGAATGCCAAGGAGCATATTGCGCCCCTAGCCCTCTCCCCTATGGTTCCTCTCCTCCAACCTCCAGTTCTAGAGTGATTTCATCTTCTATCATCCCCTCTTCACCTCCGGTGATCATCTGTGCCGCCGCCGCCGCCGTTTGTGCCGCCTTCGAGCCGCCACGGAATCGTCTTCGGTTTTCTGTCCTGCTGGACAGAGGTGTCTTCATGAAAATCTTGCTATCATCCACGGCCTCTTAGTGGATTGAAATTTTTATGGTGTGTTCTTTCCTTGTATCCCAAGCTCCACCTAAATTTTCACGCCCAAATTACATCGTTTAGTATTTTCCCATTTTCGTGCATCTTTCATTCCTAGTTCTATTTTGTCCCTGTCTACAATGACAGTAGCCCTGTGTTTCCCACCTCCGGCCATCTTTTTAATTTGTCCAAATACTCCCAATTTTACTGGGAGTTCTGTCCATCACCCCCTACATCCACAAATTTTCTTAATGGTTTATCAGCCTTCTATCTATTTTTAGAAATTCGTGTTCTTCCTCAGCTACAGTGTTGTCAGTCAGATTCCAGATCCGACCCACGGCTAGTGAAAAACTCATAAAACTTCGGAGCCTTCCCCAAATCCAGATCAAAAAATAGTCCTGGTTTCGTAGCTTGATTTCCCACAACTTTTAGGAAGGACACAATCCCAGATTCGGACGTCTACCTCGCGGTCAAAGGGAATCCACAAGAAAGTTCTCTGCTGACCTGAGATTTCAGGAACTGTACAACAGGAACTTAGATATTCCATAAGTCTAGATTAGTGCAGATCCAGATCAGATCTCCATTCCTAGATTGAAGGATTTGAAGTTAGCTTTCCAACGGCGCCAGTCTCGTGTCGATCCGACATCGGGGCTGATCGCAGCGCCCGTTCTCGCCGGGACGCGTGCTGAAAACCAGAAGCTGCAGATCCGTGGCCGGTTATTCCGACCGGGGCCGAACGGAGCCGCCTGGCCTCCGGACGGCGAACCAGCGTGCCGCTAGCCCGGGGAGCGCTTCCCGAAGTGTCCCCACTACAGAGGTGCCACCGGGTCCCACACGGCCCCTCCGGACAGCACGTGGGCCCCACAGTCACAAGTTCGTGTGCTGCCGAAGAGATGCGAGAAGCCGTCCGTCAACCCGAATTCGGTCCTCCCAGGCCCGTTTGTGTGGCCCTTTACCTCCCTGTATGGAGTGGGCAGTAATTCATTTGTTGTAATATGGTGTATTAATTATCCCAAGAGTACGAGTTTCGACCGGGTCCGTCTTCCCCACGCCGGGCGCGTGGAGGTATCGTTTTCGCTCCCTTCTCGGCATTTTGCTTACTTCATATATATTTGTTTATGCCCCTGCTAGAGAGCATGTGTAGGGATATCTAGCTCGCTGTATTATGCTTATTACCGCTGCTGCGAGAGAGTGCGTTACCGTCCCGTGACCCGATCCGGGCACGAGAGAGAGCCGATCACCCTAACTCATTGCCGGTTTCTCAACCACGCACGTCCGACGCTTCCCTCGCTAAGGGACAATCGCGAGCTTGTCATGTCCGTGGTCTCGTCCCGCATCAGCTGGGCTTCGGAATGCTGGAGTTGTTAGACGTGGGCGTTAGGTTGGCTGTAGGTTGGCTTCCGATCGGAAGAGAAGTGAGTGGGGCTGGAGAGAATGGAATGAGTGAGTTGTCTAGAGAGAATAATGGAGAGAATGTGGGGTTGTCCATAATGGAGAGGATGAGTGGGAGAATGGGTTGTCGATGTGAGAAAAATAAAGTGTTGGGTTGGTGAGGGGATGAGAGTGAGTGAGGGAAATTAAGTGAGGAGAGTGGGGTTGACATTGGGGTTACGTGAGAGATAGGGAGAAAGGGATTAGATGATTAGAGGGGAATAATTGGGGAGGGGATTATTAAGAAAGTTGTGGGGGTGAGGGAATTATTGGGAGACAAGATGCACAAATGAATGGGGTGTGGGGTAGGTATTATGATAATTATTTATTATTTTATTATTTTGTTGTTGGTTTATATTTTTATATATATATATATAGTTTTTGTTTGTTTTATATAAAAACACAACTATAAATATATATATCATGTTGTTTCTTTTTTTATTGTATTTTATATTTATATGGAAGTAAAATTATTAAAAATATATAAACACAACTATGTATATATATATATATATATTTGGGATTTATATTTGTTTCTATTTTTTTGTTATTTTGTTATTTTTAAGCTTTTCTCAATATATTATTATTATTATTTTTACGTGCAATCGGAATTATAGAAATCACTCAAATAAGTGGAAAGTGTAAGCCACTTTGGGGCATCACGGTGTAATATGAAATGTACCCGTGAAAATATCAAAGATGGCGTCTACAGTTGCATGATAAATGCTATATTTCATATCATAAGTTGCATCACATTTATCATATTTGATCATTAAAATGAATAAAGTTGTGCATTAATATGAATTACATTCTCACCATTATTTGAGTCTTCATGCATTTTATCATGTTTTAGAGTTAAAATGACCATGTGAGAATTATTCATGAATTTGCACAATTATTTGGAAATCATTTTTTGGATGAATTACATTGATAGTATGAATTTTTGCATTTGCAGGGAATAGCGACTAAGCCCAGGGCGCTATTTAATGAACGCCCTTTTGCGCGGGTGCGTCTTAAGTAAACAGCGACAGTGTCAAGGGCGTCAATTCATTTAAAAAAAGAAAAGAAAAAGAATTAGCGCCCAAGATGAAGTCGCTAATTATTGAAAGAACGCCCATATAAACAGTCGTCAATTCTTATTTTACAAAAATGAGGAAAATAGCAAATAAGGGAATAAGGAAACAATGCCCGAGTGAAGAGGCGCTACTTCAAGAAAGGATGCCCCAGTCTAGGTCGCTATTCAAAGTTGAACAAGAAACGGCAACTGTAATTTCCCGATCGAAGTCTCCTTCCAATTTTCAAACTTATCCAAGCCATATTCAAGGAAAGGAGGACTCCAAGGATGGAAAGAAGTCTAAATGGATCAAGTTGTATTGTTGGAAACTGGTTTTTGGATGAAATTGGGAACCCACGATCGTGGAAGGGTTCTAAACCCTATAAATAGGATGCTGTATTCGGCCATGGGGAGATAGCTAGTTGGAGGTCCGCCGTAGGGATTGATTTTGAAGCTTTTCCTTTCATCTTTTGCAGTTAAGTTCTTCTTCAAAGTTTTTCATTTTTAAGTCTTCTACAAATTCTTCTTTTCATCTTCTTCTAATTCTTCACTGTTTTTAATCTATTCTCAATTTTTCAAGCATCTATCTCTGCATTTTTACTGTTCATCTGACTTTTATAAACTCTGTTCTTTCTCATTTTTCTCCCCCTTCTTATCCTCATCTCTCTCTGTGTTCTTCACCAAAGTTGTGCGTTTTTGAAATTTATTCAACTTCTTCTTCTACCTCTTCTTCCAATTCTTCCTGGTTCTCAAGTTATTTATTATTTTCTAAAGTTCATATTTTTAGGGCTTTCACTTTTTATCCGCGCACCACCTCCTGTTCTTCCTAATTTTTCACCCTCTTCCACTCCTCTTTTTAATCTGTGTTCTTCATCAAAGTTCTTCGTTTGTCAAAGATATACAACTTCTTTTTCTTCACCTTCTTCTAATTCTTCTTGGTTTTAAAGATATTATCAATTTTTTAATGTTCTATCCTAGGTTTTTCTGCACTGTTCATCCGCAACCACTCTCTGTTTCATCACATTTTTCTCCATATTCCTCTCATTTTCTGTCTTTGTATTCTTCATCAATCTTCTTCCTCTCTTCGTCCTCTACAATGTTTTCTTCTTCCACGTCGTCTAATTCTCTCTAGATTTTAATCTATTCCTCTTCTTCTAACTCTCTATTTTCAAAATTATTTTACTATTTTCTTGCTACCGTAGCCCATCCTTCTTCCTTCTATTCACTTCCACTCTCTTACCTCCACCTTCCCATATTTCTTCACATATTCATATGGCAGATTTTCTCTCTTTGGTCCTCTTGGCAGCGTCTACTTTCATGGCAGGGTGAAACTCAAAGGCTCAGCACGGCAGAGTTGACGGCGTTCTTCATCCTATTGACTTACAATTTCTTTTCTCATCTTTTATTTTGCAAGTTATAATTTTAGTTTTCATATACATTGTACTTGCTACCTCTCAAAAGTTGATCTCTGTGAAATTGTGTTTATCTTTCTATCTCGTCCAAATTTCTCTACTTAAACCCTCTCATATTCTTTAAATAGTTTTCATGCAAGTTATATTTCCTTAGATTAATCACACTCAAAAATTCAGTTTTCAAAGCATAAGGTGTTTTTCCAACTTGTTCTATAAAGATTATTCCTCCTCGTGGGATCGACTCCGCTTGCCACTATATATTTACTTTTTCCAATCTTTTAAAGTGAGTGAGTGTGAATATTTTGAAATTGTGACACGGCTTTCTTAACGACACTAGTCGGTGCGCATCAATTTTTGGCGTCGTTGCTGGAGAGGAAATTAATTTTTATGTTGGAAAATTCCTTGTGTTTGATTTGTATATAGTTTTCTTAATTTTTCTATTTTTATTTTGTAGAAAAAAAATATCAAAAAATCAAAAAATCCAAAGAAATTTGGACCTGAAATTCTAAGAAATAAAATCTGTCACAGGAAGCGTCGCTAAATCTCAGATCTATCACAGAAAGTAGAAATTCAGAAAAATCTAGGAAAATCAAGCGTCGCTGAAAGGTCAAAAACGTAGGTAAAGGTCATGTTTTGCTAATTTCTGAAAAATCATGAAAAAATCAGAAAAAATTTAAAAATTTCAAAAAAAATTCAGAATTCCAGAAAACACCAAAAAAATGCTTTTAGACTTTATTTTACAGCAGTTTGCATATTGTGTGGTATTTTTAGTTTATAGTCTCTTTCATTCATATCTCTATTTGAAAATTGAAAAAATGTAAAATTTTATCTGAAAATAAAAAAAATCAGAAAATAGAAAAATAGAAGAAATTCATCATGCTAGCATATCTCCATTTTAGTTGCATTACTTCCATGCATATGTATATTTAGTTGATCTCTTTGTTTATTCATATCATCATTTGAAAAAGAAAAAAACTTTTTTTTCTCATCTATTTCCCCTTCTTAAGGGCATTAAGGATCTTTACACCCCTCTTGGATTTGAAAAGATACTCCATTGAGCATTCCGTCTCTTTAGACTTGAAATTCTATTTCTAAGACCTCCATAAGTCCCTGCACCCATGGATTCCCTCACGGACGCCGGGCAGGTTGTATCACGAAGTACCTTGGAGTTAGAGTGCCCTTAGAAGGTTTTTCTAAAAAAAATAATAAAAATCATCATCATTCTCGTTGCATAAATCATTCATATAAGAATTAATTCATTGCATCTCAAAATTTAAAAAAAAAATCATCATGTTGCATGTATTATTCATATAGTTGTTGTTTACCTTACATTGAAAATAATAAAATAAAAAACCTTAAAAAAATAGGTGAGAAATTCATGTTTTTAAGTTGGGCTCACAAATTCAATGAGGCATACCTTTTGGCCTACTTTCTTGATCCATTCTTTGGGCTATGAATCCAAACCCCTTCATGCCACCTTATTATCAAGATCATAATCATATGTGGGCCAAGTCGGCCCATTATGTTGCCAACGGTCCAACTCAATCTTTCTCATTCACCCACAATGGTCTGGCCCACTATGATTGCCAATCCTCTTGGTCAGACTATAATGGAAGCCTTTCTTATAATGACATTCCGTTCGTGGGGCCCCAATTTCATTCTTCTACTCAAAGTCATATTCATACTCAGTCTTTTCTTGGGCCGCATGACTCCACTCTCATCCAAAAGTAAGTTTGTATGACTCAAAATCCCTCCCTATCTTCCTATGATTTTTGTGCACAATCTTCAAGCTCAAATGGGAGAGGGCAATCAAAGTATTCTTGGAATTCTATGCAAAGGTTGGCCCAACATCCTTTACATCAAACTTCTCAGAATTGAGCTCCATATTCTAATGATTGTTATGATCAAGCTCAACATCAAGATGGATGGTTCATGTCCTCTTCAATTGATCATTGTACCACCTTGGCGTCTGCTTTGCTGGGGAATGACACATAGCGGAATGGAGTGAAGTATGAGAATGGACTGAAAAGTAGACGTCAAGGTGTGATGAGACACGCTCTCAACATTTTCTGATTGGAATTTTTCCCGAGTCTCAAGAAAGTAGCCTTGAAGAAGGTCCTCTGAAATGAACGATTGTTTGGATGGTAAACAAACAAGGAAATGAAATAATGGGCGCTGAGGCACGACTAAGAAAAGGGACCAACTTCCGTGCATGGAAGTTCCTGTGGTCATGAACTTACAGGTTTCATCATTGGAGAGCAGTTACCAGCTAATGTGGAGGTGCTACGGCCAAAGTGGGTCTAGTGGAGTAACAGTGAAGGAACATGATAAATCCAAACAAGGGTCTCTTTCAGCAAAACAGCTCAAGATAGCCTCGGTGAGACTTAGTACTTAATTCGGAATGGAATATCTCATATTGGATTAGGAACTTAAGTATAGTGGCTCTCACGATCGACTTAAATGAATGATTTTCTATAATGATATCAAGATCATAACAGTAGAAACTAGCCAAAGATAATATTGTTAAGCTGTGAAGGATGGGTCGGGATACCAATCCCGTGAGCCGATGCTGGGCCAGAGCCCATTTATCCATGAACCGACTCACCGAACGGAACCTTTGTCCCCAAACTACCACAACTTAACGTCCTATCCGTTCAACCAAATTCCTCTGAAATTATCATTGTTTAAAGGGGTAACTCAAATTCCAGATTCAGTAAGGCTATAAGATCCTTGGCACATTCTAATTATGCATGATGTGATCTGTGGTGATATAGTTGCATTTTTTCAAACCCCCTTTTATATATATATTTTTTATTATATTTTATTATATTTTATTATATTTTATTTTTTTTATTTTGTTTTATAATCTTTTTCTTTTTCATTTTCTTTTTCTTCTCTTTTTTTGTATTTTGTTTGTTTCTCTCTCTCTCTCTCTCTCTCTCTATACTAGTTTTTTTCTTTTTTTCTTTTTTTCTTTTTTCTTTTTTCGTTTCTTTTTCTTTTTTATTTTATTTTCCTTTTTTATTTTCTTTTTCTTCCTTTTTTTATTTCCTTTTCTTTGCACACAACCTGCAATGTACACTCAAAAGTGAATACAACAAAACACAATCATTTCATCACACAAGAACATCACAAAAAGACAGGATGAAGTCCATCATGGCGACCCCGCATCAACATTTTTTATTACTTTTTTTATTCTCTTCCTTCCTATAAGTATTCGCCCCATTGGTCTAGGGAATGGCATAAGGAGTGGTTTCAGTGTTGAGTAGTGGATAGTAGATCTAGAGGGGAGGGGTGAATAGATCTGCCCCTCTTTTCGCAGAACACCCCTCTTTGAAGCTAGATAAAGAGAATTACAGCGGAATATAACTAGCTTAGTGTAGCACATAACGATTTGCTTAGCAAGATGAATAAGTAATATATCGATTCGAACCTAAGCATGCATCTAGCACAAAGTAATCGCATAAGCAAACCACAACACAAAAGATTATAAGGTGGTTCGGACTGAATCCCCAGTCCTACGTCCACCCCTCACCAAATCCGGTGAGGCTACACTAGTGCCGCGCACTGAACCGCAAATCGGAAAGACCTCCGATTACCTTCCTACTAACCATAGGTAGGGACGTCAACACCGCAGATCGGACAACTTTCGATTGCCTTCCTACTAACCACCGGTAGGGACGATCCTCAGTTTCAAATGTTTGAATGAAATGGAAAAAGAACAAGATATGAAAACACTCAAACAAGATATAGAATATGCTCAAAGAGATAAGATCTTGTCTGAGATTACTAGAGCTTGAATCTGATTCTTCAATGGTATCTTCTTCCTTGTGAATCCTTGGATCACCTTGAGTTGATGAAGAAGATGAAGGATGCAGATTCGATCTCCCTTGAGAATGAGCTTCTTTGGATCACCTTGAGATGATGAAGAAGATGATGGCTGTAGCTTTATCTTCACTTGGCTTGGGGTTGATCTCCTCTTGAAGTAACTTGAATCACTTGAGGATTTGATGAAGAACTTCTTCACGTAGTACTATTCACAGCTACAGTACTTGAACTCCTCTCCCTTGAAAACACCCTTGCAGCCTCCTTTGATCTTCCCTCTTAGCCTTAGGGTTTTCAACCCTTCTTGTGTGTGTTTTATAACTTTTGAATGGTCCTTGGACATCCTCCAGACCAGATCCATGTTTTGTGGGTGATTGGGTGACTTTAGGATTAAAGAAATCCAAGGAGAATGGCTCTTCTCGAAGAGAAAAACAAAGTCAACATTTATTGGCTCGGGGCTGGCGGTCGACCTGCAGAAGCTGGCGGTCGACCGCTACTGAGAAACACTGTATAAATTTGATCTATGGAATTTCTGGTCGGCCGCTACTGGGCTGGCGGTCGACCGCCACTGAGAATGCTGCAGACAGGGAGCTGCTGGCAGGGGCGGTCGACCGCCCCTGGGCTGGCGATCGACCGCCAGCTGGGCAGACCCCGGGTTATGCCAGGTCAGTCCGTTAACCTCTTTAGCTCCGTCGCTTGAATCCTTTAGCAGCCCGTTCTCATCTGTGGCATCAACCTTGACTGTCTTGAAGGTGTCAACTGAGTCTTTGACCTTGGGCTCTCTTGGCTATGCTTCTTTGTGCATCGACCTTGGCTATGTGACGTGTCGAATGAGAAATGTCAACTTTTACTTGTAGAAGAGATTTGCATCCTTGCTTGGGCGCGATCAATGAGCTTTCACTTTTGCCATTTTCACTCGATTCTTTGTCCATTCATTGACTTATCTGTCATGAACAAAATATCAAGTATTTCAGTCATATGAGAGTGGAAAGTATCAATGACTTATAGTGTTCAGCCATTATCAAAACCATGAATATCAAATGACTCAAATGACCATAGGAGCACAACATTCTCCCCCTTTTTGATGATGGCAACACTGTGAGTCATTATGTGGCAGTAATATCCAAGATGGCAAAGTTTATGACATATGCAGCTCAAGATATGCAGCTGCAGATATGATGTATGCATGGATGATCAGCATGGATGATCAAAGCATGTGAATTCGTATCCATGATTATAAAGGGATTTCTCCCCCTTTGACTCCTCCCCCTTTGACACTCTTAATCACAGAGAGATATGTATGCATGGACAATCACAAAGGATATTCCCTCATAGACAACTCACAAAGGTAACCCACAAAATTCTCCCCCTTTGACAACAGCAAAAAGGAGGGGTAAGATAGAGTCGATGACAAAAGGCTTAGTGACAGAGCTGAATAGGAGTTTAGAGCAAGCCATTATATGCAAACCTTAAACATGCCGTGAGCAATATACATGGTTCAAAGCTAATGAAATCCGAGATCATCAACAGAGTTCGAAAAGTAGCTACATCCATGTTTTAATAGAAATGAACCAGAAATGCATATCATGGCATTGGTTAACCTTCCTTTGTCTTATACATCCATATTCAATAACTTGATCAGAAATAGCACAAGCTAGTATTAAGGTTAAACAAGCATGATTAAAGCATGAAATTTTGTGATTTCAGCACTATTTGTATGTCAAGAGCATTTGCACATATAGTCACATGACTCATATTTTACGAGCAATCGAGTCGAGTACTTGCCTCCTATCCATAAGAATACACGTTGTTTAGACGCCAATATTCCTAGGTATTTGGTAAGACTGACTGTTATGCTTCAGATTGAACATGGATAGTAAAATCACGTCATGACATATCCGATCTCATTTCTTTGATGAGAAGATATATTTCTCAGCAATTATACCAGTGCTCTGCCTAGAGTCCAAATGAATTAAGACAGAGATAACAGGGGCACATCATGACATATCATTCGTCACTTATTTTGAGGACGTGACATATTTCTCCGTGCAACAATATCATTGCTATGTCAAGTTGACTTTCAAGAATTCCAACTCATCAAGATGTTTAAAAACAATACTAAGCTTTAGCATCTCAACCAACGTTGCTATGACTTTTGAATTTTCAGATTTCAGGATAGTCATTCAAGGCACAACATGCAATCTCTAGTTAAGGTCTATTAAAACCACAGAACATAGATGTTTTCAAAAGATATATTAGAACTTCAAGGAAATCATTAGATCTGAACCATTTTATTGGATGGACAATCATCAGGTCATATAATAGAAAGCTCTTACATTGGTCTGTCTGTCTCATGATCTCAAGTCAGACTATAAGCCATTGAAGTTCAGATTGCAAGAGATTAAGAAAAGAAACAAGACTCCCCCTAAGGATATGCAATAGATACACTCAAGGAATTATGTTTGAAGCAAGTGTAATGACAATTGTCAAGGAGAGGTTGACTTGAACCATGCGGGGTTGACCTCGTCAAACATGAAGTTGGCAGAGAGGAAATGCATGACCCAACACATGGTTGTACACTTATTAAAGGCAACAGAATGAAGATGAAACATATGCATGAATGCTTCAAAAAGACAACTCTCCCTTACTATATGGCCTCTATGCGACAATGGCACATGGTACATGGCGGAGGTGAAACCTCACGCATATTGAGTGCTTCTAGACAAGCATAACCTACCTTTCCATACATCAACATTTAATATACCATGGCCATGCAAGTATGATGCTACACAAACCATGTAATGCCTCGTGAACATGAATTCAACTTTTTTATGCATTATGACTACATGCAATGTTACACCATATGCAAAATGACATAATTACATATAAACAATGCATGTAAACCAATCTGTAAAAACACACAACTAAATTGAATAAGATAATCATTTTAATTTTTATTGGCCTGAGGTTGGCAAAGACCAAGCTCCCTTTTGAGTGTTGTAAACCTGTCATTACACAAGGGCTTGGTGAAGATATCAGCAATTTGATTAAGAGTATCAACAAAATGTAGCTCAAAGTTTTTCTTAACGACCTCATCTCTAATGAAGTGATGCCTAATCTTAATATGCTTAGTCCTAGAGTGCAAGACTGGATTTTTTGCAAGGTTGATAGCACTAGTGTTCTTACACAGAATCGGGACACAACCAAGATCCACTAAATAGCCTTGGAGTTAGTATTTAATCCACAACACTTGAGTGCCACAACTCCCCGCAGTAACATATTCTGCCTCTACAGTTGAGAGGGCAACCGAGTGTTGTTTCTTGGAGGCCCAAGAAACTAAACACCCGCCCAGAAACTGGCAATAGCCACTAGTACTCTTACGATCCAGTTTGCATCCAGTGTAGTCCGCATCAGAATAAGATATAAGAGATAAATCACATGATGACGGATACCATAATCCTAAATCTTGAGTTCCGGCAAGATATCTAAGGATACGTTTGACGGCAGTCAAGTAGGATTCTCTAGGACTAGCTTGAAATCTAGCACAAAGGCATACACTAAACTGGATATCTGGTCGGGATGCAGTCAAATAAAGCAATGAGCCGATCATACCTCTATAGATTTTTGCATCCACTAATTTACCATTTTCATCCGAATCCAGTGATGTTGTGGTGCTCATAGGAGTTACAATTATTTTACTATTTGTCATGTCAAATCTTTTCAGCAGCTCCTTGATGCATTTGACTTGACTTATGAAGCACCCATCTTCTCCTTGGTTGACCTGTAAATCGAGAAAAAATTAGAGTTCTCCCATTAGGCTCATCTCGAATTCACTAGTCATGAGGTTAACAAATTCCTCACACATTTCAGATTTAGTAGAACCAAACACAATATCATCAACATAAATTTGAACAATCAAGATGTTCTTACCTTGCTTCTTGGTGAAGAGTGTTTGGTCTACCTTACCTCGTGTGTACCATTTTTCAATGAGGAACGAGCTTAGTCTCTCATACCAAGCTCTTGGTGCTTGTTTTCGTCCATAAAGCGCCATGTCTAGCTTATATACAAAATCTGTATGGTCAGAGTTCTCAAAGCCAGGGGGCTGCTCAACATAGACTTCTTCTTTGATTAATCCATTCAAGAAAGCGCTACAGCCATTTGGTACAGCTATATTCTAAGGGAGCATGCAAAGGCAAGTAAAATTCTAATGGCCTCAAGTCTAGCAACTGGGGCATAAGATTGCTCAAAGTCTACCCTATTGTGACTCCTCTGTGTTGATGATGTTGACAATATGCTTTACTTCATTGGCAACACCTTATTTTGATTGATTGGCAACTGTTTATGTTTTGATGAAATTGCTTTTATCAGATTGTCTGTGTGTTCTATGCATTTCACAAGTCTACACACTGCACACACACACACAAGTCTTCACACTCAGCATAGTCTATACATCATGTTGTGTTTGTGTTGTGTTTGTGCATCGTTGAAAAACACAAGTCTATACATCCATTGCTTCAGTTCAATACCTGCTATGTGCATGCATTGCATCGGTGCATTGCTTCATCTGTGCATATACTGCATCAGTGCATCACAAGTCTATACATCCATTGCTTCAGTTCAATACCTGCTATGTGCATGCATTGCATCGGTGCATTGCTTCCTCTGTGTATATACTGCATCAGTGCATCCATCAGGCATACAGTCTATACACTAATGCATGTGAGGTCCTGTCTGCACGATAATGTCTATACATTGCTGCATTGCTCGCACATGCTAAGTCTATACATCGTCCGTCTCAGTTGAGCTTCAAAGACTGTACATCCACCGTCTCACTTGAGCTGTGAAGTCTATACACTGTCCGTCTTACTTAGTGTCTCATGCAGCGTCAGCTCAGTAAGTCTGTACATTGCATTGGCTAAGTCTGTACACTGTTGGTCTCACTTAGCATCTTATGCATTGGGCAAAGTCCATACACCGCAGCTCACATAACTAGCAAGTCTATACATTGCATTGTTTTGTTTGTGCTCAAAGTCTATACAGTGCTTGCACTGTCATTCAAAGTCCATACATTGGACTGTAGCATGCACGAAGCTAAGTCCATACATTAGTGAAGTCTGTACAGCGTCATGCATCATTCTTCAAAGTCCATACACTGCACTGTAGCTTGCTCGAGGTGAAGTCTGTACATCCATCAGTGAAATTCCAAGTCTTCACATCATGAAGTCTATACATTCAATTACTTTGCTTCGCTCAAGTCTGTACATCGTCCAGTTGTCGTTGGCAAGTCTTTACATCGTAAAGTCTATACATTCAATTACTTTGCTTCGCTCAAGTCTGTACATCATCCAGTTGTCTTTGGCAAGTCTTCACATCGTGAAGTCTATACATTCAATTGCTTTGCTTTGCTCAAGTCTGTACAGCCTTTTCCTTGGCAAGTCTATACATCGTTCATGAAGTTTGAACAACGAGCAAGTCTGTACATCGGACTAGTCTGCATCGGCTAAGTCCATACATCGTCCAGTGCATTACGCATCATTTTAGTTGAAGTATGTACATCGTGCATCTAGTGTTTCAAAGTCTATGCATTGTTGCACGTTGTGTCTATCTAAGTCTACACAGTGCTCCTTCATGCATTGAAGTCTGCACATTGTTGCATGCTCATCAAGTCCATACACTGGCAAGTCTTTACATTGCCTTAGTTTATACATTGGCTGCTGAATGTTCTTCAAAGTCTGCACATTGCATTACACTTCAGCAAGTCTGTACAGCAGTTGCCTTGCATATATGAAGTCTGAACATGGCATAAGCCCTGCATGCGTAGAGTCTGTACAGGCCATAGCACTGTATTCACATAGTCTGTACAACGCATAGCCTTGCATTCACAAAGTCTATACAGTGCAAAGTCTATACAATGCACTGCATCCTACAAAGTCTGTACAGGGTTCTATACTTAAACTGATAATTCGATCCTCTGTCTGACAGGGACTCCTGGCTGAGATTGATGACATGGCTCATGATCCAAGGAAGGACGAGGTGCCCAGATGGTGACACGTGGAAGCAGCCCATCCAGGATGCTGCCATGTGGATGAAATTTCCTCGGATCTGGTGAATTCTTTGGGTGGGAAATGTGGAAGCCGCACGCCCTTATCCAATCTGTTGCTGGTATATATATGAGCTTTCTTCTTCAGAAGGAGGCAGATCGAAGTGGTGGCAAAGTCTATACAGTGAGACTGAAAGTCTGAAGCAGTAGAGAGCCACCGAGATCCACAGAGAAGAAAAGCAGAGAAGAGAAGAAAGAGAGAAAAGAGAGATGTGTTGAGAGAGTTTGACTGAGAGAGTTGAGTTGAGAGAGCTTTCGAGAGGTCTTGTAAATCAGACTCTTGGTTCAGATACCAGAGCTGATTCTGCTCATACTTGAGCTACATTCGTCTTGTTTTTACATTTCGTTTATTTCTATTTTTCTTGCTTTCGATACACTTTTGTTATCAAGCTGTGAGGCAGCAATTGCAGTGGAGGTTTCCACTGGACAGGTGAAGCTGTAATCCTCAACAGGCGAGACCAGGTCTCGGATGGCTAAGCTGTATTGCCCAGCGGTTGCAGAGGATCTGTTCCTCTGGTCGGCAAGCTGTAAAGCCCAGCGAAGCTGTGTATCAGCGGTTGTAGGCTAAGATGTATTGCCCAGCGGACGCAAGCTGTACTGCGCAGCAGTAAGCCATACTCGCTTGAGTGTGGGGTGGACGTAGGTCTCTTGACCGAACCACCTAAAAATCTTGGGTGTCTTGTGTTTGTGCGATTATCTATGAACTGTGTACGATTGGATTTCCTGTTTATCTTCACAGTTTGATTCGCTTCTGTTCAAATCTACTACTCAAGTTAGTGATTTAGTAGATCTGCCTATATTCCGCATTAGAGCCTTATATTGATTTTAAATTAGACAATAGATCTATTCACCCCCCTCTAAATCCACTCTCCGTGGTAATAGACTGCGTCCATCTAACATAACATACCCCAAACTCTTGATTATACCCTTGAGCCACCAATCTAGCCTTGTTTCTTATAATCTTGACATCCTCACTGAGTTTATTCCTAAAGACCTATTTAGTACCTATAACAGTTTGTGATGACGGTCTAGGAACAAGATGCCAAACTTTATTTCTTTCAAACTGGTTTAACTCCTCTTGCATTGAATTTATCCAGTTTTCATCCTTTAATGCTTCATCAATATTCTTGGGTTCAATCTGGGAGACAAGAGCAAGTTGATCTAATTCTTCCACAATTCTAAAATGTGACCTTGTTTTAGGTGGATCATTCAAGCTGCCAATGACATTTTCTAAAGGATGATCCTTAAGAATTCTAATGTTTGTAGAATCATTACATTCTCTTGGATCTTGATCCCTTGCATTGCTTGATTCAGCTAGGTCACCATCCTCTCTTGTTTCTTCTTGTGGAGGATCATTCTTTTCCTTCATGCTTAGGAATTCCCCATCTTCATCATTTTTACTGCAAGAGTTATCATTGTTAGAATCATAATGATATTGATCAAAGGAAACATGGGGTGATTCTTCCACAGTTTAACTCTTAATATTATAAATTATATATTCCCTAGATCTATTAGAATATCCAAAGAATATACCTTCATCGCTCTTGGGCTCGAATTTATCTAAGTCTCTTTTGTCATTATTGTGGATGAAACATTTTGACCCAAAGACTTTCATATGTGTGAGAGAAGGCTCTTTACCTTTCAGCAACTCATAAGGAGTCTTTTTGGTGTGTGGCCTTACCATAGAGCGGTTGATAATATAACATGCCGAGTTTACTGCCTCAGTCCAAAATTTCCTTGGGAGTTGTCGTTCGGCAAGCATTGTTCTTGCCATCTCTATGAGTATTCGGTTCATTCTTTCAACTACACCGTTTTGCTCTGGGGTTCTTGGTGAAGAAAATCGGTGTGAAATACCTTCAGCCCTGCAAAGATTATAGAAGTCAGCATTTTCAAATTCACCACCATGATCAGATTGAATGTTGGAAATCTTAAACTCACCGTCTTGCTTTATCTTCATATAGAGTGCCTGAAACTCATCAAAAGCATCATTTTTATGTGTGAGAAAGAAAACCCATGTGAACCTAGAGTAATCATCCACCAAGACATATCCATATTTTCTACCACTTAAACTAGCAGTTCTAGTTGGACCAAACAAATCCATATGAATCAGCTCAAGTGGTTTAGATGACATGTTTGCAGATCTAGCCTTGAAGGATTTTCTTGTTTGTTTACCTAGGGCACATACATCACACAATTTATTTTCTTGTTTAAAAGATAGTTCAAGCAACCCTCTCACCATTGAATGCTTTAAAAGTTTATGTAAGACATTGTAACTAGCATGTCCTAGTCTACGAT
Organism: Amorphophallus konjac; assembly: GCA_022559845.1. Taxonomy (NCBI): domain Eukaryota; kingdom Viridiplantae; phylum Streptophyta; class Magnoliopsida; order Alismatales; family Araceae; genus Amorphophallus; species Amorphophallus konjac. The sequence goes on from CM040123.1 coordinate 335,876,134, forward strand.
GCCATAACCATGTAAGCTCAGATTTTGGTGCAACAAGATAAATGTTTAAGTGAGCAGGATCATCTAAGTCAATCATGTAAACATTGTTGACTCTTTTACTAGAAAATTTCACCTTGTCAGATTTTGGTTCAATGATTCTACATTCATGAGAGTCAAACAACACTTTATGACCTTTATCACACAATTGACTTATGCTGAGTAAATTATATTTTAAACCTTCAACTAACATCACATTTCTAATAGAGTTGGAGAGGTTCTTACCTACATTACCTGTTCCAATGATTTTTCCTTTGTTGTTCCCTCCAAATGTGACGTATCCTCCTTCCTTTTCCTCCAAGTGATAAAATTTTATTTTGTCTCCAGCCATATGTCTTAAACAGCCGCTATCAATGTACCACATGTTATGCATGGTTGCAAGACACTCCTGCACAAGCAATTAAGTAATGGTGTTTGGAACCCAACCAAATTTAGGTCCCATCAAACTCTTCAGATTTTGAAAACATGAAACCATTTCTTTTGGAATCCAAACCTTCCTAGCATTCAAGTTTTGTTTGCTTAGAGCAGGGATTAGGTTTTTCTTTTCAGCTTTAACATTCACTTTTTGTTTAGAGACTCTTTGTTGGAATTTGTGGAAGTTTGAGGAAGTTTACTTCTGAAACCATTGAGGTCGTTGGTTGCTTTTATGTTGAAAGTGATTATTTTGCAACCTAGGAGATTGAAACTTATAGTCTCAGTGAACACAAGAATCACAATTTCCCCAAAAGCAGGGCGGTGTTGGCCTATATGAATGTGCAACCCAGTTATAGTGACATCTGGAAGATTGAGCAGACAATGGCCAAGGAAGTGTTGACCTATGCTGCGGGGAAGGTCGACCTTTCTTAGGTTTTTGGATAGTCTTTTTGGGAAATTCAGTGACTGCCTCTTCAATCTTTTCTTTCCCTTTCTCCTTTTGTTTTTGCTGGTTTTGTGTGGGAGTTGTGTTTGAGGTGGAAGCTTCGGAAGATGAAACAAATGTGACAATTTTTAGACCAAATGGCCTTTTGTTTGTTGGATCAAAACCCAACCTATCCTTGTTGTGATTCATTCTAGTTCCTAGCAATGCATCTAGGTTTTATCTTCCATCTACAAACTTTTCTAAAGATTGTTGTTTATCCTTCAACTCTTTTTGTAGGTTTTCAATGTTTTGAAGAAGTTGAGTGTTGACTTGTTTGACAGCTTTATACTTTTCATTGCTCAATTTGCTATCCTTTTCATAGCTTTACATTTTTAGCTTCATGCTATCAATCTCATTTCTTAAGTCTTCATTTTCAGTTTCCAAGTCAGTCATTTCTTTTCTTCCCTCTTCCAAATCCTCAATCATTTTCTTAAGATCTTCAATTTCAGTTTCAAGTAGAGCAGTCTTTTCATTCATATCATGATCATGCACAAACAAGTTAATTTTCTTTTTCCATGATTTATTATCCTTTTTATACATGTCATATTTTTCCATGAGCTGTATATATGCTTCCTCCCAATCATCAATTGTGTAATTTTTAAATGGAGAGTTTACCTCAGTTTCTTCATCACCTCTGGCCATGAGACAAAGATCTTCTTTTTCCTTATCCAAGGAGCTAGTTCCACCATCACTTTCTTCCTCGTCACTCCATGTGAACACCATGGCCTTGTTCTTCTTCTTGCCCTTCCATTTGTCAGCTTTTCTGAATATGTCAGGACAATCAGTCTTGAAATGCCCTAGTTTGTTGCAAGAATAACAAATGATTTTATCAGTTTTCTTAAAGTTTTTAGAATTAGATTTGAAATCATTTCTTACCTTTGACCTTCCTCTCATGAAGCTCTTACCTTCCTTTCTCAGAAATTTTCTGAACTTACGTGTGAGCATGGCTACATCATCCTCATCTCGCTCACTTGCAGAATTCTCACCTTCATCAGAAGTGCCTTGACTGTTGAGTCCTGCTTTAAGAGCTAGTGGATTTTTCTTAGGAGTCTCAGCCTCTTTGCTATTAAGATTGATCTCATAGGTCATCAATGTAGTGCCCCAAAATTTATATAAGAATTTTTTGTATTTATTTAATAATTTTTTGGAATTTATAAAGGCTTAAATAAATTAATAAATGGGTTATTTGATTAATTATAAGGCCTAATTGTGTTAGCCTAGCCTATCTAAATGTGATCCAAAAGGGTTAAGGACCAAGCCTATTAAGTTTGGCCCATATTCTAGAAGGATCTTGAGCCTATTCACATATTTTAAGGATAAATATTATTTTTATAGATAAAATGAATAAAAGAGTTTTAATAAATTGAAACTCTGTACACGTTTGATGTAACAATCTATCGGGAGACCGCTACAGCATGTAACGCACTGGTCTTGAGGCGTTACACCCTGTCAGTTCCGTGAATGAGAGAACGAGCAAAAAGATTGGATCTTTGGGATCCTATCTGCAAGAGACCTAATTAGAAGGATGTGTAAAGTTACTAGGGACTCTTAGGGATCAGGTTTTGGCCAACTAAGGACTCTAGAATCGATCTAATCCTTGAACCCTAGCCAAAATCTTATAAATAGGACCTAGTTCTGAACTGAGCGACCCTTACTTTTGCTCGCGTGGAATCAAGGTAAGGAGATAGAATCTCAGGTAAGTTCTTAAGAGTGATTTGTTCCTAATACTTTAGACTAATAGCTCTCTAAATTTCGTGCTAGGATATCAACCAACCAAGGAGATTGAAGCTTCCAAAGTTGCTGGTATGACCTTAGCAACCCAGGAAACTGAACGCAAGTCCTCTGAAGATCAGGAGATTAGGACATCTAAACGAGGTAATTAGAGTTCGGTTATTTAAAACTTTTTGTTCCCCTTAGATTCATCTTCTAAACCTCAAAATTTCACGTCCTTAGGTCAAGAGGTCGAGGAGTTAGAGCGACGTGAAGTTGTTGAAAAGCTACAGGAAGAAGGAAACTAGGGCGTGTCTTGAAGACTCAAATTAGAAGTTTTAAGCCCAGTTAAGCGGTAGGTCATCTCATGATTGGCAAAAACATCTTGTTAGGGATAAAAGCCCTCTGATTTTACTTGATTTCATGCACTATAGATCATGGATTTCATATTTTAGTAGAGTCATGCATACATGCGTATTCTTAGCCCTAACTAAGTTAAAAGGAACTTTCTTGTCAAAATTCACAGAAAACCCATGCATGCTAATAGTTTAGACTTCATTTTATCATAATGGAAGTTTATATATGATTTCCAGACATGATGTAAGTTGAAACCTTAGATCTGTTTATTTATTATTGTCAGTAGAAGCTCTAACGGATTAAGGTAGGACCGTCACATGACTGTAACGACCTTAAGATATACTGTCACACTCTCTGTTGTGTTTAAACTGTTCTGTTGTCTCTAACGCACCATAGCAGGAGTGTTACAATATTGTAACGGCCCCTCGACAGACCGTCACACGTCTTTAACGCGCCTATGCTAGACCGTTAGAACACTATTTTCTGTCAACTCGAGACGGAATGGAAATTATTCAAGTTTATTTATAAATAAGCCTAGTTATCTAAGTTTTAACCTTCTTTCATGACTTGGAGTTTACTTATTGATTCATGATAGAAAATTCATGTTTTAAGCATTTTGAGTTATTTTAAAGCATATGTCAATTTCTTGCCTAAAAACTCTACAGTTTGTATTTAAACATTATTTTAAATGTTGTATTGACGGAGTTTTATCGTGATTTCACATCGTTACACATTCTTTCCTATCCATAGAGTCAATTTCTTTAAGTACATGACACATATTCCGGTATGTTGTCCATTAGTTCACACGTCGCACTATAGGAACATATTCTTGGACATGAGGACCTCTCTATTGGATATTACTTCCAATGGACTAGGAAATCATATTTCAAGGCCTCCGTAATTCTCCGCGAGCCTAGGATTCCCACTAGGACGCCGAGTTGGTTATACCATTAAAGCCCATTATTGATATTGCACTATCGACATTTTCTGGTTCTAGCAATGTAACAGATCTAGATTGGACCGCCAGGCTCATCTAACGGCCCAATATATGACCGTCACATTGTACTGAGTCTATTCTACTGTTCTGGATTCAAGTCAATGTAACGGCCCAATACTGGAGCGTCACGTTAATGTAGCGGCTCAGTCTTTGACCGTCACAATGCTTGAGTATTTTAACCCGAGGTTTTGACCCAAGGGTTGATTTTCCAAGGTTCTAGATGGATTAATGATGGTCTAGGACTTACCAAATTGATTCAAGATAACTAATTTAATTGATGAAAAGTAAGAAATGTACCGTTATGCTGCCGATTTATGTCTATGGGCATAACATAGTATAAGTCATTCTTTATCCCTTATACTCTTAAATTGAAGCGTTCATTCATTGATTATTGTTATCATTGTGGACGCACTTTTCGACACGCTCATTTGTTTGTTTTTTAAGTCGGTTTATTAGGTGAGTTTATTCGTTTATTAAGTGCGGGGGCGTGCTAGTCACAAAGTGATGATTTGTTCAGGCTTCATGGAAGCCCATGGTGCGCTCGATCTGAGTAATCAGATGATTGTGTGGTTCGGGTCGGGACTGAGACCCGTTGTGCCATAAAGGTCACAACGTCATTTACATCCCCTCGGAGAGGGGAATACCCTTGATTAATTACCAGAAATAAGGGCTCCACGACCGAGAGAAATACTAATTAATGCAGGAAGGAAATGGTAGTCAGGCTATGCAATAAGCCCGTGGTGAGGGCATGAACACTCAGATTATGTCGGTCACCGATGGACCATTCCATGTTCAGGCAAAAGTCCATACGAAAAATAAGACGGTAACGGGGGACGACTCCGTGCAAATGTCTGCCAAGGGCGGTCACCATGACGAGAGAGATGACTCCCAAGGATGACGCTCGGCTTACAAGGGCATCGTTAATATTCTCGGGTTCGGAATCTGAGAAGGAGAGATGAGGGCCACCATTATGTTTATGATTTGTCAATGTTTGTTATCATCATTTATTTATTGGCATTACCCTCTCTTTGTTGATTGCCTTTTATCACCCACAGACCATGAGCTCTTCTCCTATTCATTATTCCCCTTTTTATTATTATCACCCTTTGGTTATTATTTTTTATTATCTTAATTGGAACCACCCCCCTTTTGTTATTATCATGACAGGAATTCCTCCCTTTCCATCATTTTTGTTGTTATGTTTTCCCCTCTTCTGACTGGCGGTGTGGAGAAGCAGAGATCGAGTGTGCCGTTGGAGAGGCTAGGGGGTGCACCGCTGAAGGCTGGAAGGTGCACCGCTGGAGGATAGCAAGTGTATCGCTGGAGGATGTGCCGCTAGAAGGGTGTGCCACTGGAAGGGTTGGGGGAGTGTACCGCTGGAGGGTTGAAGGATGCGCTACCAGAGGGCAAAGGGAAGTGCACCGCTGGAGGGAGGCACGGGGTGTGCCGCTGGAGGTTTGTGGAACGCACTAAGTTTCGTTGGGTGAAAATATCGGGATATCGGTGGTTATATTGATTCGAGATCATCTGTCCCACCAGGCGTGCCAGCTTGTGGAACGCACTAGGTTTCGTTGGGTGAAAATATCGGGATATCGGTGGTTATATTGATTCGAGATCATCTGTCCCACCGGGCGTGCCAGCTTGTGGCACGCACTGAATTTCGTGGGGTTCGGAAATATCGTGGGATATCGGTGTTCTTTTTATCGGTTTATCTAGTGCGAGGGCGTGCCAGTCACCTAGGTGACAATGTGTTCGGGCTTCGAGACTGGAGTGGTCCGAAGCCCGGGGTGCGCTCCATCTGACTAATCAGATGATTGTGGATATCGGGTCGGGACTGGAGACCCGCCGCGCCATAAAGGCCACGACGTTAATTACATCCCCTCGGAGAGGGGAAGACCTCTGATTAATCGCCAAGAAAAGGGGTCAAATGACCTAAAGATCATTTTTCATTAAAGCATGCGAGTTGGGTTGACATGATTTAAACCCTCCGCGTCGGTATGTAAAACGGTGTTCAAAAACCATACAAATACTTGCTGCGAGTGCGGCGAATTTAATGAAAGTGCGGGATTAGATCCTGGTATATATATATATCAGTCACTAACAGACAATTCCAGTATTCGGTCGAGAGTCCATATTCGAAGCATCGAAGGTAACAACAAAGACATTCGGATATCTGCCGTAGGTACGGCACGCTTCACGTGGGTGCGGGATCGGATCCCGGAAGAAGTGGGTCAAGCTGATGAACTATCGGCCCAAGAGGTGCACGGATCATGACCATGTCGGGGATCCCGAGGTCCACGTCCGATACCACGGGGCATCATTGCTTTTCTCTTCACGCACAGTCCGGGGGAGCAGGTTGTTAAGTGTAAAGCCAAAACTCGGCAACATGCGCCCTCGCACGCGGATCGACCTTCTCTCTTCCAGGCACGCCGGATTAAGTGATATTGAAGGGGGGGCGCGCCGGTTAAGGATGCCACAAGGGGAAGGGCGCGCCGGTTTAAGGACACTACAAGGGGGCTGAAGGGCGCGCCGGTTTAAGGGAGTTCAAGGGGGGGCGCGCCGGTTAAGGTCCAGGAAGGGGGCGCGCCGGTTTAAGGCTCAAATAGGAAGAGGTTCCATAGTATAGCGCGCCGGTTTAATGGGCTAGTGCAAGGGGGCGCGCCGGATAGCTGCAAGGAAAAAAAAAAGGGTTTTGAGTGTGGGGTTAAACCGGCGCGGGGGGGTACCGCGCCGGATTAGGGGGCGCCGGATTAAGCATTGTATAGCTTCTTTCAACCCGTTTGTGCTCTGTTTCTTCTTTCCTTCAACTGCAAGTTGATTTATTGATTGGTTTGTTCATCTTATTGATGAATTATGTTTGTGGAAAGAAGATTTAAGTGTTTTAAGTGTTTGTTCAGGTGGATTGTCATGATGATTCAAGTGTTTTATTAGAACAGTTTGCTGTGCAGGAACTTGGAAGTTTAGTTTGTCTCAGTGATTTAGTGTGTTTGTCTGTCTGTTCTTACGCATTCTCTGTTCTTACATGTTCTTCCTCTGGCAAAATTTGGGCAGCACCTCCCCCGTACTGACGATTGCCAGAGAAAATCGAGGAACACCAAGTGGATTGCTCCAGGGTGAACCTCAAAAGCTAGACCTCACGGCGGTCCGATAACCCAAGTGTGAGTGTGGAAAAGCTCGAGGACTAGCCTTCAAGAGCTCTCACGACTCACGGGCAATGATCCCTCAAAGGGGAACGAGTGGGGTAGGAGATCAGAAACATATCAAAAAAAGGAATCTCCCGAAGGATCACTTTCATTTCACCACGAAGGGGTGCAAATACATGGGCTCTTCATGCATCTAAAGAAAAGAACCAAAGGGAAGAATACATCGGAGGAAAGAAAAAGAAACAAGGGGGGGAGGGGAGATCTGTATCTCCCTCACCTCACTCTCTGCTCTCTCCTTTCTCACTTCACTTCGCTCTCAGAGGAACACTGGCTTCGGGCTTCAAGGAGTTTCTCCCCCTCCAACCTTCCAACTTTTCCCAACCCATTTAAGCTTCGCCTGGGCGCTCCTTTTATAGGGGCCGGAGGCCCTGTTTTGGAGGGATGCCTTCTAGATTCTTCTTCCTTCCGTTGGTTCCTTGTTTCCCGCAACCACCACTGCTGCTGCTGATGTTGGTGACGTTGCCCTGCTGCTGCTGTCGACGTCGCCTCCGGCGAGGCTATGGTGTGATCGGGAGGGGGGGGGGGCAGAGGCATAGCCTCCTCCTCCGCTGGCACATCCACCGCGAGCCACATTGCTATCATCATTTGCTGAAGAATGGCCGGCCGACGGACGGAATGAGCACAAGGCAGGATGGGGCTCGAGAACTTCCATTCACGGCATATGCTCGGTTGCCCGCCGGATCGAAGCGGGAGCTTTAACCATTTTAGGCTTGTTCGTCATCATGCCGTTCCCAGGAAACAGGGGACCGCATTGATGACGGGATGGGTTCACTGCACGCCGGATAAAGTCCTCAGAGAAAGGCTTGTTTCTAAACTAAGCGCGCCGTATTAGCACTCCAAGATGGGCGCGCCGGTTTAGTGCATTCAAAGGGGTGACCCCTCAACGGGAGCATCCCGTTTTAACATAAAGCAAGGGAGTTCATGGGGCGCGCCGGACTAGCATCTTGTAAAGGGCGCGCCGGTTTAAGGCCCCCTTAGGGGCGCGCCGATTTAAGGCTATTGGAAGGGGCGCGCCGGTTTAAAGACCATATAAGGGCACGCCGGTTTAGACTTCGTCTCGGCTTCGCGGCTATTCGGATGGATGCTTATCCTCCTGTATTGCTTTAGTCGTAATGCACTGCCGTCGGGGTGTTTAGTTCAGGGCCTCTGCATCCCGATTTGGAGCTTCGAGTGATCCCCGGCGCGTGCCGAACACGTGTTCGAATTCCCGAGTTTCTTTTGATTCAGCCTTTGGCAATCCCGACTGGAGAGCCGGGGCTGTCTCTTCAACACGAGGGGATTCTTTGTCGGGTGACGGAGCACCGGGTAGGTATTCGTCCTGCTTGGAGGAGGCATAAGGTTTATTCAGCCTTTCCGTCTTCGACTCGCTCTCGAGTGCTGAGACATGCATGTCGTATGATCATCATCATTTTTTGACGTCCACAAGGTTAAAGGGGAGCGTGCCGCTGAAGGGTAAAGGAGGTGTACTGCTCAGAAGACAAAGGAGAGTGTACCGCTGGGGGATCTAGGAGTGTGCCGCTGAAGGTAAAGGGGTAAGAACTGAGGCGTACCACTGAAGGCAGGTGGGAGTGTACCGTTGGGAAGAGTGGAGAATGAAACTAAGTAAAGAGTGATGTTCAAGGAGTGGGCCAGGGTTCAAGAGAGGGTCCCTTGTCCAATTCATGTCTGATAGAGAGTCCCAAATGGTTAAGCTTTTAGTTTCCCTGCCATGTGATCGAATTCCAGGCCATGCTCAGCAGTGCAGTTCTTGGAGTCTTATTCACCCAATTCCTGGAGCCTTGAAGAGTTCCCTTAGTTGATTAGAATGTTTCATTGTTGTTGGTTTCATTTGTTTGTTGCTTCCTTTTGTCTCTTAACATATTGTTATTTCTGACAAAAATTCGGTAGCATCTCTCCTTGACCCGGACGGTAAGGGAATACAAGGGACACGTCCACAAGGAGTGACATGAACCAACAACTGAGGTGTGTGCCTAAGCAGCCACCTTTGGGGAAACTTCAGAAAACTCGGAGAAAACGCTGAACGAGAAACCAGTAGACTGATGCAAGCCATGAGTACACCGGAGAAATGATAGCCAAGGTGTGCCGGGATGGCAGTCCAAGGGTGTGCCACTGGGCAGGCCAATAGGGGAGGTGTGCCACTGAGGCAGCCAAGGGAGGAGCGTGCCGCTGGGCAGGCCAATAGAAGAGGTGTGCCGCTGAGCAAACCCAGGGAAGGGCGTGCCACTGGGCAGACTCAAGGAGGTGTACCACTGGAGGTGGGGTTAGGTGTGCCATTGAAGGGCTTGAACAGTGTGACGACTGAGGGGGTTTGGGAGAGTGTGTGTGCACCGTGGACTCTGAAGGAGAAGCCGAGGAGCCTCCTAACCAGTAGATGAGTTCCAGCAGCTAGGCAGGGATGATGAGTGCTAACTAACCCAGATGGAGAGAGTGGGGTAACGCTCACTCCGTGGAAGGCCATCAAAAGGGAAAGGAGCCAACCCTACATTGGCGAGCCAGGAACACCACACATGGGGCCAAGCCTACGGATGGCATGAGGGGTAATCAGAACAAAACTGGAAGACCGGGGTGAAAATATAGACCACAGATTAATGACGAGGAGAAGACAACGGATGGAACAAAAGATAGAGCCCAAGGGCACTTTTATTCATGATAAGAACTGCAACAACGACAAAGGCCAAGATTCAGAGGCCTGCTACACCACGTCACAGACTAGAAGAGCATGGAAAGAGAAAAGACAGTCAAGAAATGAAAAAAGGAATAAAATAAAACAGGGATGGGGAGAGTTGGAACGAGGGAGGATGCTTCCCTTCACCCCGTCCCTTCTCCCCCCTGTACAGGTAGCTCAGTTCCTCTCCATCCCTCCACTCTTCTCTACCTTCTTCTTTTCTTCTTCTTCTTCTCTGGTGCTCTCTTCGAACGGGTGTCTTCGCATGCAGTCTCCCTTCCTTCTTCTTCGTGAGAGCCTTTTATACGTGGGCCGTTGACGGGAGGATCTCATGATTGCACTGCCATCCGAGGTTGACCCGAGTCCCATCTTCATCAGGTAGAAGTGCCATGGCCGAATCAAGGGGCAACACAATGGCAGGGCATTAGCTGGCGTCGAGGTGGCCAAGCTGTGCGCCAAGGGTCCCACCTATTGACCGTTGTGCCTCTTGCCGGTCTGTACCATTCTGGCAGTTGCAACGCTGTGCCGCTAGGAGAGCCAAGGCGTTGTGCCGTTGAGGAAGTAGAACGCCCGTGCCGCTGGAGGGGGCACGTTTGGGCATGCCGCTGATGGGGCTTTCAAGGGTGTGTTGCTGGGGCAGCTGAGGGTGTGCCATTGAAGGCACCTGGAGGTGTGCCGTTGAAGGCAGCTGAGGGGTGTGCCGTTGAACGCACCTGGAGGTGTGCCGTTGAAGGCAACTGAGGGGTGTGCCGTTGAACGGCCACTTGGGTGTGCCGTTGAAGGCAGCTAAGGAGTGTGCCACTGGAGGCACCTCAGGGGTGTGCCGATGAAGGCACCTGAGGGTGTGCCGTTGAAGGCACTTGAAGGGTGTACCGTTGAGGGGCAGCTGAAGAGCGTGCCGCTGGGGCTCGCTAAGGGGTGTGCCACTGGGGCACCTAAGGAGTGTGCCGCTGGAGGCACCCCAGGGTGTGCCGCTGGGGCTTTGCCGGCAGTGTGCCGCTGAAAGGGCAGGGAGTGTGCCGTTTGAAAGGCCCTTCTGCTTTTGCCTCATGAACTTGAAGTTGTGCATTCTTTGGGATATTTCTTCACCGTTAGGGACCCGAGGGTGGGTCCATAGCCGTGTATAAATTCAGGAGGAGATCATGTGCTTTCTCTGTCATTTAATGCACCCGTGCAAATGCGGGGTTTGCCAGACGGTGGTATTCTCCCGGAGCCCTGGATGGCCAGTCTCCCCGAGTCTTCTCCCTTTGACTTTGACATTAATGCGGGGCTTGGTGGGACATATGGACATACAATTTTATACGTCCACAAATGCCCCCCACCCGCAGGCAGCGCGGGCGAAGGATGAGCCAGACAGTGCTCGCGGGTGTGTCTGTGGAATTAACGTACATTATTGGGCGTACGTTCATAAGACATGTGACGTGGACATCATTATCTCTATTGTGTATTTATTGTATTACTATCATATATGTATTACATTATTATTATTATTATTATTTTATATTTTTTTATTCTCTCTTTTTTTCTCTTTTCTCTTTTTTTTTCTATTCTTTTCTTTTCTCTCTCTTTTTCATTTTTTTATTTTTATTTTTTTTCTCTTTTTTTCTTTTTATTCTCCCTTTCATTCGTTTGTTTCTTTTTTCCTTTTCTTCTCTTTTCTTCTTTTTTTTCTTGAGGCGGCAATAAAAGGGGAGGGGAGTTCGAAACTCGCCCCCTTCTCTTTTCAAATTCCCCCCCTCTCTCTCTCTCTCTCTCTGTCTCTTTAACTCCCATCATCTATCTCCCTCTATCTTTCTCTTCACCGTCGCCGGACGCCACTGCTGCTCACCGCCGTCTGGGGTGAGGCCACCGCGCCCCCCTTCTTCCTTCTCCCTTCTCCTTCCTCCTCTCTTCTTTCTTCCTTCTTTCCTCCTTCTTTTCTTCTTCCGTTCTCCTCTTTCCTCTCTTTTCTTCTTTCCCTCGGGGGATGGCGGAGCCCTATGCTCCCCATCTTCATCTTCCTCTTCTCTCTTCTTCTCCTTCTTCTCTTCCTCTCCTTCTCTCCTTCTTCTTCTTCGTCTCTTTTCTTCTTCTCTTCGGCATGGGGTGGAGGTGGGCACGGCGTCGGTGTGTGCCGCTGACGAGGGCACGGGGCATGCCGCTGGGGGGTTGGCACGGGTGTGCCGCTGGGGAAGGGCACTGGGTGTGCCGCTGGAGGGGGCACGGGGTGTGCCGCTGGAGTGAGGGCACATGTGTGCCGCTGAGAGGGGGGCACGAGTATGCCGCTGGAGGGGCTCGGCCTGGGTGTGCCGCTGAGAGGCTCGGCCTGGGTGTGCCACTGAGAGGGGGGCACGAGTGTGCCACTGAGGACTCGGCGTGGGTGTGCCGCTGAGAGGCTCGTCTTGGGTGTGCCGCTGAGAGGGGGGCACGAGTGTGCCGCTGAGGGGCTCGGCCTGGGTGTGCCGCTAAGAGGCGGGCACGAGTGTGTCGCTGAGGGGCTCGGCCTGGGTGTGCCGCTGAAGAGAGGCACGGGGTGTGCCGCTGAAGGGGAGAAGAAGACTTCTTCAACCGGAGGACCTCTGGTGTCACCCTTGGGCACACCGTGACTTTGTTGGGGCCGTCACTCCTTGTGGACGTGCACCCGTGTTTTCCCCTTACGCCTCCGGCCTAGGGGAAACTCTGCCGAAATTTCGTCAGAAATTATTGACATTCTGTTTAGATCAATTACAGTGTAGCCCCTTTATAATTTCCTTTCTTTTTCTTTATTTGTATCTTATTCTGACTTAAGGTACCTTGCACCTTGCAGAGAGATGGCTGCCCCGAGAGATTCTGCTGCTTCTGCTACTTCTAGTGCCGAGCACGTTCCCCCACCCCCAGTGCCACCGGTTGCATGGTTTAACGTGGAGGACTTGGATAGGGAGCATGCTGAGATAGCGGCACTGGCCGGATCGTCGGGCTCTGACACCGAGACGATGGATATCCGCAGGCTCACTCAGGTTGAAGGTAGCATGACTTTCGATCAGGCCACGGTGGAGTACCAGAAGGACTACCCGAAGGACAAGTGATAAGTGTCCATTTCTTATGACAATTCATTGCATGTACACCATTTTATGTGCATATAATTAGGCAATTATACATATTTCATAGTTAACCTCAACTCCGCATTTAAATTGGAGCTTTCACGTAAATTGATTAATTTGATTATCTTATTTAATAATAAATTAAAGTTGAGGGCCATGAGCATTAATTCTCTGTTGCATAATCATGAGCATTTGAGATTTATGTGTACATTGTGGTAATTTTTATGGACTAAAGTGCAATTATGTGTGTGTAGGACACCGAAGGTAATTACAAAAGAAGCCGGGGGCAAAATTGTCACCACTACTTTGACCAAGTCAAAAAGCACATATTTTGGTTGGAGGGAAAAGAAAGTTCAAAATTTTGAATTCAAAGTTTGAAAAGAAGGAATTCAAAGTTCAAAGTTTGAAAAGGAGGAAAAGGACATTCAAAGTTTGAAATAAAGGAGAGGAATGATGAGTCTTGGGAATGGGGTTGTCCAAAGCCCAAGGAGGGTATACTCACCTACTTTTTCTCTTCCCCATGCATCATATTCTACTTAAATCCTATCCATCCATCTCCTTTGATACAATCTCCACCCTCCATCTACCCAACTTTTCCTATAAATAGCCCATGACAAGAAGGAGAAGGGTGTTCTTCTTTTGGCAATTTCTCTCCCAACCTTAGGCCTCCGAGTTCTCCCTTGTAAGTTCATTTTCAGCTCATGCACTCTTCATCAAAGTTCTTTATTTTTCAGTTTTGTACAACTTCTTCTTCTTGAGAATCTTCTAGTTCCTTCTAGTTTTTAAGTTATTTCGTATTTTTCACTGTGCTATCCTGTTCATCTGTAATCCCATGTTTCTCTCTGTTCTTTCCCATATTTCTCCCCCTTCTCATCATTTTCTCCTCGTACTGTCTTCATGAAAGTCCTTTGTTTTTAAATGTTCTACAACTTATTCTTCTACACCATCTTCTAATTCTCTACGCTTTTAAGTTATAATCTCTTTTTCAAGGTGCTGTCCTGTGTTTTTACTGTTCATCCGAGGTGCTAGCTTCGGTTATGTCTCCATTTTGAAGCCATTCTTCTCTTCTTTTCTCTCTGAGTTCTTCATTAAAGTTTTTCCTCTCTTCCCCCTCTTCAACTTCTTCTTCTTGGGAATCCCATAATTCCTCTTGGGTTCAAAGTTATTCACCCTCAAAAGACTGCTTCAACGACGAAGGCGACTTCCTCCCGGCGTAGACGACATCTTCCACAAGGTTGTTCGTGATCCAAGGCCAAGAGAGGACGGCGCTATCATCACCATTGCTGCTACCATCTCCAAACTCCAAACTCCAGGCTTTTCTTGTGTTATTACTTTTGTGATATTTCACTTCATTGTAATCTCATTGTGTCATTAGTATAAACTTGTTTCACATTTCATGTACTCTTTCTTTTAAGTTAATGAAAGGAGTTGTTCTCTTGATCTAGTTCTTGCTCTTCTTCCCTCTCTATCTCTTTCTTCTATATCTTCTTTCCACTTCATGCAATTATTTTCTATAGCATAAGCGCATAGTCATGGTGTGTTCAATTAAGTGTTTGGTTTGTTCATCATTTTACTATTTTCTTTAAGCAAATCCAAATCACAAGTATTTTTCAAAGGACTCTAAGGTTTTTAACTCTAAAAATCTCTTCTTCCCTATGGATTCGACCCGTGCTTGCCATAGTACTACGTTCTCTTTTGATCATTTTGTGCGAGTTCGGTTTTAAGATTGTTATACGCGTGTTTTAAACGATGAACTTTCGCGTTATCAATTTTTGGCGCCGTTGCCGGGGAGGAATGATGATTTTTGGTTTAAGAACTTTGTTTTCCTTGTGTTTATAAGTGTACTAATATCTCTTTCTTTTTCTTATTTCTAAAGGTGAAAAAAAAGAACGAGGGAACGCACTTCAAGAATCGAAGCTAAAAAATCAGAAAAAAGAAAAAAAAGAAGCAGTTAAGAGGTAAGCTTTCCTCCCTTTCCTTAGTCTTTTTGTCATTTCATTTCAAAAAGAAAAAAAAAAGAATGAGGGAACGCTTTTCAAGTAAGTATCCAAACTTCTCCTCCTTCATTTTAATTTCATTTGTTTACATTTCATATCTTGTGGTTAGATAGGTTCACTAAATAAAAATAAAAAAATCATCACTTGAACTTCAATAAAAATCTTCATTGTAAGAGTAGAACCCACACTTCCATCTTCTAGGTCATGCATCATTTAGGATAGAATTTATTTTTCCTTGTTGTTTAATTATTGTTAATTACATTATTGAAGATTGCGGGAGGCAAGGTGAGTACTCTATTTTTTTCAAAAGCATGCTCATGCATTTCCATGCTTGCATAGAACCCCTTGTTTGAACTTGGTTTGTTGCATATCATTTCTAAAATATTCTAAGGGCAATACCCATAAGCAAGATAAGGTGGGGATTTCATCACCCTTCCTTAGCCCACAAACCACAATTCTCATGCATATTTGCATCACCTAGACCTTAAATAAAATCCAGTAGAAATTGGCCCTAGGTTCACACTGTGATTCTTGTGTTATTTGGGCTTACCCTCTTATGAAAATCGGTGCCTAAGGTAAGACGGTCGGACGGCAAACGCCTTAAGCGGGCTAGTGGTTTGGCATAATTAGGTCCCTACGAAAGTATGGGGAACCTCCCACTACCCCACCCCTTACCTGGCCGGTGGAAATATTGAGGGTGAACTTAAGTTTCACTTTAGTCATTTTGTGAAACCCAATTTGTAGGTCTAGGTCACATCTAGGGCAGTAAGTAATTTGTGTGATTACTTATTTGTGTTTACATAAAAACAAAAACAAAAACAAAAAAATCTCATCTTCTCTCTCTTCGTCCTAGTTTGTATCAAAACAAAAAAAAAATAAAAAAAATTAAAATAAAAAAATTAAAATCATCTCTCTCTTCGTCCTATTTCATGCAAGGTAGACGATCTCAACATCCAAACCTACTAGGACCTATTCAAGAAATTGAGAGAGTCTTGTATCCAGGGAACGATCTCCAACAAGATCTCATGGCCGAAAATCATGGACCTCACCACCAAAATCTAATGGCCGAAAATCCCGATCCTCCGAAGCTAATGAAGGACTATTTCTTGCCCAATCAATACCAACCGTCTTTCTATGTCCAAGCACCTCAGAACCAGGCAGTTCATTATGAAATCAAATCTAGTACCATCCAAATGTTGTCATCTTTCTATGGAAATCTTAATGAAGACCCTTACAAACATCTTGATGAGTTCCTTCAGATCTGCTCAACTGTTAAAATCCAGAATTTCTCTGATAATGCTCTTAGGCTAACTCTCTTCCCATTCTCTCTCAAACATAAAGCCAAATATTGGTTAGGAGCCTTGGGTAGGATCATTGATACATGGGCAGAAATGCAAAAAGAACTTTTGAAGAAGTTCTATCCCATAGGGCGAACCAATACGATGAGAAGAGCAATTACTGGATTCACATAAAACCCAGGGGAACATATCCATGAAGCATGGGATAGACTAAAAGATTTATTGAGGAAATGCCCCCACCATGGGTTATCAAGATGACAAATTGTACAGGCATTCTATGAGGGTTTGGCGGAGAATTATAGACAGATGGTGGATGCATCATGTGGGGGAGCATTCATGAGTAAGAGCGAGGATGAGGCTTATGATTTATTCGAAATGCTTAGTGAAAATTCCATAAGCCATACCTCGCTTTCATCATATGAAAGAATGATTAGGCCTTCTAAGAGGGGTGGACTTTATGAAGTTAAGAGCCAAGGTGAGTGTGAGAACAAGATGGATATTAATGTCATAAACCAAAAGTTGAATAAAATGGATTTGTTGGCGCAAAAGATAGAGAAGGTTGATATGGTTGCCCAAAAGCTAGACCAGTTGTTGTCCATGTCTAGACAGGAACCCTCTTTCCCTTCTGCCCCTCAACCTCAACAATTCTCAACCCCAAGTCAAGAAGAAATCTGTGCTTTGTGTTCGAGCCCTAGCCATTCCGTGATTGGGTATCCCACAGCAGCCCAACTCCCCCCATTTATCCAAGAACAAATCTTTGCTGCTCAAGGTGTCTCCAAGCCCACATATGATCCTTATTCAAACACTTACAATCCGGGCTGGAGAAATCATCCAAATTTTTCTTGGAAGTCTAACCAAGGCCCATCCACCCAATCTCATCCCTCACACCATCCAAATTCAAAACAATCATTTTCCATGCCAAGTCAGTTAAACCAAAATCTCTATTATGAGCCTCCTTTCCATCAACAATCACCTTTCCATCAAGCTCAGGCCCCGTATCCTCAAGCTCAATTTGCTCAGGGCCAATTTCAGCAATTTCCTGCACATCGTTCAGAGCCGAAATTTTGGCAGCATCTCCCCATCCGAAAGGATTGTCGGGGAGATGCAGGGAGTACTCACGTGGCGGAGTAAACCCCTAAAAGTCGGGTGGCGCAACGGCGGCCGGCAGACCCAAACGGATAGGAAGACCCCGAGGGCTAGCCTGCTAGGGGCACCGAGTCCGTGGGTAACAGTGAGTGAGTGACCCGACTCGATATGGGAGCGAAAACCCCGAGGGCTAGCCTACGAGGGGCACGCGACCCGAGTCACCGCAACACTCGAATCGGGACGACCATATAGGGCAGGAATCCCCGAGGGCTAGCCTACGAGGGGAACGCAACCCACGGTCACTGTCGAGTCCGTTAAGGACTGTAGATTCTGAACTGTAGGGCTTGGCCCTATTATTGTACATCCAATGGTCCACAGGGAGATTCATCATTGAGAGACGATCCCCCTGTCAACCGGATGATTGGTGAAAACAAGATTTGGGGAATGTCCCCCCTCCCCAGATGCTGGAGCGATGCTACATAGCATACTCCCATCAAAGTGCAAGTGACACGACAGGATCATTCGAGACTTCGTTTGACGGCGCCAGACAGACAAACTAATTGCCTTGAAACATATTAAAACGATGGAGCCCCACGGGTCGAGCAGATCAAGACTAGCAAAACATGTGGTCGGCACATAGCCCGGGGCACAGATATACATATACATGTATATGATATTCGGGAACGAACCCACATGGGGCTCACCATCAAACAACTGGGAGCCGTCCGAGGATTCTTCCCATCCCCCTGGTCTATGAAACAAAGCGTGAAAGGGATGGCGAAGAATCTTATTCCCAAGGCAGGGGGCCAGACAGAGATATGCACACAAGTACATCTCCGCTCGCAGAGCCCGTGAAATATTCAATGCCGAACCCAGCCATTGCATCAAGCTTGAAAGAAAGAGAACCCCGGGGAGGGGGGATGGATGATTCATATCGCCCGGAGGCATATCCGATGTCAGAGAAATCGGTTACACGAGAGTATGTATATATATGCTGGGGCAATCATTAAATGCACGCTCGAAGGAGGGTTAGAAAGCGAGAGGAAGAGATACGATGTCAATCACAGCAGCTCTTCATTCATCCCATGAAAGACACAGGTATATATATACAGAGCACATAGATTCCGGCGCCGTCGTTGTCGATCGGCCACCGTTTCCATTAACGAAGAAACGATTACAGACGGAGTAAAAGAAGGGCAGAAGAAAAGGTGAGGAAGAGGGGGAGGAAAGGCTCATATCATCGCCCCTCCCCTCTTCTTCACTTACATTGCAGCCCTGAGGGCGAACCCAGTAAAACAGAAATGGGGGGGGATTCGACCAGAAACACGACGACGACCCACCTAGGAGACAGGGAAGCAGTCGATCGTCCTCTCCGACACCGGGGAGCTCGAGTGGAAGAGGGTGGCGGCCGCCGAGAGACTTCAGCCGGGGAGACTTTCAGAAGAGAACCCTCCCCAAAAACCCTCTCTGGACCTCTCTTCCCTCTTGTTAATTCTCTTTTTTTCTTCTTTTCGATTCCGCCTCTTCTCTGATCCCCCTCTTTTCTTTTTTTTTTGATCGGGTCCCCTCTCCTTTTTGCCAATGGCCGAAAGCAGGCTATATATAGCCTTGTGATTGATTCGGCGCCCTAGGAAGAGGCGCGCCGGGTTGACGGCGCCGGGGAGAGGCCCCATTTGGCCTTTGCGCGCCGGTTTGATGGCGCCGGGGAATGGCCCCGTTTGGCTTTTGCGCACCGGATTGACGGCGCCGTTTGAACCTGTTCACTTGGCGTGTCTAGTCCGGTGGGCCCGGAGATGATTCCGGAAGCTCCCGTCGACTGTTCCTCTCACCCTGGCCATCGAAGGGCCTTGATGGGGTGTTCACGAAGCTCTTGATAGGACGAATGGCCTTAAACAAGACTTCGTGTGTGTCCGGTCCGAGCACACGGGTGTCCTACTGACACAGTCTTCGGCACTGTGATTTATGCTTCTGGCTGAGACGGACTCGTGCTCGAAGCTTCCTTGCAGGATGATGTCACATCCTAGTCAATTCCACCTTGAACGGTGATCAATCGGCCACTAACGGGCCCACTATGGCGAGAAGCCGAACCCGTGCCGGGTAATCGGGGTCTTCTGCTGACAGAACCTTCGGCCCCTTGTTGCGGATGGCCGAGGACATTCTTCATCTTTAGAAGAGTCATTGGGTAGACCGTCGTCCTTGGTCGAACGACGGATGTGGGGTAGCGGCACGACGAGGTCGATGCCGGATCATTGGACAGGCTTGATCGCGCTGCCGGTTGGTTGCGGGTTCACTTCGACTCTCCTGAGGTAAAGTCCCCGACGTTCCCTTCAAGGTGGCTCAGGGCTTCGTCAGCTTGAGGGGTTCTCTTGGTAAGTTGATCTTTATCGGCTCCTGTGCTTCAGTGGGCCGTATCATTCATCTTTGCGGCTTGGTTGCCAAAGGATCATATTTTGAGTGCCAACAGGTGCTTTGATGGTTGTTGTGTAGTCCTGGCATTCATTTTATTAAAAGCATTTTTATTTTTCTGCCAGTGCCTTGGCCAATGAGTGTACTAGAAGTTGTGTTCCAAATTGGTCCTAGGCTGACCATAGAACCCCTGGTGACTAGGACTCCATGTCCTAAACTGACTATCCCATCTCCTAGCTGGCTGAGGTCTATATGGCTGATACCAAGTGGGGAAATTCTGATACCCAGACCTCATATATGCAGGGTTCCACCCAAACCTATTAAGTGGTTGAGGATGAATGTTATGATAGACTTGGGCTCTAGGGAAATAGGGATGAGCAAATGGGTTCCTAGCTGCACTTGGTCTCCCTGCCACCTTTGACCCTCTAGGTTTCTGAACTGACTTATATTGGGTCTTTTTCTGAGCAGTTGATGGTGATGGAGACTTAGCAGCCTTGGGCTGGGGTTTTGATGTGCTAGCTGGCTGACCCCTAGCCTTGGACTTATCCTTGGAAGAAGTGCATGCAGCAGCTCTAGGCTCTACAACTTTCTGCTTTCCCTTGTCCTTAGCATTGGACACTTTTGATTTAACATTATTGAAGGCAAATTTTTCATTGACTATTTTTATGAGTGGTCCTCTATTCTTTTTTCCCACACATGAAATGGTTTTCAATTCAAAGCTCTCTTTAGCTGAGGGATTAAAACCAAGACCCTCCTTTCTGAAATTAACTTTTGACCCTAGCAAGGCATTTAGATTTTCAATTCCTTGGGTTATGCTTTCAATGATTTTCATTTTGTCAGAATTTTCATTTTCCAGATTTTCAATAGTTTTCTTTAATTCAGCATTCACTGACAAAACAGCTTCATATTTTTCATTTGAAGTCTTTATTTCATTTTCAGACTTCTGAATTTTCAATTTCAATTCATCAACAACATTTTTCAGCAGATTATTTTCTTTCCTACAATCAATCACAACATGCTTTAATTCATCAAAATCAGAACATGCATTTTTCAATTTGTCATTCTCTAATTGTAAACATGCAACTTTATCAGAAAGAGTTTTATCATTAACCAGAGAATTCATTTTCTTCTTTAAGAGTCTGTTTTCCTTCTTAATATCATTAGCTTTATCTAACAGGTCTCCATAAGCATCTGCCCAATCAGAAATAGTGTAATGTTCGAAAAGGGATGATACCTGATCAGACTCTTCTTCTTCTTCTCCATTCCTGGCCATCAAGCAGATGTCCTTTTCTGATTTTCCACTATCTGAGGAAGTGCTCAGTGTGCCTTCTTCCTCATCACTCCATGTACTGACCATGGTCTTCCCCTTTGGCACTTTCTTCCATGGTCTTCCTTTCATTTTCTGTAACTCTAGACAATCAGCCTTTATATGACCTGTCTTCCTGTAATGATAACAAGCATTAACATTAGATTTTTCAGCAGGGTTAAATTTATACCTGTTTTGCTTCCTGCTGTGGTATTTTCTGTAGAGATTCTTCCCTTCTCTTCTAAGAAATCTACTGAACTCTTTTGTGATCATAGCTATTTCATCCTTTTCAAGATCTGATCCAGATGAATTCTGATCATTGGATGATCCAATGCTGCTGGACTGTTTTGAGCAGCTATGCTTGGCCTTCAGAGCAATAGGCTTCCTGTTTTCGAGCTCTTCAGCTTGTAGTAAATTCATCTCGTACGCCATCAAGGAACCTATCAGCTCATTGGGTTTCATCTTTTGTAGATCTTTTGACTCCTCAACAACAGTTGCTTTGGTATGCCATATAGGAGTCAACGATCGAAGGATCTTCCTTACAACTTCATGATCAGTATAACTCTTTCCCAGATTTCTTAGACCATTTGTGATGATGGTCAGACGAGCATACATTTCAGTCACTGTCTCACCAGGCTTCATCCGAAATGCTTCATACTTTGACACTAGCATATTTGCCCTCGTCTCTCTCACTTCAGATTTTCCCTCATAGATAACTTCGAGGGTATCCCACATCTCCTTCGCTGTCTTGCAGGATGACACTCTGTCAAATTCAGTGGGATGGAGTGCACACTGAATGGCGTTGATAGCGCTCCAATTTAGAGTAGATTTCCTGACTTCTTCTCTGGTCCATAATTCCTCATTCTCATGTAGCTCATAAGGACCTTTGCTCACAATTTTCCATACCTCGTAATCTTTGGCTCTGAGGAAGACCTACATCCGATTCTTCCATATGGGAAGTTGGAACCATCAAAGAATGGTGGCTTCGTAGTGGACTGACCCTCTGCTGTTAGCCCTCTAGCATCCATGGCCGATCCTCTTTAGGATGTTAGTCCTGCACAAAGAGTTAGGCTCTGATACCAATTGTTGGGACGCTAAAGGGTGATCTAGAGGGGGGGTGAATAGATCAATCACCCGTTAAAAATTACTGCAACAGAATCAAATGCGAAATGAAAACTTCTACTGAACAGATAGTGGGCACAATGCGAATGCCACCCAGAACAGATGAAGAACCGTCCTAAGCATACATCTACTGTGCGAAGATAGAAATATAGAAGCTAGGCAAACCACAAAACAATCACACAGTAAACAAAGGCTTTTAGGTGGTTCGGTCCTCCATACCTACATCCACCCCACACTCAACCCGAGTGTGGCTTACTGCTGACTCACAGCTTGAACCGTTGGGACTCACAGCTTGCCTACAACCCGCTGAGCCTCACAGCTTGCTGTCTGAGGTACCCACCTCGCCTGCTGAGCCCCACAGTTTACTGTCCAGAGGAATCCTCCTCTGTAAAACCCGCTGGGCAATACAGCTTAGTCGTCCAGTGGAATCCACCACTGCAAGTGCTGCCACACAGCTTGAACACAAGAGTTTTAAAAAAAAAACAAAACAAAAGACAAACGGAAGATAAAAGAAATGTATCCCTGCAGGGAATATAGCTCAACCAAGTGAGCAACCTCAGATCTGGTTTTGAACCAAAGATCTGAGGAACAAATTCCTTCTCTCTCTCTCTCTTCTTCTTCTCTTCACACTCTGCTCGAGCTCTCTATCTCTTACTTTTTCTCTTTTGCTTCTTCTCTCTTTCTTTTCTTCTTCTTCTCTTTTCTCTGGATCGAACAGCTCTCTATTCTTTCTCTCTGCTTCTGCTCTTATGCTTCTCACCTTCTGCTTCTATATTCTTCTTCTATGGAAGAGGACTTGTTTATATAGCAGCAACAGCAGCAGCAGGCGTGTGCTCTCCACATTTCCCGCCCAGCAATTTGGACCACGTGGCAGCATCCAATGGAGTGTCAGAATACGTGTCCTTATCTGGATACCTTGTCCTTCTCGGATCACGAGCCAGGTACCTCGGATCACGTGCCCCTCATTAGCCTCTTCAGTCTGATGTATAGAGTTCTCAGTTCACGCACTCGATGAAAGCAATCTAACTTGCTGCGTCGACGCTGTCAATCAATGGCGTTAGCGCAGTGAGGCATTCCAGTAGCCATTAGCCTCGTCTCTTTAGCTGTTGCGTCGACGCTGCTCAAATGTGGCGTTGACGCAGTGGAATAGCCTGTGAAGGTGAATGCTTCTTTAACTACTGCGTCGACGCTGCTTACATGTGGCGTTGACGCAATGGAAGATATCGTGAAGGCTTCGTCAACTGATGCGTAGACGCTTTAAGCTCCCAGCGTCGACCCTGTTCCCTTCAGCAACAAGAATAAAAACATAAGATTTAAGTATGTACATTGCAGTGTATATACTTCGTTGTATAGACTTGTGAGGGCGAATGCAACGTACAGACTTGCCCAATGTGTTGACTTCAACAAAGGAGGCAACGGCTGTATGGACTTTAAATCCTAGAAGCATTGTATAGACATAATGCACTTAAAGCCTTCATGCGAAGGAAAGCATTGTATATACTTGAGGAGTTGACGCTGCATGAAGGATGAGTTAACGCTGCATGAAGGATGAGTTGACGCTGCATGAAGCATGGACAGTGTACAGACTTTGCCCACTTATGGACTTCATGTAATGCAAGTGAATGTGAAGACTTCAGTGTATAGACATGAAAGTCTTGAATCCAATGTATGGACTTGAGAAGCAGAGGCCAGTGTACAGGCTTGCCACCGACCATTGTGTAGACTTGATCAGCAAAGACACAGTATAGACATCAACTCTGCACATCGAATGTATGGACTTCAAGTGTGAAGACCATTGTAGAGACTTTGGTTTCGAAGACAATGTGCAGACATCGAGTTTGAAGACCAATGTCCAGACTTTGAGTTTGAAGACCAATGTCCAGACTTTGAGTTTGAAGACCAATGTCCAGACTTCAAATATCAAGATGCTAAGGAAGACGGACAAAGTACAGACTTGCTGTAACAGTCTGATGTACAGACTTCATGAAGCTCTAGACATTGAATATTGTACAGACTTAGCCCAATGCCTGAGACGCTAACAAAGACGGAGGACTTTGTACATACTTTGAGCGATGTATGAAGCAAAGCAAGATCTCTTTCAAAATAATTCCAATGCGTCAACGCATTGAGTCCACTACGTCGACGCACCAGTTGACACATTTTATAGACCAGCTCTGGGACAGACCAGTGAGTTGACGCAATGATCCAAACTCATGAATTCAATGTTGTATATCAAACATAGTCCTATGCAATCATATCAGCAGCCATATTCAAAACACAATATCATAATGCACTGACTGTGTTGCAATCATCAAAACAAATCAGCATGCTATCATCAAAACACAATGCACATGCTTGTGCCTAAGAGGCACAACAGTCTAGACAGGAGAAGGATTGATTCTTTTCTAAGGTAAGGCACTATTTTTGGGACGACCCGGAGCTATTTCATATGGGTCCAGATCAAATAATAATAAGATGTGTCCCCGAGGAGGAGCAACAATCTGTTTTGAACTTCTATCATAATCTCGCTTGTGGGGGACATTTTTCATGAAAGAAAACATCGGTGAAAGTGTTGCAGAGCAGATTCTATTGGCCCACATTATTCAAAGATGCTTATGAATTTTCCAAAACATGTTTAAGGTGCCAAGCCGTGGGAAACAATTCAAAAAGAGATATGATGCCGCTCAGTCCCATTCTAGTAGTAGAAATTTTTTATGTTTGGGGAATAGACTTTATGGGACCATTTCCACCTTCATCTGGCAATGAATACATTTTGGTGATAGTGGACTATGTTTCAAAATGGATTGAAGCTGTTGCTATTAGGACAAATGATCACAAGGTTGTGATGAAGTTTGTGAAGAAACACATCTTTTCTAGATTTGGTTGTCCTAGAGCTATCATTAGTGATGGGGGCTCTCACTTTATTCATTTTCAATTCCGAACTCTACTTCGTAAATATGGTATCACTCACAAGCTCGCTACCCCCTACCATCCCCAAACCAGTGGCCAGGTGGAAGTGTCAAACAGGGAGATAAAAACTATTCTGCATAAGACAGTTCGGCCAGATAGAAAAGACTGGTCCGAGAGGCTAGATGATGCACTCTGGGCCTACAGAACTGCATTTAAGACTCCTATTGGCATGTCACCTTACCGTCTCATTTTTGGAAAAGCCTGCCACTTGCCTGTAGAGCTTGAACATAGAGCATATTGGGCCATCAAACAAGTCAACTTTGATCTCATTCAAGCCGGGGCCCAAAGAGCTCTACAACTCAATGAATTCGAGGAACTAAGAAATGAAGCCTATGAAAATTCAAAAATATATAAAGCCAAAATGAAAGTCTTCCATGATAAGCATATTCAAAGGAAAACTTTTCAACCAAATCAGAAAGTATGGCTTTTTAACTCTAGGCTGCACTTGTTCCCTGGAAAGCTCAAGTCCAGATGGGATGAACCGTTTGTAGTTGTCAAAGATTTTGACCACGGTGCCGTCAAAATTTTGAATCCTAAAAATGGTCAAATTTTCACTATCAATGGTCAAAGATTGAAATCTTATTTGGAAAATGATCAGTTGCAAAAAGAATCCATTGTCCTAAGTGGTCTGGAATAAAATCTTCATGAGCTCTCATGCGTCTGGCTGAAGACGGAAAACTTAGCGCTTCTGGGAGGCAACCCACAGTTTTGGTTGTGTTGACGTTTTTTGTTTGAGTGTGTTTTAGTAGTCAGGTTAAGGCCAAGGAGAGGAAGTCATCGCCGCCTATGACATTGATGGAGGTTTCATCCCGCATATCTGGTTGTCTCTTTCCCACTCAGAAGTATTTATTGATACATTATTCTTTTGCTTTCAATTCTACATGCCATTGAGGACAATGTCATTCAAGTTGGGGGGAGAGAAATTTTCATGATACATATAGTACAACCTGATAGGAGTTCTGTCTTGCATAAAGATGTAAACCCCATTTTGAGTTTCATGATTCATGCTTAAATTAAAAGTAATTCTGGAATAGAAAAGGCTAGGGAGAAGGATGATGGAAAATTTAGTCAATCTAGCCATGGAAAACTGATATAAGAATCCCTTTAAAGTTCATGTGCACTAAAAAAAAGTTTACATTACACACTGATGAAACAAGCAAGACAAGCCCTATGCTATTTTAGGTATATTGTCTGATATTCTGCACTTCTTAAGAAAAGAGATCTTTATACAAAGTTTTCTGCCAAATTATCTATCAAATAAGTGCAATGGCACTATGAAAAAAAAGAGAAAAAAAAAAGAAAAAAAACACTATGAAAAATGCCCCTAATCTTAGTAACCGGGCCTACTTCACCTAAGACGTGTTGAGGTTCGCGTAAAACGGAAAAGGGAACCTGGATCTGTAAAACTTGACCTGCTTCTCCTAAGGCAAGAGTCGAGGTTCACGTTGAGTAGTGAAGGGTAGTGCAGCATCATGTGTGGTATAAAAGATCCCAAAGGGACAAAATAATAAGGCAGATAAAAAGCTAATATACTTAATGCTCTGATCTAAGAGGTGCAGGGTTGAAAGACATTTGCTTGGAATAGCGAATGGGAGATGCAATTGTCTAAGCTGTGGATTTAGTAGTTACACATGCACAAGTGCTATTGAGCTTTAATTTGAATTCTTAATCATGTACTATTAAGTTCCTACATAAGGCTAGTGTGCATTAATGATTCTAGATTCCTAATCTGTGGTTGATTCTATGAAGGGATAACTGGATATGAGAGCATGAATTTTGCAAACTCTTGTTAGTCCTAAAATTTAATTTATTGGCATTGCTAAGGGACTAGCAATGAGTAAGTTGGGGGTGTGATAAGTGTCCATTTCTTATGACAATTCAGTGCATGTACACCATTTTATGTGCATATAATTAGGCAATTATGCATATTCCATAGTTAACCTCAACTCCGCATTTAAATTGGAGCTTTCACGTAAATTGATTAATTTGATTGTCTTATTTAATAATAAATTAAAGTTGAGGGCCATGAGCATTAATTCTCTATTGCATAATCATGAGCATTTGAGAATTATGTGCACATTGTGGTAATTTTTATGGACTAAAGTGTAATTATGTGTGTAGGACACCGAAGGTAATTACAAAAGAAGCCGGGGGTAAAATTGTCACCACTACTTTGACCAAGTCAAAAAGCACATATTTTGGTTGGAGGGAAAAGAAAGTTCAAAATTTTGAATTCAAAGTTTGAAAAGAAGGAATTCAAAGTTCAAAGTTTGAAAAGGAGGAAAAGGACATTCAAAGTTTGAAATAAAGGAGAGGAATGATGAGTCTTGGGAAGGGGGTTGTCCAAAGCCCAAGGAGGGTGTACTCACCTACTTTTTCTCTTCCCCATGCATCATATTCTACTTAAATCCTATCCATCCATCTCCTTTCATACAATCTCCACCCTCCATCTACCCAACTTTTCTTATAAATAGCCCATGACAAGAAGGAGAAGGGTGTTCTTCTTTTGGCAATTTCTCTCCCAACCTTAGGCCTCCGAGTTCTCCCTTGTAAGTTCATTTTCAGCTCATGTACTCGTCATCAAAGTTCTTTGTTTTTAAGTTCTCTACAACTTCTTCTTCTTGAGCATCTTCTAGTTCCTTTTAGTTTTTAAGCTATTTCGTATTTTTCACTGTGCTATCATGTTCATCTGCAAACCCATATTTCTCTCTGTTCTTTCCCATATTTCTCCCCCTTCTCATCATTTTCTCCTCTTCCTGTCTTCATGAAAGTCCTTTGTTTTTAAATGTTCTACAACTTATTCTTCTACACCATCTTCTAATTCTCTACTATTTTTAAGTTATAATCTCTTTTTCAAGGTGATGTCATGTGTTTTTCCTGTTAATCCGAGGTGCTAGCTTCGGTTATGTCCTCATTTTGAAGCCCTTATTCTCTTCTTTACTCTCTGAGTTCTTCATTAAAGTTTTTCCTCTCTTCCCCCTCTTCAACTTCTTCTTCTTGGGAATCCCATAATTCCTCTTGAGTTCAAAGTTATTCACCCTCCAAAGACTGCTTCAACGACGAAGGTGACTTCCTCCCGGCGTAGACGACATCTTCCACAAGGTTGTTCGTGATCCAAGGCCAAGAGAGGACGGCGCTATCATCACCATTGCTGCTACCATCTCCAAACTCCAAACTCCAAGCTTTTCTTGTGTTATTGATTTTGTGATATTTCACTTCATTGTAATCTCATTGTGTCATTAGTATAAACTTATTTCACATTTCATGTACTCTTTATTTTAAGTTAATGAAAGGAGTTGTTCTCTTGATCTAGTTCTTGCTCTTCTTCCCTCTCTATCTCTTTCTTATATATCTTCTTTCCACTTCATGCAATTATTTTCTATAGCATAAGCGCATAGTCATGGTGTGTTCAATTAAGTGTTTGGTTTGTTCATCATTTCACTATTTTCTTTAAGCAAATCCAAATCACAAGTGTTTTTCAAAGGACTCTAAGGTTTTTAACTCTAAAAATCTCTTCTTCCCTGTGGATTCGACCCGTGCTTGCCATAGTACTACGTTCTCTTTTGATCATTTTGTGCGAGTTCGGTTTTAAGATTGTTATACGCGTGTTTTAAACGACGAACTTTCGCGTTATCAACAAGCACCTCATCCGCTTCTTGAATCATCTCAGTCACTAGGAGAGGCGGAACTTTCGAGTTGTCAAGGAGGCCGAGCAAGCGATTTTGCGGTCCTGGGACAGCCTGCTCTATAGTGTTCCGAGGAGTATCCCGATGTATCTGGTGGGAGAGGCTCGAGAATGGAAACCCATCTTGGGACTTGAAGCCGTGTTGCCGGCAGAAGACAAATTAGTGTGGGCACCTCAATTTACCCCTACTCGGTGGGACACAGCTGCTGGGCGGGTCCAGGGTGAACACCCCCAGTTCGATCTGTTCCTGGCTCCAATAAAGTGGGGGTATAGAGAAGAACCCTTCTTGCTGGATTGCTTGGCCATCCAATTCAAGCATGAACTGGCGCTGGGCTGGTTCGGGGAGCTCAAGCTTAAGGATGCGCATAGCTTTCAGGAAGGGGGCGTGGAATTCACAGAGTATGTGCTGTTCAATTACACCCCTATCCTCATCCGGGCTGGCGTTTATCACAGTGTCTATGCCTCCCGGTATACCTACCCCATTTCCAGGGGCCTCTGCTGCGGGATGATTGAAGTGTTCAATGTAGAGACCAACACCTTTTATACGGCAGAGGGCGAGACTTCATTGGACTTGTGGAGTCTCAGTCAACTCAGTGGCTTGCCCATTGACGGGGAGCCTTATGATGAAGTCTGCCTCCTAGATCTGATCAAGGACTAGACCAACGGGGACGGCTACTACTCCCTCGACTATTCGTATCGGTATCTTATGAAGGCGTATCGAGACCTATATCAGTTGGCACACGGCGGGAAGCAACCCCCTCGTGGAGATCGGAAGAAAGTCCGCATGACCTTGTGGTTGTAGTACTTCTACAACGGCCTGAAACAATACAAAGACTTCCTGAACATAGGCACTGCCGCCGCCAGCAAGAAGCGTGCTAAACCGAAGGCTGATGTGAAGATTTCTTCCCGAGGGCGCCGTAGCGGGCCCAATCCGGCAAGGGTCGACCCGCTGACGCATTGTGCGGCGTTCCTGACTTATTGGCTGTGCTCGTTCGCCATGCCGTATGGAGATGAGACTGTCATTCAACCGGATGCGATCTACCCGGCCTGCCAGATGGCCTGGGGTATCAAGCTGTCTCGGTGTCCAGCTACTCTGTGTCTGATCTACAAGGCGCTCGAGGATGTCAGCGCTCACCAGTTCCCGCGACAGGCGCGGTATGTGTGCCCACTGCATTTTTCTAATGCATGGGTTCGTTCCCTATTCCCAGAGTTCGCCCCACGCACCATTCAAGGCTGGGGGTTAGTTCCACAGATGCTGGAGTTTGCAAGCATGGATTCAACCTCGACGTCTATGAGGCTATACGATATCCGGGGCAAGCTGACGATGGTGCCCCTTGATGCTACCGGCACTATTCACTTCTGGACCATGGCTGCTCATTCAAGCCCATTGGTAAATAGTAACCGGGAATGCAGGGATGACTAGGTGGAAAAGTATGTGCATTCGATCAGTCAGGAGAACGTGGTTCGCCCGCTGTTGGAGCCGGAGCTCAGAGCCTAGGCGCTGTCCATTCGTCCAAGTGTGCTGGCTTTCCGAAAGGGGGACAGTCTGCTGCTGGAGCCATACTATCCCTTTCACTTCGGCGGGGTATGATCAACATATCCCTACATACAGTGCTCGTTTCGATCTACCGATGCGAAGTCTCCGGGGGAGCCCCACTGCTGAGGCTGCCCGAACCTGGTGGGATTTCTTTCATCGGGCAGACACTGCTCCTTCAGGGTGCCAGCCCCGGGTCGGATTCCACGGGTGACCCCGAAATACGTAAAGTGGTGGAATGCCAGATGACCTTCTACCGATTATCCCAGACCGACTGTTGGGATGGGGCAGAGAGGAGGTTTCTGAGCCGGAAGCTTTGGATGCACTTTTCAACACGATGGTTTTATTCGTTTGTTCGTTTATTTAGGATGTAGTTTATTCGTCTATTAAGTGCGTGGGCATGTCAGTCACGAAGTGACAATTTATTCGGGCTCCGAAGAGCCCATGGTGCGCTCGATCTGACTTCGGTCAGACGATTGTGTGGTTCGTGTCGGGACCAAAACCCACTGCGCCATAAAGGTCACTGCGTCATTTATATCCCCCATACAAGGGAACACCCTTGATTAATCGCCGGGATTCAGGGCCTCATGGTCAGGAGATTAATTGAATGAAAGGTCTGTTACGAGGTATTGAAATCCTCGCGCGAGGGCGAGAAGAAAACCATCCGCGGTCATGTCGGTCGTGTACTGACCATTTAATGTTCGGACGAATGTCCGGCTCGAGGAAAAGCGCGCTCGTCGCGGGAAAACTGGAGCATATGTATGCCAGGATATGGCAAATTTATTGTTCGGAAGAGCGGAAAACGTTCGGCTGAGCCTCGGTTGGAGCGGTCAAAAACCAGTAAATCTGTTGGCCCGGTGCAAGAGCAAGCTGCGACCATACTGCGGTGGGCCCCCCGCGGTCGAAACAAGACTTGCATGAGCGTCATTAATATTTCCGGTGCCAAGGGGCAACGGGGAATATCCCTTGAATCAGCTGGAAAGCCCTGTGTTTAGGGAAGCGAACGTTTGAAACGCGTCGGTCATTCGGGAGACCGTTTAATATTCGGACGGGTGTCCGGCTTGAGAATATCGTAATCGCCGCAGGAGGACCTGGAACATATGTACGCCGGGGTACGGCAAGTTTATTATCCCGAGGGGCTGAAGGAATTCGGTTAAATCTCGGTTAGTGTAGCAGGAAACCAATGAATTTGTCGGCCCGGTGCAAGATCGAGTCAGGACCATGCCGGGGGCGCCTCCCGTGATCCGAACGGGGCTTCCGTGGGCATCATTAATGTTTCCGGTGCCGGAGGGCAACGGGGAGGAGTCCCGGGACTAGATTCCAAAACCAAAACGTGTTCAAAGGAAGCGGGATATAGGCCAAGGATATGGGTCAGATAATGACCATAATCAGGATGGATCCGAGGTCTAAGCATAGCCCACGGAGGCCTTATTGATATCCCCATGCGAGGGGTCCAAGGATGACAGGAGCCATCTCGTTCTAAACAGATTTCTGTCAGTCACTTGCGGACCACTTGATACTTGGACAAGGGTCCATATTGAAGGTACGACGTAGATAGGAACAACCCCGTACAAATGTATGCCGAGTTTGCGACAATTTTAATGAAAGGGCGGGAACGAATCCCAATAGAATGAATCTGATTCGACGAACTATCGGCCCAGAGCAATACCGGGTCACGACCACGTCGCGGTGGGAGCCGTCGGCCATGTTGGTTGCTCACGGGTCTTTTCATGTTCAGACACAGGTCCGAAATATAAATGTGGCAGAAATCGAGGTGAACCCGTTCAAATGTCTGCCGAACGTGCAGCAATTTTTGTAGTGGCTCGGAAGGGATCCGGCTCGAGAAACGAGTCCGGTTTAATCAGAATATCGGCCCGATGCGAGGTCGGGTCGTGGCTATTTCGGGATAATTCCCAAGACTCAGACCCAACCTAGAAGGGCGGCATTGTTGTTCCTTCAGCACCGAGTCACGAGAGAGACGGGGCTGCAAAGTGGATTTTACCATTTTTTATCTGGGTTTCAAATTACATGTATATATATTTTATTGCTTATTTCCCTTTTATGTATTTATTCTGGATGATTTCTCCACTTTGTTTATTATTATTACTATTATATTTTCTCTCCTTTTTTGTTTATTATTATTATTATTATTTTATATTTTGTTGTTTATCTCTTATATATATATATATATATTCACGTTTGTTTATTTATCATAATTTTTATTAATTTATAATCATTATAATCATTATCATTATCATGACATATTTATATATGTTTATATATATATTTATTTTGGAAGGAAAAGTGGGCCGTTGGGGGCAAAAAGGGGTGTACCGGCGAAGGCAGGGAGAGCGTGCCGGTGAAGGGGCTGGAAGAGTGTGCCGGTGAAGGGGCAGGCTGGCGTGCCGGCGAGGGGCGCGCGCGGGCGTGCCTGCGAAAGACGCGCAGGCATGCCGCTGGGCGTAGGGGGGAGCGTGCCGGTAAAGGGGGTCGCAGGAGCGTGCCGGTGAGGTGGCTAAAGGGGCGTGCCGGCGAAGGGTGCTGCAGGGTGTGCCGGCGAAGGGCGTGGGGAGCAGGTCGGTGAAGGGCAAAGCAAGGCATGCAGGGGAAGCTGGGCTAGGGGCGTGCTGGCGAAGGGCGATGTAGGGTGTACCGGCGAAGGGCGTGCCGGCCAAGGGTGGCTAGAGTGGCGTACCGGCGAAGGGCATGGGGAGCCCACTCCTCCTCCGTTCTTATGTCTTTTCTCTTTTTCTTTTCTCTCTTGATTTTATTAAGTTTGCATGGGTTTCTTCTCTCTTTCTCTCGATTATCTTTCATTCTTTCTCCCACGAGGACGAGTGTTCAAGTTGTTTAGTTGCCGTTCGATTTGGCTCTCTTTGAGTTGATTGCGGTCCCTTTGCTTTGGTGAACGCATTTTACCGTTATTCTTTTCATTTGTTTGTTACTTTCTTTTAGTCCTTTTTAGCGTGTGGTTGTTCCATTTATTTGTTGCTTCCTTTTATCTTTTAATATGTTATCGTTTCTAACAAAAATTCGACAGCATCTCCCCTTGACCCGAGCGTAAGGGAGATACAGGGAACGCGCCCACATGGAGTGGCGGAACCCAACAACTGGGGGTGGGCGCCCGAGAGCGGCAACACCTTAATAAAACCTCGAAAAACTCGGAGGGGACGACAGAGGGGAAACACTGGGATAATGCAACCTAAGGATACCCTGACTGGCAGGGAGAGGGCAAGGTGTGTCGGGTAGAGGCAGGCCAAGGGTGTGCCGGTAAGGGCTGGTTGGGGCATGCCGCTGGGGCACGGCTAGGGTGTGCCGCTGGAGGCATAGCTGGGGTGTGCCGCTGGGGCTTGGCTGGGGTGTGCCGCTGGGGCACGGCTGGGGTGTGCCGCTGGGGCACAGTTGGGGTGTGCCGCTGGGGCACAGCTGGGGGGGGTGTACCGCTGAAGGCGCGACTGGGCGTGCCGTTGGAGGCATAATCAGGGCGTGCCGCTGAAGCCGTTGGAGGCACAATTGGGTGTGCCGTTGGAGGCACAATTGGGGTGTGCCGTTGGAGGCACGGCTGGGGGTGAACGAAGAGGAAAATGCTCGGTAGGAAGTAAACCCTAAGGAAGGGAAGAAAAGAAAGGGGCGTGAAACACCGAAGGATGTAAACCCGGAAGAAATGCGTTAGAAAGACGTCTGAGGAGATATTGCAAGCCCTCTACATTTATTCTCACAAGAGGAGTGCCCCAAGGGGGCTAATACATCACGACGATGAAAAAAAAGATATGAAGGGAAAGAAAGAAGAAAAGGAAATATAGTGGGAGGGAAACGGAGCGTGGCCTCCTCCCCTCCTGGACCTCACTCCCTCTCTCCACTCATTCTTCTTCTGCTCTTCTCTTCGCATGGACCCCGGGAGCCGGAGTAGCAGTGGGGAGGGGAAGGACAACAGACCCTCTCCCCCCTTTCTTCTTCTCTTCTTTCTCTTCCTCTTCTTCTTCTTCTCTTCGCGCGGACGGCGATGGACGGAGCAGTAGGAGGGGGAGGCAGAGCGTCCCCTCTCCTTCTTCTTCTCTTCCTCTCTTCCCTCTTCGCACAGACGGCGGCGGTGGGTGGAGCGGCGAAGCCTTTCCCCTCTCTTCCTCTCTTCCCCCTTCTTCTCTTCTCCTCCTCTTCTCTTCTTCTCTTCGCCCTCTGCCTGTGTGTCTCCCTTCCATTTGTGTCGAAGGAGAGGGGTTTTTATACCCTCCACGGCGGAAGCGTTCGAGCACGGTAGTCGGAGGCGGGAAACCGGAGGCATTGATTGGGGATTTGACCCATCGTCCTTGGTGACAGGGGGATAGGCAGCGTGGCTGTCTCCCCAGGCGACACCTTAGCAAGCCCATTGCGCGCCAAGAATCTGTAGGGCATGGGCATCACGTCGTCCTGTCGGAGCGTGCCGTTGAAGAGCCTGGACAGCGTGCCGTTGGAAGACACAGGAAGCGTGCCACTGGGAGGCCGCCAACGCGTGCCGTTGAAGGGCCACGATGGTGTGCCGCTGAAGAAGCTCGCAGGCGTGCCGCTGAGGACGCTCGCAGGCGTGCTGCTGAATGGGCGCGGGAGCGTGTCGCTGAGCGGGCGCGGGAGCGTGTCGCTGAAGGGTGAAACAGGGCGTGCCGCTGAAGGCCACCCTGGGTGTGCCGCTGGGGGCCGCCTGGTGTGCCGCTGAAGAGGCAAAAGCGAGTGTGCCGGCGAAGGGGCCAGCAGGGGGCGTGCCGCTGAGACGTCATAAGGGCGTGCCGGCGAAGCGCAGCAAGGGCGTGCCGCTGAAGCGGCTTGTGTTCGTGCCGCTGAACGGGCGCGGGAGCATGCCGCTGAGTGGGAGGCCAGGGTGTGCCGCTGAAGGGCCACCAGGGTGTGCCGTGGAAGGCAGGCCAGGGGGCGTACCACTGGAGGCTTCAAGGCGTGCCGCTGAAGAGGCCTGAAAGCGTGCCGTTGAAGGGGCCTGAGAGCGTGCCGCTGAAGGGCGCCAAGGGCGTGCCGCTGAAAGGCGCCAAGGGCGTGCCGCTGAAGGGCCCTGGGGTGTGCCGCAGAAGGGGCGACGTGGGCAGTTCTGAGCCCGTTGAGAGTGCGAGTTGTGGCCCATTCGATTTTCTTCGAGGCCCATAGGTTGAAGTGTATTTTGGTAGTTGATCTCTCTCTTTGCTGTCCTGACTCCGGAGACGGCTTCACTGCAGTGTGTGCGTTTGTTTAGGGAGTCCGGACGGCCCATCTTCCCCGTGATTTTTATTTGGAGTCGTTGTTGAGGCTAGACTAGTTGGGAGGTATGGGCGTGCAATTTTACATCTCCACAGCAGCCAGTGCCAGTACTTGATATCGACCCGGAGCATCTCCTCCGGTTGAGGCAGGGCAAGGAACAAGAAGTGGCTGCATACATGATCACGCGCAAGAGGGCTCGAGAGGCCAAGCCAACACCGCAGGCTAAGCTGCCTCCGGTGGCGAAGCATGATTTCAAGAAGACCTTGCGGGACCTTTGCCACGTTGGGAGTGACCACCTGGAGCTGACCAATTATCCGTTTCCCATGGAGGAAGGAGGCACCCCCGCGAGGAGCTGGGGTCCGGAGAGGGACCCAATCTGTCCATACCGCACGTTCGTAATGAGGGAGGAACGGAACCCAGAGAATTACAAGGACACCACATGGCTCTACGTCCTTCTCCGGGTGCATGGGTTGAAGATTGAAGATCCGGGGGCGGCCATCTTGGGCAAGCACCTCCATATCGCCTATTATTATGCCGAGGGATGGGGGATAGACCACTTCAACCTCTTCTGCCACTTGGCCACCAAGAAGCATGCAGACCTGGCTGCCCTCGCCGACCGCTGCCAGAAAATCGAGGATGTATGTTGGCTGGTCCGGGAGGCGGCTCGCCGGGACAAGGAACCGTCCCTCAGCTACTGGCCGATAGCGCTGCGGCTGTACACTGGCCCACATGGTATTTAGTGTTTTCTTCTTTTACTTGTGCTTTTCAATGTTACCCTTTCCTTGGGTGCCGAAAGCAGATCGAGTCCCTCGTTCTGCTTCCTCTTTTTTTAAACGGACCACCCCGATAGCGTCCAGACGGTGACGTATCGCAATCTCCTTCGGCAGGCAGGC
The DNA here is from genome assembly GCA_022559845.1 of Amorphophallus konjac. Taxonomy (NCBI): domain Eukaryota; kingdom Viridiplantae; phylum Streptophyta; class Magnoliopsida; order Alismatales; family Araceae; genus Amorphophallus; species Amorphophallus konjac. The sequence goes on from CM040123.1 coordinate 335,912,576, forward strand.
AAGCCTGCTTACTTCGAGGAGGCGCCAGTGGCTCCGACTACGACCCCCCTGCCTCCGTCTGCGAAGAGGCCCCGAGCGAAATCACCCGTGAAGAAGGCGGTGGATGCTGCCAAGGCGGCCGGGAGGCGGGAGGCAAAGCGACGAAAGACGGAGGTCGCCAAAGCTGCGTCGACCGTCCCCCCGACGCCTTTGATCTCTTCATTCGAGGAGTTCGAAGCTGCTCGAACCGAGCCGAGTCGGCCTACAGGTTGGGTTTCTTATTCTTCGAGGCTCTCCGGGATTTATTCAGACATTAAGAGGGGCGCTTCTTGTAACGCATACGTTTTTTGTTCCGGCTATCGCCGAGAGGCCCACGCCTGTATCTATCCCAGGCGTGGGTGAGGCTGTGATCCACGGGGCCGTGGAATCTGTCGAAGAGACCTTCTTCGCCCCAACTCCCGCCGCCCAAGCTGAAGGAGGTATATCACTTTCTTTGCTAGTCGCTTCGATTAAATTTTTTTGAAGCTTCACGGGCCTGACTGAACCCGGAGCCTGCTTTGCCTGGCAGGAGCTGATGTGGCAGCCCCTTAATCGAAGGCGGACCTTGAGACATCTCGGTTCGGGCAGACCTACAGGACGAAGGGGTGGCGGTCAGGGAAGTAGCGGTTGCCTGTCCGGCGCGGCGACGAGCCAACCCCGGATGCTGAGGCGGGGGCTGCCTTGACAGCGAAAGAGGTGCCCACCAGAACTAAGTTTTCGTCGGGCGAGAAGGTGGATTACGGCTATTCTTCTGACGAAGCGCTTTCAACTGAGGGTATCCCCAGGGAGCCCAGATTTCAAGTACCTACCTGGAAAGCTCCGGTACTACCTATTTCTCTTAGCCTGGTGAAGCGGGCGCCCGTAAGTGCGAACCTGTTAATTCAGGTTTCTTTCTTGAGGCCGTCAACTAACCTCCTTGATATCATTGTTTTTTTTTTGGCTTCCAATAGGAATAGACCCCGTCAAAAGATGCAGCAATCCACGTCCCGGGTTTAGAAGCCGCCAGACAAGCGACAACCACCGCCGCTTTGGATAAACTGGCGTCCCTGGTCGAGGTTTTACGGCAGGACGAAGATGGGGTAAGCTTGGATGCTGCCATCTTGACAGCTGAGGTCTCACCCCGAGAAGAGGTGGTAGTGGCTGTGAGTGTATGCCTTCCTCTTTCTTCCTCCTTTCTCATCCTTAAGTCTTCCTTCGGTGTTGCTAGTTTATTTGAGGCAATATAGGCTCGCGCCTCCAAAGGAGCCGTGGAGGTTACTATCCCAGCCACCAAAGCCTTGGAGGAGGGGGAGATAGTGCCCGAGATCGAAGTGTGAGAACCGGTAGTGCCCGAAGCTGAGATTCAGGAAGAAGGGGAGGTGTCGCCGGCGACCGAGACCCACAGGGAGATGGTGCCTGAAGCCGCCGCCCGAGGAGAGATGACGCCGGAGAGCAGCATAGTACCGGCGGGTGAGGTAAGCATGGAGATCCATTCGGCTTCCTTGAGAATGCAGTGATTTACTCCACTTGGCAAGCGGCTAACCTTTCTTCACATGGTCAGATAATGACAACGCCCCGCGGAGCGCGCACACCCTGGGGTCGCAAGGCCGTCCCCAGGTGGAGCTCATCCTTCCGCGTTCATGCGGCGAAGAGGCTGAAGACACTCCTGGGGTCGGACATGGGATTCTTGGCCGATCTTCTACGGATGGGGGCTGTCCCGCGGCTGATGATCCCACTGCCACCCATCCCGACGATGGTCGTACCCGAGGAAGCCCGACTCATGGGGAGGATATTGACGATCCTCAATGAACATTCGGGGGAATTCCAGGCGGGAAGAGATGAAGACTTCTCAGGAACGACATCGGGCCCGCCCACCATCGATACCTTGTCGGCCAAGGTCGGCATTCCCAAGCTTCCGGTCTACGGGGCGGCCACAGATTTAGACCCTGTTGAGGAAGCGGAGACCGAAGCAACTTTGTCTGCTGCAGCACCATATCTGGCCTCTGCGACCGTTCATTCTCCCGACAAGGTCGTGGCTCTAGTTTTGACGGAGGGGGCTGCATCGTCGGACTCGGAACTTGCCCGGTCGATGGAGCTAGAGCAACCGCTCATCATGGCAGCGCCAGACGTCTCCGTTATGGTATCTCCCTCACCTATGATGGTGGCTGGCCAGGGGTCATCCTCGGAACCCGCAAGGCCCCTCCTTTCGGCCCTGACTCTTCCAGGTAGCTCGACCGTGGTTGCTGCAGAGCTGTGGGCGGTCGTGGACAGCGAAGTTAGCTTCGACCCACCAGTCGTCCCCTCTATCGGCCACGTGAGATTGGATCTGCCAGTCCGCCAGACCCTATTGGTATTGCGCTCTATGGTCGTTGCTGACCCAATGCTCACATATCAAGGCGTAAGGGTTATCGTGGAGCAGCTGACCAAAGCACTACAAATGATGGGCTGCCCGCTGGAAGAGTGGTCACGACGTGTTCTATTACTATTGAAATACGTAAACCATCGCGCATTCCTCGAGACGCAGGCCCCAACTGAGCTTACAGCTATCGGCGCTCAGAGGGACGAATATCTGGAGGCTCTGGCAATGCGGAGGGACAACAAGGAGCTACACCGGGAGGCCTTGGATGGGTGTAATGCCAACATCCACACCTTGGAGAACCAGATAGAGAAACTCCGGGGCTGGCTTGCCCAGGTTGAGTCCGACCTGCTCGAGGACGAGACGAACAAGACTCGGGAAACTGAAGAGCTGGCTATCGCCAAAGCAGCGGTGGCCTCTGTGACGACCGAGTTGGAACGCCTCGACGCGCAGGAAGACCATCTGCGTGAGATGATGAGCTTCCCTTGTGTTGGGATCCTTCCTTTCGAGGACATCTTCCGGGGGCTAGACTAGCTGCCAGTCCCCCTTCTATCCCTTTTTTGCATGTAACACCGGGGTATGCCCCGAGGCCAATGTAATTCTTTTTCCTCAACAGAAATACAATGCAATTATCCCATGTGCCTCCTGTATGTGTGTGGTGTTGGGAAATCTCTTCTTTCTCTTTTTTTTCTTCCTCTTTTTGCTATGTGATGAAACACAAGTTCACATTAATAGCTTATTCGGGGAGAACCCTGTGAGGTTCGCATAGGAGCATGGGAGAGTGCTCGCCCTTCTAGAGGAGGGATGAGGGGACCACTCCACCATGTCCGTCAACCGACTCATCCAAATGATGCCACGGGTCTGTTTTGGCCTGAACAAATCGGTCCGACCTTGGAGGGGCGGAGAGAAGAGCTTGTTCGTTCAATGACCTAGACTGAGGGTCTTGGTCAAAAGAGTCGCCTGTCGCCCGAAGGGACATAGAGAAGAGTTTGTTCATTCAATGACCTAGACGAGAGGTCTTGGTCAAGAGAGGGTTGTTTGTCTATGTCGACAGGGTGTTGGCGGTAGATGTGGTTTGTTTGTCTCTTGATGTATTCGTTGTCACGGGGCCGGTGCCAACGCAAGGAGGTAGGTTAATTCCCCAAACCCAAATGAAAGGTTCGAGTGGGGTGTTCTTTGTCAGTGCCGACAGAATGTCAAGGGCTGACAGGGTTGATTTGTTTATTGAAATACTCATCGGTACGGGTTGGTGCTGACGCAAGGAGATGGGTTGATTCCCCGATCCTGGGCAAAAGGTCCGGCTGGGGTATTCTTCGTCCGTGCCAACAGAATGTCAAGGGCTGAGAGGGTTGATTCGCTTATTGAACTGTTTGTTGGTACGGGTTGGTGCCAACGCAAGGAGAAGGGTTGATTCCCCGATCCCGGGCGAAAGGTCCGGCTTGGGTATTCTTCGTCAGTGCCGACAGAATGTCAAGGGCTGACAGGGTTGATTCGTTTATTGAAATGTTCGTTGGTACGGGTTGGTGCCAACGCGAGGAGAAGGGTTTATTCCTGATTCCGGGTGAAAGGTCCGGTTGGGGTATTGTTCGTCAGTGCCGACAAAATGTCAGGGGCTGACAGAGTTGATTCGTTTATTGAAATGTTCGTTGGTACGGGTGAGGGTTAGTAAAGGAGGGCTGGCTCCTCCTCCTTTCCTCCCCCTCTTTTCTTTTCTTTTTTTCCTTTTCTTTTCCTTTTTTTTCTTCTTTTCTTTTCCTTTTCTTTTCTTCTTTTTTTTTCTTCTTTTTTTTCTTTTCTTCTTTTCTTTTTTTTTCTTTTCTTTTCTCTTCCTTTTTTTCTTTTCTTTTCTTCTTTTTCTCTCTTATCTTCTTTCTCTTCCCCTTTTTTATTATTATTATTTTCTTTTTTTTTTGAAATGCACAGTGAATAATGACAAACCATCCGAGCAGTTGAAACGCAAGTTTGCCCGCTGCGGGGCGAGAAAATGTATTATTCATTGAAGGGGGGAATCGGAGCGTGGTACAACCTTAGATGCCTACCATTAAGGGGTGGAAACTGGACCTCCCCCCGATGATCGATTATCACATACGCTCCGCCTTCATAGACCTTTTGAATTACATAGGGTCCAAGCCAATTCTCATTCAGCTTGCCCTTGGGGTTGGAAGCCATAACTTCCCTCCTTTTGACCATAACGAGGTCACCCTTCTTGAATTCACGCTCCTTGACGAGCTTGTCAAAGGCGCGTGCTATGCGGGTCTGATAGACCTGGATGTTCTGCTGGGCTTGGAGTCGCTTCCCCTCCAAGTTGGAGAGCTCTTCGAGCCTTCGCTCGACATTTGTTTGGTCTTCTCGGACCAACCGGTGTTGGATTCCAACCTGAAGGGAGGGTATCTCCAGCTCGATGGGGACGATCGCCTCTGAGCCATATACCAGGGAAAAGGGTGAACAACCCGTCAGAGTTTTGTAAACAGTTCGATATGCCCAGAGGGCCTCATGCATTCTTTCTTCCCAGTCCCTTTTGTTAGAAATAACAATTTTGGAGAGGAGAGTACAAAGAGTTTTATTGAAAGCTTCAGCCAAACCACTGACTTACGGGTTGTAGGCGGTTGACGTTCTCCAGTCGATCATGTACTTCTCTGCCAACCGGTAGACTTTTGGGTTGCGGAAGTGGCTTCCTGATGGGGACATCAACGTCAGCCCGCTCACATTGTGTTTGCATCTACGTCCTTTTATATTTGTATGTATACCCTTGTGATATATGGGTACACAATAGTAGGTCTTAGTGGGTTTATTTGTAAAAGGTCATTGGGTATTTTTTTGCAAAAGTGCATGTAGGCCCTGCAGGGGCCCCCTCCCTCCTCCTTATTGGTCCACTTGGACTCCCGGGCCCAAGGGGGCTGGTCCATGGTCCAACCTTGGACTTGGACCTAGATTTAATTAAAGAAGACAAAATTAAATTGCCTTCTTTAAAGGGGGGGGGACCTTGTATTTTATTGGGCTTTATTGTGGTTGTTCAAACCACATCCCAACCCTTCACTCATCAACCCTTGATCCAAGGGTCTAGAATTAGTTAGAGACCTAGCCTATATAATGTTGTATTTTCATGAGAAATTCAATGGAAAAATCAGAATTTTTGTGAGTGTTCAAGGAGCTTGGTGTGCCCCTCTCCCCTCCCTTGCTGTTCTTCCTTCCCCAACCCCAGATATAGAGTGTATCTATATCCTTTCATCCCCTCTCAACCTCCGGTGATCGTCTGTGCCGCCGCCGCCGCCGTTCGTGCCGCCTTCGAGCCGCCGTGGAATCGTCATCAAGTTTCTGTCCTGCTGGACAGAGGTGTAGTTCATGAATTCCTGAAGCCAACCACGAGTTCAGATAGATTTGAAATTTTGAGGGTTGGTTCCTATCTTCTAGCCCCTTCTCCACAAAAAAATTGAGGTTCAAAATCCACCGTTTCATATTTTTACCTTTTCGTTCAACTCTCAATCTCAGATCTATTCTGTCACTGTCTACAGTGACAGTAGCCCTGAGCTCTCCACCGTCGACCACCCTTTTGATTTTTTTTAGACCTCCCAATTTAAATGGGTGTTCTGTCCATCGTCCCCTACCACCACAAGTTTTCTTCAATTTTGATCGTCCTTCTACCTATTTTTAAAAATTCAAGTTCTACCGAAGCTACAGTACCTTCAGTCAGATCCCAGATCCGACCTTTGTCCACTAAACAAATCACATGAAACCATAGACACATCTAAACGTGTCCAAACAAATTTTGCTGTCTTCCCACCTCAATTTCCCACAATGTTTCTAAAGAACACATCTTCAAATTCGGACATCCACTTCACGGTCAAAGGCTATTAACAGGAAAGTTATCTACAGATCTGAGTCTTCAGTTACTGTACAACAACAGCATATAAAATTCGCCAACACAAAGTACAAATCTGGTGAATTTTTCTGAAGGCCACTATATTGTAGTACCTCGAAGCAGCTTTCCAACGGCTCTGATCTCGTCGTATTCCGACACCGGTGCTGATCACAGTGTCCGTTCTCGCCGGAGCGCGCGCTGAAATACAGAACCGACAGATTTCTGATCGATTTTTCCGACCGGTGCCGAACGGAGCCGCCCGGCCTCCGGCCGGTAAACCAGCGCGCCGCCATCCCAAGGAGCGATCCTCCGGGCATCCACCACTACAGCGGTGCCACTGGGTCCCACACGGCCCCTCCGGACAGCACGTGGGCCCCACCGTCACGTGTTCGAGTGTTGCCGAAACAGCGCGAGAAGCCGCCCGTCAACCCGAATTCGGTCCTCCCGGACCCCATTGTGTAGCCCTTTACCTCCCTGCGTGGAGTGGGCAGCGGCTTGAATTTCTGTAATATTGTGTAATATTGTTCCGGGAGTACGAGTTTTGGCCGGGTCCGTCGTCCCCACGCCGAGCGCGTGGAGGTATCGCATTCGCTCCCTTACTTGGCATTTTGCTTAATTTTCATATATGCTTGTTTATGCCACTGCTAGAGAGCATGTTTTAGGACCTAGCTTACTATAATTTCATATCACCGCTGCTGCGAGAGAGTGAGCGAGACCGTCCCGTGACCCGATCCGGGCACGAAAGTGCGAGCCGACCACCCTAGCTCTTGCCGGTTTCTCAACCGCGCACGTCCGACGCTTCCCTCATCAAGGGACGATCGCGAGCTTGTCGTGTCCGTGTCTCGTCCCGCATCAATTTGGTATCAGAGCGAGTTTGAGTCTAGGGTGTCAAAAAAAAGTGTCATTTACGTCTAGTCATTAGTCGGTCTAAGTCGTGTTTAGGGTCATCATTGTTTTAAAACAAACAAAAAAAAGTGTCTTTTCACATTTGCATCCCTTTACTCGGTATATCAAAAGGTGTTATCCGAACGTTAGGCTACGCCTATCGGGAAGACCGCACACTTGCGCGAGTGATCTTCGGATCTATTAACTCCGCCACGTGCCGAGTTTTGGTTACGTCTAGGTGCATCATATTAGTGTGTGTTTGCTGTAGTCGGCATCGTCTAGTCGGTGTGTTTGCATGCCCACTCGTTGAGGTACTCAATACTCACCCCCACCACCACCAATGGCGGAATCCCGAGTCTATAGTTCCGATGAGGTGGCCACTATGTTCCGAACACTTATGGGAAAAATGGATGGGTTGAGTGAGCGCATGGATGAGTTAAGCACTCGAGTGGATAGGATGGAAGAAGCGAGTACCCGAGTGAATGGCCTAGGCACCCGCCTAGAAGAGAGGATGAAAGTTGTAGAGGATAGGGCCGCTGGGTCGACCCAGTCCGTTCAAGGATTGGTCGGGAGAGTCACCGCACTAGAGAAAGGACCAGCCGAGACACACCCGATTGTCCCAGTCCAGGCACCCGCCCCACCTACACAAGGTCAACCGGAGCCGGTTCATCAACCCGCGACTCCAAGGGTTCAAGGGGTAGCTACTAGGAGGCATGAAGTCCCCGAGGTGCATGACTACGAGTCCGATAATGAGCATCGGGGACATGGTCGTGATTATCGCCATACACGGCGTACCCACGACCAAGATATGGATGAACGGGCCATTCAGACCGTTCGGGCCGACCCTCCCACCTTTGACGGGTCCTTGGACCCAAATGTCTACCTTGATTGGGAGGCTGGTATGGACCGATATTTTGAGTGGTTCGAGATGTCGGACCAACGAAAAGTCAAGTATGCCAGGATGAAACTTTTAGGCCAAGCCCAAACCTATTGGAGAAACATGGAGAACCTATTGTTTCATCGTCAAGAACCCCCGATCGATACATGGACCGATATGAGGGAGAAGCTTAGGAAGAAGTACATCCCTACCTCCTATCGCCAGCGTCTTATAGAGAGGTGGCAAAGTCTCACCCAAGGAGACCAGTCCGTCTCGGATTACATCGCCGAATTTGATGAGTACTACTTGCGATGCGATGCCACGGAGGAGGATTCCCTTACCGTCTCCCGGTTTCGGCGTGGTCTACGCCCACACCTACGGTATGAGCTTCTCCGCCGCAAGGTGGACAAGCTGGAGGATGCATACCAAGTTGCTCTCGAGATGGAGCAATTCGAGGGTGAGTTCGAGTCTATTCCCCGGTGGAGCCCCGCTCCTCCCCGTAGTGACTCCCGTGACTCCTTAGGTTCATACCCGAGGAGACCCATGACTCGTCCACAGGAGCCCGCCTGTCAGGAGCACTTTGCTCCTAGACCTCGACCTCCCCCACCACGGGATCTACCTCCACCCCATCCACCGTCACCCGTTGCCCGTCCCCCAGCTCCAATAGCCCGTCCTCTGGCACCGGCACCCCCTCCACTATTGTCCAAGGCACCTACACCTCCCCCATTGCTGCCTACACCCCCTACCCGACGGGATGATAAGGGTAAGGCCCCTCTTTTCGGGGAGAGTAGTCGATCGCGAGTGCAGTGTTTCCACTGTCATGGATTTGGCCACATTGCCAGCGAGTGTCCCGCTCGCGCCACCCTAGCCTTAGGTGTTGGAGGATCCATACCTCCCGAGCCTGAGTGTGTTGATTACGAGGCCGATGAGGCACTAGCCAAGGAGTACTATGCCTTGGGAGGGGAAGAGTGGGAGAGCTCTCCCGCCGCTCAGGATGCAGCCACCTAGTGGGCTTGATGCTACCACCTTCATCTAGAGTCGTGCATGAGTCGGTGTGTTTTCCTTGTGTGGTTTGTTTTGTGTGGTGTGTTTTGAATCATTTGTTTGTGTGGTTTGCATACGTGTGTTAGTGCATGATGAGTCTGCATGTGTCGTGTGTAAGCTCGTTGTCGTTCTCTTATGAGTAAGAGGTGATTGGACTCACCTGATGAGTATGGGACCGGTTCTACATCTATACCCGGATCAGTCACCTATAGGGACTCAGCGGTGATTCCTAGTGAGTCTTTGAGCTGTTTCCTTCCTTTTGAAAGTGCCCCTTCGGAGTGACCACCTTTAGCCCATAGCAGTTCGCATATCGAGTATATATGGAATGAGCAGGTGCCGATCATTTGGAGTGGGGCGTACCCGCGTTACTTGGCACGGAGACAGATCCCCTGATGTACCTGAGCAGCAGCATCCCTTACTCGACGGGGTCGAGTTCCTCCCACCCGGGGAGAATTGATGGGGACATCAACGTCAGCCCGCTCACATTGTGTTTGCATCTACGTCCTTTTATATTTGTATGTATACCCTTGTGATATATGGGTACACAATAGTAGGTCTTAGTGGGTTTATTTGCAAAAGGCCGTTGGGTATTTTTTTGCAAAAGTGCATGTAGGCCCTGCAGGGGCCCCCTCCCTCCTCCTTATTGGTCCACATGGACTCCTGGGCCCAAGGGGGCTGGTCTATGGTCCAACCTTGGACTTGGACCTAGATTTAATTTAAGAAGACAAAATCAAATTGCCTTCTTTAAAGGGGGGGGGGGCGAACCTTGTATTTTATTGGGCTTTATTGTGGTTGTTCAAACCACATCCCAGCCCTTCACTCATCAACCCTTGATCCAAGGGTCTAGAATTAGTTAGAGACCTAGCCAATATAATGTTGTATTTTCATGAGAAATTCAATGGAAAAATCAGAATTTTTGTGAGTGTTCAAGGAGCTTGGTGCGCCCCTCTCACCTCCCTTGCTGTTCTTCCTTCCCCAACCCCAGATCTAGAGTGTATCTATCTCCCTTCATCCCCTCTCAACCTCCGGTGATCGTCTATGCCGCCGCCGCCGCCGTTCGTGCGGCCTTCGAGCCGCCGTGGAATCGTCATCAAGTTTCTGTCCTGCTGGATAGAGGTGTAGTTCGTGAATTCCTGAAGCCAGCCACGAGTTTAGATCGATTTGAAATTTTGAGGGTTGGTTCCTATCTTCTAGCCCCTTCTCCACAAACAAATTGAGGTTCAAAATCCACCGTTTCATATTTTTACCTTTTCTTTCAACTCTCAATCTCAGATCTGTTCTGTCACTGTCTACAGTGACAGTACCCTGAGCTCTCCACCTTCGACCACCCTTTTGATTTTTTTTAGACCTCCCAATTTAACTGGGCATTCTTTCCATCGTCCCCTACCACCACAATTTGTCTTAAATTTTGATCATCCTTCTATCTATTTTTAAATATTCAAGTTCTACCGAAGCTACAGTATCTTCAGTCAGATCCCAGATCCGACCTTCGTCCACTAAACAAATCACAGAACATCATAGACACATCCAAACGTGTCCAAACCAATTTTGCTGTCTTCCCAGCTCAATTTCCCACAACGTTTCTGAATAAAACATCTTCAAATTCGGACATCCACTTCACGGTCAAAGGCCATCAACAGGAAAGTTGTCTGCAAATCTGAGTCTTCGGTTACTGTACAACAGCAGCATATAAAATTCGCCAACACAAAGTACAAATCTGGTGAATTTTTCTGAAGGCCACTAGATTGCATTACTTCGAAGCAGCTTTCCAATGGCTCTGATCTCGTCCCATTCCGACACCGGTGCTGATCGCAGCGTCCGTTCTTGCCGGAGCGCGCGCTGAAATACAGAATAGGCAGATTTCTGATCAGTTTTTCCGACCGGTGCCGAACGGAGCCGCCCGGCCTCCGGCCGGCAAACCAACGCGCCGCCATCCCAAGGAGCGATCCTTCGGGCATCCACCACTACAGCGGTGCCATTGGGTCCCACACGGCCCCTCCGGACAGCACGTGGGCCCCACCGTCACGTGTTCGGGTGTTGCCGAAACAGCGCGAGAAGCCGCCCGTCAACCCGAATTCGGTCCTCCCGGACCCCATTGTGTAGCCCTTTACCTCCCTGCGTGGAGTGGGCAGCAGCTTGAATTTCTATAATATTGTGTAATATTGTTCCGGGAGTACGAGTTTCGGCCGGGTCCATCGTCCCCAAGCCGAGCGCGTGGAGATATCGCATTCGCTCCCTTACTTGGCATTTTGCTTAATTTTCATATATGCTTGTTTATGCCACTGCTAGAGAGCATGTTTTAGGACCTAGCTCGCTATAATTTCATATCACCGCTGCTGCGAGAGAGTGAGCGAGACCGTCCCGTGACCCGATCCGGGCACGAAAGTGCGAGCCGACCACCCTAGCTCTTGCCGGTTTCTCAACCGCGCATGTCCGACGCTTCCCTCATCAAGGGACGATCGCGAGCTTGTCGTGTCCGTGTCTCATCCCGCATCACTTCCATTATCCGAGATGATTCGATTTGGCATGCCAAATCGGAATATGATATTGCGCCTGACAAATCTGGCGACGATCTCCCCAGTCACTTCTCTCAAAGCGATGGCTTCCGCCCAACGGGAGAAGTAGTCAGTTGCCGCCAAAATGTATTTGCACCCGGCGGATGACGCGGGTAGTGGGCCCACGATGTCTGTTCCCCACTGGGCGAAAGGCCAGCTGGGTAGTGTCAGATGCAGAGGCATGGGTGGCCTCCTGGGCACCGTGGCATGCTCCTGGCATTTCTGACAAGACTTGGCGTACCTGCAGCAGTCATCAAACATTGTCGTCCAGTAGTAGCCAAGCTTCTTTATTTCAATTTTCATCTTCGGTCCCGCCTGGTGTGTGCCTTTTGTCCCAGCGTGGACCTCTTTCATGACTCTTCAAGCTTCTTCAGTGGATAGGCATCGCAGGAGCGCTTTCCGTTTGGCATCTGCCATAATTCGGAATAGGATCCCATTCCGAACCTCGTAAGAGTCCTTTGTTCTGATCAGCTTGATCTTCTCTTCTCTCTGCTTGGACAGTTGCTGGAGTTTAAACCATTGCATAAGAGGGTCCCTCCAGTCAGGTAGGACGACGGCTTCCGCTGCAGCGACCTCCAGTTCTTCTTCTTCTGGCTCTTCTATCATGCTAGGCACCTGTCACTGATTCACCACCCGGATGCTGAGAGATCCATCAGGCGGGACCGCTAGTGAGCTTGCCAATTTTGCTAGTGCATCGGCTTGTGCATTTTCTCCTATGGAAACATGGCCTATCTCAATGAGGTAGAATTGCTCCATGAGCCGCTTTTCTTTAGCATGGTAAGGGAGTAGCTCAGGTTTTCGGACATCAAACTTCCCCTGGACTTGCTTGACGACTAGTAACGAATCGCCAAATACTTGCAACATTTTAATCTCCATTTGTAAAGCGACTTGGAGACCAATGATCAGAGCCTCATACTCCGCCTCATTATTTGTGCAGGGTTTATTGATAGAACATGATGTATGTAATACTTCTCCCTCCGGGGATTTAAGGACGATGTCGGCCCCTGCCCGTACTTTGGTATGCCCGGACGGGGTTGTTTCCGTTCTTGAAGCTCCATCAAAGTGCAGCTGCCAGGCGATCTGTTGGACTTGGTCCACCTCCAGTGTTTCATCCTCAGGCAACTCTGTAGCCAATGGGGAATCTTCAGGCACAGCATGTGCTGCAAAGAATTCGGCCACGGCTTGACCCTTAACGGCCTTCTATGGCACGTAGGTGAATCAAATTCCATTAGCAGTACGGCCCACTTGCCGAGACGTCCCTTCAGGACTGGCTTGGAGAGAATGTGTTTAATTGGGTCGGCCTTGGAGATCAGGCTCACTTCATGGGAGAGCAAGTAATGCCTCAGCTTCTTGACTGCGAAGACCAAGGTGAGACAGACCTTCTCAATCGGGGTGTATTTTGCTTCTGCCCCCACTAGCCTTCGGCTAAGATAGTAGAGGGCATGCTCCTTCCCCTCATCATTGTTCTAGGCGAGCATTGCCCCCAGCGAACATTCGGTGGCGGCTATGTATAGAATAAACGGCCTCCCCTTGATAGGTGCCCCCAGCACGGGCATGGTCTTCAAGTTAGCTTTCAACCGATCGAAGGCCCTCTGGCATTCCTGGTTCCAGTCAAAAGGTGCATTTTTCATCATCAGTCTGTGGAACGGCTGACAGCGCCCTGACAAATTGGAGATAAACCTTCGGATGTATGCCAGCCAGCCTTGCAGGGATCTTAACTCTCCCAGATCCTTCGGAGGAGGTAACTCCTGAATGGCTCTTATTTTAAAAGGGTCGATCTCGATCCCTCTATACCGTACAATGAAGCCGAGGAACTTCCCACTGGAGACGCCGAAGGCGCATTTCTTCGGGTTCATTTTCAACTCGTACTGTCGGAGTCTTTCAAAGATGACTCTGAGGTCCTTCAGATGATCTTCTCTTTTCTTCGACTTGACAACCAAGTCATCAATGTAGCATTCGACTTTGTTGTATAGCAGCTCGTCGAATATTTTGGTCATCGCCCGCTGGTAAGTAGCACCGGCGTTCTTGAGGCCGAAGGGCATTCTTTTGTAGTAGAATATCCCTTTGGGTGACCGGAAGGCCATATGAATTCGGTCGTGCTCGGCTATCCAGATTTGGTTATAGCCAGATGATCCGTCCATGAAGGACAAGGCCTCGTGGCCAGTAGTTGCATCAATCATGACTTCAGTGATGGGCACCGGGAAGTCATCTTTTGGGTAAGCTCTATTCAGGTCGCAGAAGTCCACGCAAATCCTGATCTGTCCATTCTTCTTCTTCACCGGCACAATGTTGGCTAACCATGTGGTATACTGGTTTTTAGTTACAAAATCGACATCTATGAGCTTGTTGACTTCTTTGTAAATTTGGTTTATTAACTCCGGCCACATGGGCCGGGGAGACTGATTCACCGGTTCTACCTTGGGATCGATGGCCAGAATGTGTTGGGTCACACCGGGACTTAGGCCGGGCATCTCCTTGTAATTCCAGGCAAAACTGTCCCGGAACTCTTGCAGCAACTTGATATATTATCCCCTCTCCTGAGGAGGAAGAAGGGCACTTAGAAAGGTCGGCCTGGGGTCGCCCTCCATGCCCAAGTTAATTTCAATAAGTTCATCTACCGTGGCTTGGCCGCCATCCTCAATTTCTGGCGGTGCTGGCAACAGGTCGACGAAATCCCGATCTTTCCCATCTTCTGCTTCAAGGACAGTGTAGGTGTCACCCTGCTTAGCCTCGTCCGACGATGAGGCTTTGCTGGTATCCCCCGCCTCCGGGCTCGCGGGCCGCGGCTTCGAGGGGTCCTTCTGTGCGGGGAAGTGAGGGATTTCTCCGAGGTCTTCTTGGTAAGCATCATAGACGGCTCTAGCAGGGGCCGCAGTGATGGATTGCCGCACTGGGGGTGGGTTCTCCACCGGTGGCCGAGGTTGCGGGTTCCCAGCTGCATCTTCAAAAATCTGGTGCTGGACTGATACCATGTAAACACCCTTCTCGTGGCTGCATGTCGCATGGGGGCGTGGCGGAGCTACCACATAATCTCTCATTCTGAGCTCATCCGTCTCAATCAGATCTTGAGCAATATTCTTGAAGACGTAGCAGTCTTCGATAGTGTGGCCTAGTACTTGGTGATAAGGGCAGAACAAGGGGTCCCCGCTTTTGCGAGCATCTTGCGGCCTCTTGGACCTTGGGAGGGAGACCTTGCCATAGTAGCAAGCCCACTCAAAAATTCCTCGGGTTTTATTCCTCAGGAAAGAGTAGGGTCTCTGCATCCTCTCCCGCAGCGTAGGGTTTCGCTCGGCCGATCGTCTGGCCGGGGAAGCAGCCACATCCTTAGCCTCCCTTTTCAGGTGCACGGGGGCGTTCGGGACGGTGCTCAGGGACCGGTGCGTGCCGATGCTTTGTTGGCGGAGGACGCCCCTAATGAGGTCGGACACGAGTGCAGTCACTTTGGCCAAGCGAGCCTTCAGCATTTCAATTTCCCACTGTTGCTGATAGCATAGGGCAAATAGGGCGGAATCGCACCGAGGGGGGGCCCGGTGTCAGACTAGGGCAGTGGCGCGCCGCTGCTGCAGTCATTCGGGGTTGGTCCTTCAGAGGAGGGCGGGGCCTCCCCCTTGTTCCTGCAGGGAGGTGGATTCCATAGGAATACCTCTTCATCCTACTCTTCATTAGCCGAAGGCTTGAGGCGCGGGCGACCTTCAACTTCTTGTGGAGCTGCGGCCCCTGTGAGGCTGTCGCCATCCGAAGCTGAGACTGATATGACGTTGGCTTTGTAGGAATCTTCTAATGAAAAACCTAATCTTGGGTGCCGGGTGATTTGCAGCAATCTCTAGTCCAGGTTTGGTGGGCTCCACATCTTTTTGAACATGTCCTCCCGACTGGAGAGCTGGCAAAAGGGGATCCTTTGTTTTCTGGTCAATTTGGCTACACAGCCGGTTATGTCAGGCAGTTCCGTGATCGGGATGAGTGGGTCATGCAGTTTGTCGTGGAGTTTACAATCATCGTCCCCTCTGACCGGGTGCTCATTAGTCACATTGAAAACAGTGGACCGTCCTCCGGGGTTAGGCACCTCAAAGGTCTTCAATGGTTTAACCACTTGGCAGTCAGCTTCTGCGAGAGGCTTGATGATCCCAAACGGGACCCTGATGTCCTCCAGTAAGTCTTCGAGGTGTGGCAACCCTGGTGCAGGGTAGATGGAAAGGGGAGTGGCTTTGAATACTCCTTCTGCCCCAGAAACAAATGACACTTGACGGGGAGCCACATAGCCTGGCGGCGGTGGAGGGAACCAGCTGTCGGGCTCCACCTTCTTCTTTTCCTTGTCCAGGGTGACTTGGGGAGCTTGCTTCGGCTTCTCTAGATACAAATTGGCATCTAAGAGATGGCATTCGAACACCTCAAAAGGATGGAGGTCAGAAAAGATCCTCTCCTCCTTCTCGTTGCCGGGATACTTGATGCATTGATGCAGTGTAGACGGCACTACCCTGTTTTGGTGTAGCCAAGGCCGGCCGAGCAATGCTTTGTAGGAGGTGCTGGAGTTAATGACATGAAACTGGACCTTAGTTGTGAAATCGCCGAGAGAGAGGTTAAACTCTGCAATCCCCATGGGGACCTCACACTTCTGGTTGAAGCCAGCAATCTTAACATTCTTGACCTCGATCAAGTGTACATCAGAGTAATGTTTCTGGTATATCAGGTAGGGGAGTATGTTCACTGCCGCCCCAGGGTCAATCAACACTCTGTTGATGGGATGCCCATTCAGCTGCCCCCTCATATAGACTGGCCTGTTGTGACTGCAGGTGGGTAGGAGCATATCTTCTTCTGTAAAAGCCACAGCTACCTCGGGTGACATTTCTGCAAGGCAAGCTTCCACATATGCTGGTGTCGGGAGCGCTGCGATGACGGCCCGTCGTGTCTCTTCATCCAGGGACAGGATCTCCCAAACGGTGAACCTGGCTGGGATGTTCTTCAGGTGCTTGACTATTCTATTGCTAGCTCGGACCTCGAGCAACTTCATCTCTTCGGCTCTACTGCGCATGCCCCCACTCTGGGCCTGGGGAGCCGACTCGAAGGGTGCTTCTTCCACCGGGCCAGGTATCACTTGAGCTTGCGGGGCCTGTTGGGTCGCTTCCTTCTCCTGCATGAACTCGGCAAGGTTCGGGATGTTGTCAGGTTCTTCCCTTAACCAAGAAGGAATTACTGCCAGCGCGGTCGAGAGGCTACTTGCTTCTTTCATCTGCTGAGACTCACGGGGGCATGACTGCCTTCCCCCTTGAGTCGTGAGAAACTCAATAAATGAAGGTATATTCTGGCCGACCGGCTCTCCGGGGTAGAGACCCGAGGGAGGGGGAATCTCCATGCCTTGGACCCTAGGTTCAGGAATATGATATGGTTGTTCTCCCCTGAGCAAGATGTTATGGTTGGCCTAAGGAGGGCATCCCCACTTCCTTCCTGACCTGGTGGCATGCTGGGAGGTGGATGCTTCTGCCTGATTTACTTCCGACGGCTCAACGGGGGACTCTTGCTCTTCTTCCCCCAGGGAGAGAGCAGTGTAAAATAATGCTGAGAGGGTGTTGCAAGAAAGAACAACGCCACTCTTCTTCTTGTTTCTGGGCCTTCTCTGCTCCTTTTTCTTCTTTTCTTCAGTGGCTGGCAACTGGCCTTGGGGAGGTTCACCCCATAGGAGAGGCTCTTCCTTCGCCTCGGCTTCTGCCCCCTGAGCTAGTTCAAGTGACTCGGACTCCTTCCAAGGGACATACTCCTTCAGCTCCACAGGCTGGATTTCAGGCTGTTCATAATCTTCGAGCCTATCAATAATGGCCTGGAGTCTTTCCACTACAGGACTGGTTTCTTTGAGCACCCGCATTGGGATGTGCTTTTTCTTGTTGTGAGTGGGGCGCCTCATGACCAGCCGGGGGGCTGTGTCATGCCAAATAGGCGCCAATGGTGGTGGTGCTGGTCGGGGTGTGACACCCCTTATGTGAACCTCCGGCTCGGGCCGGGGAGCTTGTCTTCTTCTTTTATTCCTCGCTGGCGCAGCTTGCCAACCTCCTTGATCTTGAGCCGGCGCCATGACGAAGGCTTCATAAGTGGCCTTTGTGCTGGCCTCCACCCATTCTTCAGGTAGCTGCTGGTATAGAGACACCATGTTGACACTAGTACCGAGGCTCGGCATCTCGTGCGGCTGCGGAGGATCTATCTTGTGCTCCCTCATGTCCAGTTCTCCCTTCTTGATTAAGGACTCAATGACATCCTTGAATATGTAGCACTCCTTGATAGTGTGCCCCAGCATCTGGTGGTACGGGCAGAAACCAGGGTCATCCTTTTTCTTTATATCACCAGGCCTCTTCGGCTCTGGCAATGTGATTTTATTGTATCTGGTGGCCCATTCAAATAGGATCTGGGACTTATCTCGAGGAAAAGAGTACAACTTATTCCTCATCTTCTCCCGCAGGGAAGGACCTTTCCGCCGTTCAGTAGCCCTGGGCGGAGGAGGGTTGGCTGCCTCTTTAGCTTTCTATGCCTGTTTCTTGAAATATTCGAAGTCCAACGTGTAGACTTCTGGCGGTATCGGTCTCTTTTCGGCCTGCCTGGCCCTCTGGGTTGAGGTAGCTGGAGTAGAGGGGTATCAAGCAAGGAATGCCTCGATCTCTGCTACTATGTTGTTTAGACGGTCAAATGATCGCACCTCAGCGCCGATCATCCTTTCAAGGATTTCCTTTTTCAGGTTCTATTTAAAAATTTGCACTGCATCCTCCTGATGCGGGGGACGTCTAAATCTCATGCTGAGATTTCTCCACCTCTTTATGTAGTCGAGAGCCGACTCATTATTTCTTTATCTCGTGGCGTAGAGTTCTGCCACGGTTACCTCCCGCTCAGCTATATAGAACCTTTCTTTGAATTTCTTCTACATGTCGGGCCAATCTGCAATAGACCCGACGGGCAAGCTCGAATACCACTCAAAAGCAAGCCTGGTAAGTGTTGAGCCGAAGAATTTGAGGAGATAGGCCTCATCTGCAGCTAGATCCCCCATAATGTTCACATAGTAGGCAATGTGCTCCCTAGGAGACCCTTGCCCATTAAACTTCTCAAATTTTGATGGCTTGGTGATGCCGGCCAGGAGCCTCCTGGCAGCATAGTGTGCCGGATAGGGTACCCGATACACATCAAAGGGTGTGTGATCACTATCGCTCCTTTCTGCCAGCTTCATGTCTATCATCTGCTCCAGAATTAGTCTGTTCACCATCATCGGGTCCACCAGGGTCGGGTAGAAATGAGCTGGTTGCACCAGTGGCGTTGTTAACACTGTCGCCAGAGGTGCAATGGTGGATCCCTCGAATGGCAGGTTCTGTGGCGGGGCCGGAGCTGTATGTTGTGGCTGGTGTAGGGGTATGCCCCCAGTGTAGCTGGGGATCGGTGGAGACACCGTCGCCTGTGGAGAAGCTTCTGAGGCCTGACCGTTGCCTACAGGGGTCTCTGGTAATGTTTCGGTTTGCCCGGATGTCGAGGGTTGAGCAACTCTGTCCGTCAGCTGCTTCCTTAACAACTCGATCTCCCTTTGATATTGCTACATCATAAGTAATACATCTGGGTCACTCATGGAGAGGCTAGGGGTGCCCCCTCTTTCTTCAGCTGGCGTCTCCTCGGACGACGTGGATGGTCCTCCCGTGGTGCCTTCAGTAATGACATTGACAGCCAGGGCCATTGACGATTCCGCATAGTCAGTTTTTTCGGTGTGAGCTTGTGTCTTTTCAGTTGATGCTTTCCCTCTTCTAGTGAGAGGTCCTGGCCTTGCTGCAAGTCTGGCCATTTCCTCAGGCTCGATCGATAAGGCCCCGTACCGGCCGAATACTCCTGCCATGTTGCAAGTATAGATTCTTAGGCCTCTGCCAATTCTCACCGTTCTTCTCGAAGTCCTCCTCGGGAAGACTAGTCTGTCAAAGACCGACCCCTGTGGCCTCATTTCCTCCCTCAGCGGCGACTGATAACCCTCTTCAGAGCAGTTCCTTGACTCGGCACTTGGCGCGGGTCGGGTTTTTTCTTCTTCAAATGCGGAGGCCACTGCCCCAGTAGTCTTTGGCGACCCAAGGGAGTGCTCCCCGGGCCCCGCAAGTAGTTTCTCATGGCCTGCTCCACTCCTTCCCAATCTTGATCAGGAAGGGAGGCGGGTGATACTGCCCTCTTGACAGCAACGGGCAGGTGGGCTGCATGCTCCGCACGGGCAGCCTGATAGTGACGCCGGTGGTGTCGACGGTGGGTGTTCTCCGGTGGGGCCAGTGTGGCCAATGCTGGTTGGTAGACGGGGGCCGATGTCTTGACCCGGTCTGCCTGTTGAGCCCTTGCCCGGCGAAAGGTGCTGGGCCCTGCCCGGATTGGTGAAGCGAACCAGGATGCCTTGGGGACCCATGCGCGCTTGGCTTTATTCGGCTTAGCGGCCGATTGATGCTGTGGTGCTGTGGCTAGAGTTGCAGGCGTCATCCTGCCCTTCATCTTTTCCAGTGGCTGGAAGGAGTTGCACACTGGTACGGCAGGGACGACGCGCTCCGTGATCATCTCAGAGCGTGGTTCAGTAAGGTGGACCCGGACGGTCCTGATAACAGCAGACTTGCCGATGCTGGAGACCCAGCATCGGGGTGATGCAGTGGCATGGTTCCTCAGGAGCCTCCTCTGATGAGAAGCTGAGCCCGGGCGGGACGGGCGGGCGGTTTGGTGCACATGGTGCACGTTGCAGCTCAGCGTCCTCATGGGGACGGTCTCGGGGGATTCAGCCATTGGTCGGCCGGTAGAAGCTTTGATGGCTACCTGGATGGGGGCGTTGCTTTCGATCCCGTCAGATGCCTCCATGTCCAGCAGGTTCGTGAAGGCCACTCCCAAAAAGTTGGGGAAGCCAACTGAGGGAGGAAAGCTCCCGAAGGTGAGAGGGACGGCCAAGTAGCCGTTCCGAACATGGCTTTCGATGGGCTGCTAGCCGAAAGCGAGGGCCATCTTGATGTGCAGCCTGCATTTACAAATCACAGAATTAGTATTACAAGAAGAGGGGCGTGGAGCCCTTAGTTCCGGCAAAGAGATGAAGGGTGATCCAGTCCCACTGGGCGTGCCAGACTTGTGGATGCACTTTTCGACACGCTCATTTGTTTGTTCTTTAAGTCGGTTTATTCGGTGAGTTTATTCGTTTATTAAGTGCGTGGGCGTGCCAGTCACAAAGTGACGATTTGTTCAGGCTTCATGGAAGCCCATGCTGCGCTCAATCTGAGTAATCAGACGATTGTGTGGTTCGGGTCGGGACTGAGACCCGTTGTGCCATAAAGGTCACAACGTCATTTACATCCTCTCGGAGAGGGGAATACCCTTGATTAATTGCCGGAAATAAGGGCTCCACAACCGAGAGAAATACTAATTAATGCAGGAAGGAAATGGTAAGAGGGCTATGCAATAAGCCCGTGGTGAGGGCATGAACACTCAGATTATGTCGGTCACCGATGGACCATTCCATGTTCTGGCAAAAGTCCATACAAAAAATAAGACGGTAACGGAGGACGACTTCGTGCAAATGTCTGCCAAGGGACGGCAATTTTGATACAGAGGGAAAGTCAGATCCCGGTGAGGGAGGGGACCCTGATGAGATATTAGCCCAACGCAAGGCCGGGCGGTCACCATGATGAAAGAGACGAGTCCTTGGGATGACGCTCGGCTTACAATGACATCATTAATATTCTCGGGTTCCGAATCAGAGAAGGAGAGACGAGGGCCACCATTATGTTTGTGATTTGTCAATGTTTGTTATTGTCATTTATTTATTGGCATTACCCTCTCTTTGTTGATTTCCTTTTATCACCCACAGACCATGAGCTCTTCTCCTATTCATTATTCCCCTTTTTATTATTATCACCCTTTGGTTATTATTTTTTATTATCTCAATTGGAACCACCCCACTTTTGTTATTATCATGACAGGAATTCCTCCATTTCCATCATTTTTGTTGTTATGTTTTCCCCTCTTCTGACTGGCGGTGTGGAGAAGCAGAGATCGAGTGTGCCGCTGGAGAGGCTAGGGGGTGCACCGCTGAAGGCTGGAAGGTGCACCGCTGGAGGATAGCAAGTGTATCGCTGGAGGATGTGCCGCTAGAAGGGTGTGCCGCTGGAAGGGTTGGGGGAGTGTACCGCTGGAGGGTTGAAGGATGCGCTGCCAGAGGGCAAAGGGAAGTGCACCGCTGGAGGGAGGCACAGGGTGTGCCGCTGGAGGTTAAAGGGGAGCGTGCCGCTGAAGGGTAAAGGAGGTGTAATGCTCAGAAGACAAAGAAGAGTGTACTGCTGGGGGATCTAGGAGTGTGCCGCTGAAGGTAAAGGGGTAAGAACTAAGGCGTACTGCTGAAGGTAGGTGGGAGTGTACCGCGAGAAAGAGTGCAGAATGAAACTAAGCAAAGAGTGCCATTCAAGGAGTGGGCCAGGGTTCAAGAGAGGGTCCCTTGTCCAATTCATGTCTGATAGAGAGTCCCAAATGGTTAAGCTTTCAGTTTCCCTGCCATGTGATCAAATTACAGGCCATGCTCAACAGTGCAGTTCTTGGAGTCTTATTCAGCAAATTCCTGGAGCCTTGAAGAGTTCCCTTAGTTGATTAGAATGTTTCATTGTTGTCGGTTTCATTTGTTTGTTGCTTCCTTTTGTCTCTTAACATATTGTTATTTCTGACAAAAATTCGGCAGCATCTCCCCTTGACCCGGACGGTAAGGGAATACAAGGGACATGTGCACAAGGAGTGACATGAACCAACAACTGAGGTGTGTGCCTAAGCAGCCACCTTTGGGGAAACTTTGGAAAACTCGGAGAAAATGCTGAACCAGAAACCAGTAGACTGATGCAAGCCATGAGTACACCGGAGAAATGATAGCCAAGGTGTGCCGGGCTGGCAGTCCAAGGGTGTGCCACTGGGCAGGCCAATAGGGGACGTGTGCCACTGAGGCAGCCAAGGGAGGAGCGTGCCGCTGGGCAGGTGGTGAGGACACTAGAGCACGAGTACGGCCCGACTCAGCAAGCCGTCGGTACCAGACCCGCAGCACGACTCGGTCGACATCGACATCCTTGTGGCTGGGCGACAGTATGGAGTCCCTACCAGAGTGTTGATACTTTTCTATGTTTATTGTGAGTGTATTAGCATGTATTTGCTTATTGTGAGTGTATTAGTGTGTATTTTGTATTTTAGCTTCTAGTTGGGTCAAGATTGTAATATGGGCTACACTTCATGTAAGGGATCCAATTTCTAAATTGGGCCTCAAGACCATTAGGAGCCCAAGTCCAATGTGGGCTTCTAGAAGACTTGGACTATTAGACTAAGGAGACAAAGGTGGAGGATGCCACATCCTTGTCCCCCATGCTTGTCTCCCACCTACCCTTGACCAATGTTAGTGGATGTCCTTTAGAGTTAGTGGATGTCCTTTGGTGTTAGTGGATGTCCTTGGATCTAGATCTAGAGTGTTCATATTTATAGTCTCTTGTTGTATTTTGTGTGGAACTAATGAAAAATTGAAGAGAATATTGCTTGGTGCACTCCCCCCTCTCTCTTGTGTTCTTGAGTGTTCTTCCCCTTCTTCCTCCAACTCCCTCTAGATCTGATCCAAACTCTTCTATCTCTCTCAAATATCTTTCTCTTCCCTTCTTCCTCTACCTATTGTGGATGTCCACCGCCGCCGCCGCCGCCGTTCGTGCCGCTATCGAGCCACCACAAGCCGATCTACATCTTGCTGCCCCAAACTCGGAGTTCTTGGACAGCAACTCGGTGTTTGAGATATTACGGGAGATCTGACCGTTGGATCGTCGCGAAATTTTGAGGGTTTGTTCCCCCACATCTCCCCTAGTTCCAGTTAAAATTTCGTGCCGATCAGAGTCCGTTTGCCCCCCTTCTCAGCCACTTGTTCCCCCCCCTCAGTCTGCCCTGATTGCAGCCTGCGGGATAGATCTTGGAAGAGGATTTTTCCCACCCATCAAACGAAGTCCAAATCCAGAAAAAGACCTATGTGCGTTTTTCTATCCCTCCCGTCTACCCATCATAAAAATCCCAGGTCCTAGATATTTCATTTGAACCCCGGTAAAGGCTGAAGAACAGGGAGATCCACTTCTGTCCCTGAGATCTGTCTGTCCGAACCAGAAAAGGGGTCATGTTGCAGAAGTTTTCATTTCAGATATGACTGTTGGATGAAGCTGAGTTTCTAGTATGTCGAAGAGCTCTGAGTCCTCTATCCAACGGCGCTAATCTCACTTCGATCCGACTTCGGATCTGATCGTGGCAACCGTTTTCGTGGAGGCGCACCGGTCTGGCCTGAAAGGGGGCTGCGAGACAGCCTTGGGGGTTAATTCCCAATAAACCCCCCAGCTCACAGTCGGCGACCACCGCTCCCGGGGACCGACCCGGGGCACTCCAGCGACGACCCCCCCGGTCACCGCCGCCAGAAGACGCGCGGAAGCTGCTGCCCCAGCAGCCGGGCCCACTTGGAGCCTTGTGGGCCCCACGTTGAGCGCCACCACCGTGCTGCCCGCCACCGCCAAGAACCACAAATCGCGGCCCGCCAACCCCTGAAACGACGCTCCCGGATCGCTGTTGTGGTCTTTTACCTCCCTGCGTGGAGTGGACCGAGTATTTACTGCTGTAAATTAATTATTATTTTGTACCGGGAGTGACGGTTCACGGCCGGGAAGTCTTCGCCACGCCGCGAGCGTGGAGGTACACCCGCCGCCCATTAGTCTAGTTTGCTTATTTAGTATGCATTCTACTGCCGCTGCATGTGCGTAGTTATTTTCCCTAGCTAGTTAATTTATTAATCACCGCTGTGAGTTGTGAGAGCGAGAACCCGTCCCGTGACTCATTCCGAGCACGAGAGTGAGTTGACTACCCCAGTCTCAAAGCCGGTTTCTCAACCGTGCACGATCGTCGCGTTTCCCTCGATGGGGCCGACTGTGAGTAGCGCTTCTTGTTTGGTGCTAGTTCGCCTCTTCTGGAACTCGTTCGGTGCCGCGTCTTAGTGTGTGTTGCTGGTCGCGTCGTCTGTCTAGCCGAGTCTCGTAGTCATCCCGCGTCAGCAGGCCAATAGAAGAGGTGTGCCGCTGAGCAAACCCAGGGAAGGGCGTGCTGCTGGGCAGACTCAAGGAGGTGTACCGTTGGAGGTGGGGTTAGGTGTCCCGTTGAAGGGCTTGAACGGTGTGACGACTGAGGGGGTTTGGGAGAGTGTGTGTGCACCGTGGACTCTGAAGGAGAAGCCTAGGAGCCTCCTAACCAGTAGATGAGTTCCAGCAGCTAGGCAGGGATGATGAGTGCTAACTAACCCAGATGGAGAGAGTGGGGTAACGCTCACTCCGTGGAAGGCCATCAAAAGGGAAAGGAGCCAACCCTACATTGGCGAGCCAGGAACACCACACATGGGGCCAAGCCTACGGATGGCATGAGGGGTAATCAGAACAAAACTAGAAGACCGGGGTGAAAATATAGACCATAGATTAATGACGAGGAGAAGATAGTGGATGGAACAAAAGATAGAGCCCAAGGGCACTTTTATTCATGATAAGAACTGCAACAACGACACAGGCCAAGATTCAGAGGCCAGCTACACCACGTCACAGACTAGATGAGCATGGAAATAGAAAAGATAGTCAAGAGACGAAAAGAGGAACAAAATAAAACAGCGATGGGGAGAGTTGGAACGAGGGAGGATGCTTCCCTTCACCCCATCCCCTCTCCCCCCTGTACAGGTAGCTCAGTTCCTCTCCATCCCTCCACTCCCTTCTACCTTCTTCTTTTCTTCTTCTTCTTCTCTGGTGCTCTCTTCGAACGGGTGTCTTCGCATGCAGTCTCCCTTCCTTCTTCTCAGTGAGGGCCTTTTATACGTGGGCCGTTGACGGGAGGATCTCATGATGGCACTGCCATCCAAGGTTGACCCGAGTCCCATCTTCGTCAGGTAGAAGTGTCATGGCCGAATCAAGGGGTGACACGATGGCAGGGCATTAGCTGGCGTCGAGGTGGCCAAGCTGTGCGCCAAGGGTCCCACCTATTGACCGTTGTGCCTCTTGCTGGTCTGTACCGTTCTGGCTGTTGCAACGTTGTGCCGCTAGGAGAGCCAAGGCGTTGTGTCGTTGAGGAAGTAGAACGCCCGTGCCGCTGGAGGGGGCACGTTTGGGTGTGCCGCTGAAGGGGATTTCAAGGGTGTGTTGCTGGGGTAGTTGAGGGTGTGCCGCTGAAGGCACCTGGAGGTGTGCCATTGAAGGCAGCTGAGGGGTGTGCCGTTGAATGCACCTGGAGGTGTGCCGTTAAAGGCAGCTGAGGGGTGTGCCATTGAACGGCCCCTTGGGTGTGCCGTTGGAGGCAGCTAAGGAGTGTGCCGCTGGAGGCACCTCAGGGGTGTGCCGTTGAAGGCACCTGAGGGTGTGCAGTTGAAGGCACTTGAAGGGTGTACCGTTGAGGGGCAGCTGAAGAGCGTGCCGCTGGGGCTCGCTAAGGGGTGTGCCGCTGGGACACCCGAGGAGTGTGCCGCTGGGGCACCTGAGGAGTGTGCCGCTGGAGGCACCCCAGGGTGTGCCGCGGGGGCTTTGCCGGCAGTGTGCCGCTGAAAGGGCAGGGAGTGTGCCGTTTGAAAGGGCCTTCTACTTTTGCCTCATGAACTTGAAGTTGTGCATTCTTTGGGATATTTCTTCACCGTTAGGGACCCAAGGGTGGGTCCATAGCAGTGTATAAATTCAGGAGGAGATCATGTGCTTTCTCTATCGTTTAATGCGCCCATGCAAATGCGGGGTTTGCCGGACGGTAGTATTCTCCTGGAGCCCTGGATGGCCAGTCTCCCCGAGTCTTCTCCCTTTGACTTTGACATTAATGCGGGGCTTGGTGAGACATATGAAAGTACAATTTTATACATCCACAATCATGAACTTATTTGAACTTATTACATACTTTATCGTTACATGCGTGGAAGTAACTTGATTTATACTTGAATATGCGCTCGCGCACTGATTATGTTCAAGGGCTCTATGCTAGTCCCCTCGGCTGATTTTCAGAAACATACTATTATAAACCATGGGGTATGATGCTATTGGCGTCGCATTACGCTGGGAGTACTTTCTTTATAAATAAGTGAAAATTCACGGCTCGACATGACATTCTTGTACATGACTTTCTTGCTTGGTATTCCACAGAAATTCACGAAGTACTTGCTCATAAGTAAAAGATACTAGAGTGATGATTATGTGACTTACTAGTACATTCTTGATACATTATTATTGATGAAAGGCCAATATCATGTTCTTGACTCATTCTTGTGTTTGCGACCTTTTCTTTCATTCCCTTTTCGTTCGCGTATCGATCAACCATTTGGCTAACTGGTAGTCAACTGACTGATTGACGACGCGGGCGTGCCAGTCAAATGAGTGACAATTTTATTGTGCGCGCATTCTGACCCATGTCGGGCGAATGTGAGGTTCGGTCGGGACCAGCAGTCCGCCATACCATAAAGGTTATGACGTTAATTACATCCCCCACGAGGAGGGAACACCTTTGATTAATTGCCGAGATATCGGGCTGTCGAAGCCGGGATAAAGGGTGCAGAGCAGGCAAGTGATCATGCAGGATGATACGATTGACCACACACGATTTATTAGGGTGGACCCTGGTACGCGGCGGAGGACTTAGGCTCGAAGGCCACCTTCACGCGTAACAAAGCCTCCAATCAGGCGTAACCTGACCTTCTGGCAATGTTATTTGATATACCAAGGATGCACACATTTGGGCATGCGTTAATGCGATATGAGTGCGTAGACTAAGGCATAACGGCAAGGATTCGAGGCGCATCGATTCAAGCTTGAACATGCTAATTTTATTCAGTTTATTGGTTGAGGAACTTGCATCCTTCTGTGATTAGCATAAGAAATCATCCCATAAGTGGGAAAGGGGTTAGAACGATGTAACGACACGATTCAGAACGAAACCGGTGCAGTGCGTGCGAAGATAGGGACTAAAACGCTTGAAACGGCGCCCTGAAACGTAGGTAAAAGGTTTAAAACGGCGCCAGAACCGTAGGTAAAGGGGGTAGCCCTGTTAAAACGGCGCGGGGAGCTGGGGCGCGCCGGGAAGGGCGCGCCGTTTTAAGGCGTTATCGCGCATGATCGCGCCGAATTAACCCGACTTCACAGAAACAGGAGCTTCGTCGGTTTATTCATGGATTTATTAAAAGGTTTTTGGATGGTTTTGAGAATTTATTGAGTTGATTATTCATAGAATCGGTGCCGAGTCATCCAAAGGTCGAGTCACGGGCTCGCGCGAGGTCCGGACTCGAGCGCGGCGATTGTTCCGAGTTTAAACTCGTTCGAGCCAAAATTTCGGCAGCATCTCCCCATCCCAAAGGATTGTCGGGGAGACGCAGGGAGTATTCACGTGGTGGAGTAAACCCCTAAAAGCCGGGTGGCGCAACGGCGGTCGGCAGATCCAAACGGATAGGAAGACCCCGAGGGCTAGCCTGCTAGGGGCACCGAGTCCGTGGGTAACAGTGAGTGAGTGAGGCGACTCGATATGGGAGCGAAAACCCCGAGGGCTAGCCTACGAGGGGCACGCGACCCGAGTCACCGCAACACTCGAATCGGGACGACCATATAGGGCAGGAATCCCCGAGGGCTAGCCTACGAGGGGAACGCAACCCACGGTCACTGTCGAGTCCGTTAAGGACTGCAGATTCTGAACTGTAGGGCTTGGCCCTATTATTGTACATCCAATGGTCCACAGGGAGATTCGTCATTGAGAGACGATCCCCCTGTCAACTAGATGATTGGTGAAAATAAGATTTGGGGAATGTCCCCCCTCCCCAGATGCTGGAGCGATGCTACATAGCATACTCCCATCAAAGTGCAAGTGACACGACAGGATCATTCGAGACTTCGTTTGACGGCGCCAGACAGACAAACTAATTGCCTTGAAACATATTAAAACGATGGAGCCCCACGGGTCGAGCAGATCAAGACTAGCAAAACATGTGGTCGGCACATAGCCCGGGGCACAGATATACATATACATGTATATGATATTCGGGAACGAACCCACATGGGGCTCACCGTCAAACAACTGGGAGCCGTCCGAGGATTCTTCCCGTCCCCCTGGTCTATGAAACAAAGCGTGAAAGGGATGGCGAAGAATCTTATTCCCAAGGCGGGGGGCCAGACAGAGATATGCACACAAGTACATCTCCGCTCGCAGAGCCCGTGAAATATTCAATGCCGAACCCAGCCATTGCATCAAGCTCGAAAGAAAGAGAACCCCGGGGAGGGGGGATGGATGATTCATATCGCCCGGAGGCATATCCGATGTCGGAGAAACCGGTTACACGAGAGTATGTATATATATGCTGGGGCAATCATTAAATGCACGCTCGAAGGAGGGTTAGAAAGCGAGAGGAAGAGATACGACGTCAATCACAGGTATACATATACAGAGCACATAGATTCCGGCGCCGTCGTTGTCGATCGGCCGCCGTTTCCATTAACGAAGAAACGATTACAGACGGAGTAAAAGAAGGGCAGAAGAAAAGGTGAGGAAGAGGGGGAGGAAAGGCTCATATCATCGCCCCTCCCCTCTTCTTCACTTACATTGCAGCCCTGAGGGCGAACCCAGCAAAACAGAAATGGGGGGGATTCGACCAGAAACACGACGATGACCCACCTAGGAGACAGGGAAGCAGTCGATCGTCCTCTCCGACACCGGGGAGCTCGAGTGGAAGAGGGTGGCGGCCGCCGAGAGACTTCAGCCGGGGAGACTTTCAGAAGAGAACCCTCCCCAAAAACCCTCTCTTTTCTTTTTTTGATCGGGTCCCCTCTCTTTTTGCCAATGGCCGAAAGCAGGCTATATATAGCCTTGTGATTGATTCGGCGCCCCAGGAAGAGGCGCGCCGGGTTGACGGTGCCGGGGAGAGGCCCCATTTGGCCTTTGCGCGCCGGTTTGATGGCGCCGGGGAATGGCCCCGTTTGGCTTTTGCGCGCCGGATTGACGGCGCCGTTTTAACCTGTTCACTTGGCGTGTCCAGTCCGGTGGGCCCGGAGATGATTCCGGAAGCTCCCGTCGACTGTTCCTCTCACCCTGGCTATCGAAGGGCCTTGATGGGGTGTTCACGAAGCTCTTGATAGGACGAATGGCCTTAAACAAGACTTCGTGTGTGTCCGGTCCGAGCACACGGGTGTCCTACTGACACAGTCTTCGGCACTGTGATTTGTGCTTCTGGCTGAGACGGACTCGTGCTCGAAGCTTCCTTGCAGGATGATGTCACATCCTGGTCAATTCCACCTTGAACGGTGATCAATCGGCCACTAACGGGCCCACTATGGCGAGAAGCCGAACCCGTGCCGGGTAATCGGGGTCTTCTACTGACAGAACCTTCGGCCCCTTGTTGCGGATGGCCGAGGACATTCTTCCTCTTTAGAAGAGTCATTGGGTAGACCGTCGTCCTTGGTCGGGCGACGGATGTGGGGTAGCGACACGACGAGGTCGATGCCGGATCATTGGACAGGCTTGATCGCGCTACCGGTTGGTTGCGGGTTCACTTCGACTCTCTTGAGGTAAAGTCCCCGACGTTCCCTTCAAGGTGGCTCAGGGCTTCGTCAGCTTGAGGGGTTTTCTTGGTAAGTTGATCTTTATCGGCTCCTGTGCTTCAGTGGGCCGTATCATTCATCTTTGCGGCTTGGTTGCCAAAGGATCATATTTTGAGTGCCAACAAATTCCCCCCAGACGTAGGCGGTGCAAGTGAGGTAGGAATGCGGCAATGCCTACGGATGAGCTTTGTTTGGTTGACAGAGGTTCGAACGGCACTTAATTCTGGCGTCGGACGTTAATCCGGCGAGGCAGGAAACCTGACGGTGTCACTTAAAACGGCGCGGCCTTTGATTTGCTGGTTAAAACGGTGCCGCCTTTACGGCGCGCCTTGGACTTCGGAGGTTAAAACGGCGCGGCCCCCACGGCGCGCCAATTGATTAAAACGGCGCGCCCCGAGGCGCGCCGTTTTAACAGGGGTGGAGCCCCCCTATATGAAGGTTCTCTCCTTCATTTTTTTCTTCTTCATTGCTCATTTGCCACGAATCCTTCTCTCTCTTCATTCCTTTCTCCACCGCGATGCCGAGTGAGTCTGAGGTCGTGGGCGAGTTTCTCAGGGGTGAGTGGAGTTGTTGATTCGGGTTTTAAACCCAATTCTTCGGGCCCCGGGAGGCTCCTCGTAGGACTTGTCCTCGGAGCTAGATCCCTCGGGTGTCCTATTTGGCCTTGGCTTAGCGCCTATGGCTGCTTTTAGGGGCCGCTCCCTTGGTGGACGACTTCCACTTTTCTTTTGGCAAACCCCCGAGCTGGGGAGACTCTGTCGAAATTTTGTCAGAAATATTGTTTCGATCCACTAATTCCTGACTTTTGTTTGTTCTTTTTCGGGTGCTGTTTCGCAGATAACATGGCTTCCGGCTCTTCTTCCTCCGTATCTCGGGTCGCCGTGACATGGGGGAATGTCCATTCCCTTGATCGGGGGCTCCGACGTGTAGCCGTGGTGGCTGAGTCTTCGGACTCAGAAACCGACACCGTCGACACCGGCCGTTTGTTGATTCTTGACGGCAACCACTTCAGGTATGACTGAGGGGATGACATCAGACGGGACCACCCCAAAGATAAGCACCTGATGGCGTTCCTCGAGCGCTTCAACCTTGGCGGGAAGCGTGACTTAATTCTAGTCCGCAGAGCTGAAGGAGCGCTACTGGCGGAGCGGGACAGCCTGACTGAGTCAGTCACCTATGGTATGCCCATGTACATTCCCGGGGAACCCAAGAAATGGGGGGCCGTGCTCGGAGTGCAGGAATTATCCCCCGAGGCCGGGATGCTGACGAGAGCGCCGTAGTACATACCAGCTCACTGGAATGAAACCGCCGGCCGCGTTGACAGGGAGAAGTCCATATATGGTCTATTCCTTGCACCGCTCCATTGGGGATACCGGGACGAGCCTTTTCTTTTGGACTGCTTGGCGGTCCGGTTCAAACATCAGATTTCAGTGGGGTGGTTTGGGGAGCTCAAAGCCACTGATGCTCACGCGTTCAGACCGGGAGCGGTTGAATTTACAGACTTTGTGTTGCGGCAATACGCCCCCATCTTGGTGCACGTCGGAGTTTATCAGAGCGTGTATGCTTCCCGGTATAGATACCCGATCTCCTGAGGTCTATGTTGCGGGATGGTTGAAGTCTTCTGCCCAGAGTACAATACTTTCTACACTGCAGAAGGTGAAACTTCATTGGATTTATGGAGCCTTTCTCAGCTAAGCGGCCTGTCGATAGATGGAGAGCCGTATGAAGAAGTTTGCTTCGCAGACTGGCTGAAGGACCAGACGGATGGTGAAGGCAACTACTTCACGGGCTTCGCCTATCGTTATTTGTTGAAGGCGTATCGCACCCTGCTGCGCCTGACACTTGACTCGCGGGAAGCGCGAAAGCCTGGTGAGAAGAGGCGTGTGCGGATGGGCACGTGGCTTCAATATTTCTTTGGTGGGGAGCAGCACTACGAGGACTTCCCCACAGTGGTTCCGACAGCGGTGGCGCGGAAGAAGAGGGCTCGGCGCCAAGCAACATATCCTGCTGTCTCAGGGAGAGGGCGGCAGGCCGGCCCGAATCCCACGGGAGTTGACGCAGTTACACACTGTGCTGCATACTTGACATATTGGCTTTGCTCATTCGCCCTTCCCCAAGGAGACGAGACGGTGATCAGGCCGGAGGTGATTTACCCTGCCTGTTTGATGGCTTGGGGGACGAAGCTGTCCCTGTGCCCTGTGGCTTTATACCTTATATACAAAATGTTGGGGGATTTGCACAAGTCACGCATCCCCAGGAATTCGCGGACAGTTGGTCCCCTCCACTTTTTTAATGCCTGGGTCTGCACCCTATTTCCGGAAGCAGCTCCCCGGTCAATGCAGTCAGATCGTCCTTTGCCGCGGATGATCGAATTTGCCAGTGCTGAACCATCTTCACTAGCGGACCAGCTTTTTGCCATTCGGGGGAAGTTGACGACAGTTTCAACAGATTCCCCTGGCGTTCTACATTTCTGGAGCTTGGCTGCCAGCTCCAGCCCTCTTGTCAACAGGATGCGGCAATGCCGATTATTTGAGACAGAGGAATTTATTCATCAGCTGACCGGGTCGAAGAGCACAAGGCCAATCTTGGAGCCGGAACTGGTGGAGTGGGCGTTGTCTATTCGCCCCAGTGTTCTAGTCTTTAGGAAAAGCGGCTTGCTGTGGCTGGAGCCGTATTATCCTTTCCGTTTCAGCCGGAATTTTGGGTATGACCAACAAATTCCTTCTTCTTCAGCCCGGTTCAATCTGCCGAATAGACACCGGGCTGGTCAGACGGCTACTGATGAAGCCCGTGGATGGTGGGACTACTTCCATCGCCGAGAGGATGTATCATTCAGGGTGCCAACCCCGGCTCGCCTGCCCCGAGTGACTCCAGACTTCATCAAGTGGTGGAATGCACGAACGGGCTTTTATCGGAACTTCCGGAAGGATTGCTGGCATGCTGCCGAACGCCATTTTTTAGACTCCTAGCGGGAGCCCATTCTGGATGTTGATCCGGCCTACTTGAAGAGGCTGAAATCTTTGTCCAACACTGAGGTGGCGGCATATGTAGAAGCCAGGAAAGCTGCGAAGGGCAAGTCGTCCCGAGCCGACCCGAAGATGCCAGAGATCCAGAGGGATGATTATATTAAGACTCTCTGGGGGCTGTGCCGGGTTAGCAGTGAGAGGGTTGCTCTCCAGACGATCCCCCTTCCGGTGGAAGAACCTCTTCCTAGTATGGCGAGCTGGCGCCCGGAAGTCGACCATTTTCATCCTTATCGGACCTTCATCGGGAGGGAAAACAGGCGGGCTGACTTGTATACCAACACCCCCTGGATATTCGCCCTGCTTCATTCTCATGGGCTTTCAGTTGCCAGTCCGTTAGAAGCCATTCGGAGCCATCAGCTTCTAATATCCTTCAAATATGTCGACAGCTGGGGATTCGACCACTTGAGCTTATATCATCACTTGTCCTCCTGCGGCCATGAAGATTTGGCCCAACTAACGGAGAAAAGTGAAACAATTGGTGATGTATGCTGGCTGATCCGTGAGGCGGCTTCCCGGGACAAGGCGCCAGTATTGCTTTATTGGCCACTCAGTCCTCGATATACGGGGATGCCAGGTAATGCTTATTTTCTTCTTCAGCCCTGGAGCTGCTTCCCCTATATTCAGTGTGCATCTTCTTACTTATGTGTTTTCGCAGCTCGCCTTTCTGCGGGAGCGACTCGACACTGTAGGGAGCTGATATCTAAGGCGGAGAAGCCTTCTTATTTCAATACTCCAGAGCCGGCTCCGACCACGACGCCATTACCCCCTGGGGACTCGCGGAAGCGGACCAGGTCTCAGGTCAGGGAGGCCATCAGCAGGGCTAAGACAGCCAAGAGGGCAGAATCCCGTGCTACTCGGGCACGTCGGAGGAAGGCTGCTGAGGAAGAGTCCACGGCTCCCCTTCCTCGAGTTCCGTCATTTTCTGAATTTGAGGCCGCCCGGACACAAGGGCTCGAGGGTGAAGGTGACTTCTTATTCTTGCATGGCTTATTTGCTTGTTCCAGCCGCCTGGGCTGACCATCTTTCTTTTCAGTAGCTGCCGGCACTATCCCTACCGTTGTTGGGTTGGAGGCGGCAACCGGAGCTGCTGTTGGAGAGAGAGAGGGGGAAGTAACCTTGACCTCTGTTGAGGGCGACTTGCCTTCACCGACGCCCCATCGAGAAACAGAAGGTAATTTGCGGCTCGCCCGTAGAGCTCAGTGGTATGTCGTAATTTCAGTCAAGTCCTGATTGTTTATTGTCCTTTGACTCCAGTCGACATTCGGCCCACACTGCTCCCTGAGGTTGGTGCCTCGGCAGGGGTTGTCATCGGAGAGCAAGGGCTTCCAAGGGACCAGCCCCTGGATACTCTACCGATAGATGTTCCCGAGATGGTGATCGCCGAGGAGGTTCTGGATAGAGGGCCTCCTCTCAGCGGCACGGTTCATGCTCAGGTCCTGGAGATCAGAGAACAAGCAGAAGAGTCATCCTCTTCTGAACAGATTGATTACGGCGGCGGCTCCGGCGATGATGAGGGGTTCCCGATGGTGGACACCGAGGCTGAGGACGCCGGGGCTTCATCAGCTTATGAGAGGGACCTGCCGACGTTTAGCCCTCCGAGGCTATTGGGAGCCGAGCACGGGCCATCATACCCGGCTACAGGAGAAGGGCCAGAATCTTCAGAGGCCACTTTGGGAGGCCTAAATATAGTGCCGGTTGAGGTAGGAAGTATTCCGATTCCCACTTGCAGCACTTCTTTTAATTTTCAAGCCAGCTGGCTGATGTACATATATGAAATGCAGGCTGAGGTGGCACCGCCGGCTATAATGATCCGCATACCCCTTCCAGACGTGGACATGGGTCAGTCGGCCTTCCCACCAGTTGTGCGTCCCATTGCCCTGCGGCTTCCACGGACCTATGCTGCTGCAGCGGCCCCAGAGGAACCCGGTGTGACTGCCGAGGTCAGCGGCCCGCCCGAGGTTGCAGGGACTCAGGCCCTGGTTGCTGGTGACGAGTCATTGCTGAAGCCGAGTGACCCCCCGGAAATAGAGGCAGGGGAAATTATTGCGGGCGAGGCCGATAACATTAAAGCTCTGTCGATCATAGAGGGCTCTCCTGCCTCAGCGGCCGGTGAGACTGCTCAGGAAGAGCAAGCGCCTTTCGTCGCCGACACGGTTGTTGTAGCCTCACCGCAACGGGCGAGCAAGGAAGTTGCCATCATGGAGGTTCCTTCAATTGATGTAGCCGCAATAGTCGGGCCGGATGTGGGCGTCGTACAGACTATGTCGTCGACGTCCCTCGGGGTAGCCGACGATATCTGGGCCGAAGTAGATAGCAGGGTAGACTTTCAGCTCCCCGAGACTTCGCCACTGGGCCTATAATTTTCTGGAGACATGGTGTGGCAGTCTCTGGATAATCTCCAGCGGGCCATGCTAGCTTCTCCGAACCTGACTTATCTGCAGCTGAGAAGCTTGATAGATCATCTCTCCCGATCGCTTTTGGCATTCGGCTGCCCAATGGATGATTGGACCCCGCGGGTTGTGATGTTGTTAAAACATGCCAACAGGCGGGAGTTCCTCAGTCGAGAGGTTTCTGATCAGCTGACTGCTGTGAAGCTGGAGAAGGCAGATTGCCGCACCGCCGTTGGTTCATTGAGGATGACTGTGGGACAGCTGAGAAATGTTGCCAGCAATATCTCGGAACGTCGGATGCTCCTCGCGGCACGATTGGACGAGTTGCGCTCGGAACTTGCTAAGGTCGAAGCCGAGCTGCAGGAAGGCGAGCGCCTAGAGATCCAGACAACGGAAGAGGCTGACCTGGCTGAAGGAAAACTTGCCTCACTAGACGAGAGGTTATCCCAGCGGACAGCCACCGAGACCCGTTTGCAAGAGTTGACACGATATCCTTCGCTGGGCCTTTTAGACTTGGCAGATATCTTCCGGCGCCCTTTGCCGTGACCTTGCTTTTTTCTTGGTAATGCTCCTTTTGTCTTCGGAGCTCATGTACCCCCGGGGGATGCCCCGGGTAAAAAAATGTGTTCCACCCATTCTCATTAAATGGAAATATTTCTTTTTGTTGCCGTCAATCGCGACTTCTTTTCTTTTCTTTATTCTGGATGGTCATCCGAACCTAAGGATACTTGCTGATGGCGCAGGAGAGCGCTCACGCCTTCAAGGAAGGGGTGAGGTGTTTGCTCCACCGCGATGTAGCCGTTCCCGGAACGGGGTCTTTGCTAATGTGGGACATAGGCAGCGTAGGCAGATTCCCCTAGCGAACCTTGCCGATGATGATGAGAGGTGTGTTATGACCCTTGACACAGGTCAAATGTCGATGCCATGATGTCTTGTTGGTCAGCGAGGGCGGAGGGCCCAGGTTAGAGTGTGGTCGACCGATCTTGTCGATGGTGACAAGGGTCGAAAAGGGGTAGACGGTCTCGCCGATGGTGACAAAAACCGGATAGGTAGCGACCGATCTTGCCGATGGTGACAAGGGTCGAAAGGGGTAGACGGTATTGCCGATGATGACAAAAATCGGATGGGTAGCGACCGATCTTGCCGATGGTGACAATGGTCGAAAGGGGATAGACGGTCTTGCCGATGGTGACAAAAACCAGATAGGTAGTGACCGATCTTGCCGATGGTGACAAGGGTCGAAAGGGGTAGACGGTCTTGCCGATGGTGACAAGAACCGGATAGGTAGTGACCGATCTTGCCGATGGTGACAAAGGTCGAAAGGGGTAGACGGTATTGCCGATGGTGACAAAAACCGGATAGGTAGCGACCGATCTTGCCGATGGTGACAAGGGTCGAAAGGGGTAGACGGTCTTGCCGATGGTGACAAAACCGGATAGGTAGCGACCGATCTTGCCGATGGTGACAAGGGTCGAAAAGGTATAGACACTGGACGTGTATAAGTGGGATATCGGATGAAGACCCTCGCCCCGACCTCGAAAATGGCCTTTGGACGACGGATGATTCATCACTATTCACCATCATTTTTTATTCACATTACTGACCTAAGCGCCCTTTCGGGTTTTCGCCGAAGCCAGCCCCCTCTTGCTTTTGCCCGCGCGCCCTTTCGGGTTTTCACGCGGCGGGGTACCCGATTTTGCCTGCGACGCCCTTTCGGGTTTTCGCCACAGCCGGGTTATAGCCATTTTTGCACTTGACCTGATATAGGAGCAAGTCTGGCGGGGTATCTCTATTTTTAACCCCATTTTCTTCTCTTTTCTCTTTTTTTTTCTTTGTTATTTTTTTTGTTTTTGAATTCGAGGTTCAGAAGAACTGGACCGCGGGAACGATGACCGTCCTTGTCGATGAGGACAAGGGTTGCTCTTAGGTTTATTTCGTCGACACTGGTTAAATGTCGAAGCAAGGACGTGGTTTATTAACAAGGATGTAGGATCCAAGTTTAAGAGTAGAGGTCGACCGATCTCACCGATGATGGCGAGAGTCGAAAAGGGTTTATTCGTCGGCATATGTTACTGCCGAAACAAGGATGGGGTCGTCAACAGGGACGTAAGGTCCAAGTTGGGGGAAGAGATCGATCGACCTCGTCGAAGATGACGGGGGTCGAAGAGGGTTTGTTCGTCGGCACATGTCGCGGCCGAAACAAGGATGGGGTTGTCAACAGGGACGTAGGGTCCAAGTTGAGGGAAGAGATCGACCGACCTCGTCGAGGATGACGGGGGTCGAAGAGGGTTTGTTAAAGGATTTCCGGCGGGACTTTGATGATTGTCCCTTTCTGAGTTTTGTTGGGTGGAGAATAAGAGAGGCATTTGGGAAATTACCACTTTACCAACTCAGGCGCCCTTTCGGGTTTTCGCCGAAGCCAGCCCCCTCTTACTTTTGCCCACGCGCCCTTTCGGGTTTTCACGTGGCGGGGTACCCGATTTTGCCTGCGACGCCCTTTCGGGTTTTCGCCACAGCCGGGTTATAGCCATTTTTGCACTTGCCCCGATGTGGGAGCAAGTCTGGCGGGGTATCTCTATTTTTAACCCCATTTTTATTTTGACTTCTTTGTTTTCTTTTTTTTTTTATTTGGAATGCGAGCCAAGAGAGGGTAGCTTGATTAGGGCGAAATGCCGCTAACCAAGGGGAGGTAGCTTGATTAGGGCGGAAATCCGCTAGCCAAGGAGAGGGTAGCTCGATCAGGGCAGAGTGCCATTGACCGATGAAAAGTAGTTTGATCAGGGCGGAATGCTGCTAACCCAGGAGAGGTAGCTTGATTAGGGCAGAATGCCGCTGATCAAGGAGAAGTAGCTCGATTAGGGCGGAATGCCACTAGCCAAGAAAATGGTAGCTCGGTTAGGGCGGAGTGCCACTAGACCAAGGAAAGGGTAGCTCGATTAGGGCGGAATGCCGCTAGCCAAGGAAAGGGTAGCTTGGCTAGGGCAAAATGCCACTAAACAAGGAGAAACGGCTCGATTAGGGCGGAAAGCCGCTAACCAAGGAAAAGTAGCTCGATTAGGGCAGAATGCCGCTAAACAAGGAGAAACGGCTCGATTAGGGCGGAATGCCGCTAACCAAGGAAAAGTAGCTCGATTAAGGCGGAATGCCGCTAACCAAGGAAAAGTAGCTCGATTAAGGCGGAGTGCCACTAACCAAGGAGAAGGTAGCTCGTGATAAGTAAAGTATGAAGTGATCTAGAAGGGGAGGGGATGAATAGATCACTATTTTTCGAAGAATTAAAAATTACTGCAGTGTATTTCGCTGAACGCAGATAATCTCGAACTCTAACTATCAAAAATAATGCAGTGCAGACAATAGCTCAAGAGAATGGAAGGCAAAACACAATATCACCACAAGCTATCACACAAGAACTCAGAGGATTTTAAGGTGGTTCGGCCCTTCAGACCTACATCCACCCCACACTCAAACCGAGTGTGGCTTCACTAACGGCTGGGCAACACAGCTTGCCAAACAAAAGCTGATACACAGCTTCCCAGGAGAACAACCTCTCCTCTTCCTCCTACCCGGAGGGAACCTCTAGCAACCCACGGTTACTAGAACCCAGAGACTCACGTCTCTCTTCCTCTTTTCAAGAGGGAACCCCACTAGTAGCAACCCCACTACTAGTGAACCAGAGGTCGAAGACCCCTCTTCCTCCAAACCCGGAGGGAACCCACAAGCAGCCCACCTGCTGCTTGCAAACCGGAGATCAGATCTCCCTTCTCCTGATCTCACAGGAGGACCCCGACCTCAGTCCAGAGGATCGGAAACATAGACCAGGACAGTTAAAGAAGGATAAAAACAAGAAACAAAAACCACGATCGAAGGAAATCAAATTCCAGACAATGGAAACAATGTAGCTCAAAATGAGCAATAGACTTCGGATTTGATCCGTAAGTCAGAACAATTCTTCTGATCACTCTTCTGCTCTCTCTTTCTCTCTGCTATTCTCTCTTCTCTCTTTTTCTTTTTCTATGGATCGAAGGACTCTCTGTATTTCTGCTTTTTCTTCTCTTCCTCTCAACTTCGATTATCTTCATCTGAGGACGAAGGGTTCTACTTATAGCAGCAACAGCAGGTGGATAGGGCACAAAACGCGTGTGCCTTCCACGCTCGATCCAGAATCTTCCTGCCACGTGCCTTCATCAGATTGGTTCCTCTTGTCTCGGATCACGTGCAGTCCAGGTGTGTGGAATGTTCTTCCTCGGACCTGTAATGAGATTAAATCCATTAATACGCTGCATGGCCACAAAAGCCAAAACTGCATGAGGTATATAGTAATAACACGGCGTGACTACTACACGAAATAAGAGAAGAACGACACGAGATACATTGTAACAGATCAGACACAAAGAAGGGAATATCACGAGGTGAGGTTATAGAACAAGACGAGGTAAAAAGAAAAAATGACACAAGATACATACAAAGATAAAACAGAAACCAACACGAAGTGTGTTTTCAACAGCACGAAATGAGACAGGAACGACACGAAGTGCAGTAGTGACAGAAACACATACTACACAGAGAATGACACGAAGTGGAACAAGAATGACACGAAGTGTCAACAAGGAGAATGACACGAAGTCAGTGAGACCAGTACGAGGAGAAACGACACGAGGTGAGACGACACGAAGTGAGACGACACGGACTGGCAACGACACGAAGTGAAGTTGACACGAAGTGAAAACAACACTAAGACGATGAGAACAGAAATAGACACGGAGTGAAAACAACACGAAGAAAAATACAAAGAAAATGACACGAATTGCATAAACATAACACGAAGATATAATACGGAAACGACACGAAATGAGACAAGAAAAATGACACGAGGTCTAGGAAGAACAACACGAAGACATAACTACAGAGACCAACACGAAGTGTGGACGACGTGGAGACAGCACTGACTGACTCGACTTGAGATACTTAACGCTTGAACTAAGAGAAGAGTGCACGAAGTAAAAACAACACGAGGACTAGGGACAGACACGATTATCACGACACGTGATGAAATGGTGGTAGTAGAAGAACAACACGAAGACGAACACGACACGAGCTGAATTTAACACATAAGCGAAGACAGACACTGACACGAGGTGTGGACACGAAGTGTGAATGACATTAGGTTCAGGGAAATCAACACGAAGATAGAAACAGTACGGACACACGAAGTATTACCTCTTAGCAGCTTTTTCTTATAAAACATGGATAATTCAAGTGCAAGATATCTGATCAAAAATAGCAAACGGTTAATATAGTGTTGCTCATCATCAAAACACTTAAGGAAGACACAAAATCCAACAGCTCGGTTAGGGCGGAGTGCCACTAAACCAAGGTGGGTATAGCTTGATTAGGGCGGAATGCCGCTAACCAAGGAAAAATAGCTCGAGTAGGGTGGAATGTCGCTAACCAAGGAAAGGTAGCTTGATTAGGGCGGAATGCCACTAAACAAGGAGAAACGGCTCGATTAGGGTGGAATGCCGCTAACCAAGGAAAAGTAGCTCGATTAGGGCGGAGTGCCACTAACCAAGGAGAAGGTAGCTCGGTTAGGGCGGAGTGCCACTAACCAAGGAGAAGGTAGCTCGGTTAGGGCGGAGTGCCACTAACCAAGGAGAGGGTAGCTCGGTTAGGGTGGAGTGCCACTGACCAAGGAGAAGGTAGCTCGGTTAGGGCGGAGTGCCACTAAACCAAGGTGGGTATAGCTTGATTAGGGCGGAATGCCACTAGCCAAGGAAAGGGAGCTCGGTTAGGGCGGAGTGCCACTAGACCAAGGGGAGTAGCTCGATTAGGGCGGAATGCCGCTAACCAAGGAAAGTGTGTGTTCCGACCGATCACTCGGGGTGTGTCGGCTGCGCCGCATGATACAGCTTAATGTGTTTTCCGTTGAGGGGAGAGAACTGGATGACTCCTTTGTGGTCTACAAGGACGTAGGCACCCCCTTCATATACTCGGCGGACAATATACGGTCCGACCCAGTTTTCGACCAGCTTCCCTTTGGGGTTAGAGGCCATCACTTCTCTTCTTTTGACCATCACCAGGTCTCCTTTCTTGAACTCTCGACCCTTGACTAACTTGTCAAAAGCACGGGCCATGCGAGCTTGGAAGAGTTGGATGTTTTGTTGCGCCTGGAGGCGTTTTCCTTCGAGCTCGGCGAGCTCTTCCAATCTTCTTTCTGCATTGGTCTGCTCACCACTGACTAATCCGTGCTGGATGGCAACTCGCAATGAAGGAACTTCAAGTTCAATCGGCACTACAGCTTCCGACCCATAGACAAGGGAGAAGGGTGAACAGCCGGTTGGGGTCTTGTAGACAGTACGATAAGCCCAAAGTGCTTCGTACATCCTTTCTTCCCAATCCTTTTTGTTAGACTTGACAGTCTTTGCCAATAGTGTGCACAAGGTCTTGTTAAAGGCCTCTGCCAGTCCATTGGCTTGAGGGTTGTAGGGGGACGATGTCCTCCAGTCAATTCTGTATTTGTCGGCTAGCCGGTAAACCTTCTGATTTTTGAAATGGCTGCCATTATCAGAGATGATTCGGCTGGGGATCCCGAACCGAAATATTACATTCTGCCAGAAGAATCTTGCAACTAGTTCTCCAGTCACATCTCTTAGTGCTACTGCCTCCGCCCATCTGGAGAAATAGTCTGTAGCTGCTAAGATGTATCTGCATCCAGATGAAGATGCTGGTTGTGGCCCTACCACGTCCGTGCCCCACTGAGCAAACGGCCAACTTGGTAGGGTGGGATGTAGTGGCGCTGGAGGTCTTCTCGCCACATTAGCGTGTTCTTGACACTTCTGACAAGCTTT
Organism: Amorphophallus konjac; assembly: GCA_022559845.1. Taxonomy (NCBI): domain Eukaryota; kingdom Viridiplantae; phylum Streptophyta; class Magnoliopsida; order Alismatales; family Araceae; genus Amorphophallus; species Amorphophallus konjac. The sequence goes on from CM040123.1 coordinate 335,955,003, forward strand.
GGCAAACTTGCAACAATCATTAAATATAGTGGGCCAATAATAACCCAGCTTCTTTATCTCAATTTTCATTTTCGGGCCAGCCTGGTGTGCCGCAGCTGATCCTGCATGAACTTCTTGCATCACCTGTCCCGCTTCTGCTGAAGACAAGCAACGGAGTAGGACTTTCCTTCGAGCATCTGCCATAATTCGGAACAAGGTCCCACTTCTCATCTCGTAAGAATCCTTGATCTTCAGGAGCTTCATTCTTTGTTCCTTTTCTTTTGGAAGTTGCTGGTGTTGAAACCAGCGTAGGAGATGCTCTCGCCAGTCGGGCTGTTGGACCCCTTCGATGACTGCTACTTCCATCTCTTGTTCGTCGGCCAGAACCTCTGTTACGCTGGGGACCTGTCGGCGGTTGATCACTGTTATATTCAGGCTTGTGTCTGGCGGGACCGCCAATGAACTGGCCAGCTTAGAGAGGGCGTCTGCCTGAGCATTCCGGCCTCGATGAATGTGCTTGATGCTGATGAAGTAAAATCTTGCCATCAGGCGAATCGCCAACTGGTGATAGGGGAGGAGCTCTTGCTTTCGCACCTCGAACTCTCCTTCCAGCTGTTTTATAACTAGCATGGAGTCTCCGAATGCTTCCAGCATCTGAATTCCCATGGACAGAGCAATCTGCAACCCGATTATCAGGGCTTCATATTCTGCTTCATTGTTTGTGCATTGTTTATTTATGGAGCAGGAAGTATGCACCACTTCTCCTTCTGGGGACTTCAAGACTATGCCTGCTCCTGCTCTGACCCTGGATGACCCGGTAGCAGAGGTGTCAATTCTGGAAGCGCCATCAAAGTATAGCTGCCATGAGGAAGGCTGTACTTGGGCGGCTTCTAGGGTTTCATCCTCGGGAAGTTCTGGTTCCCACGGGCTTTCCCCGGGTATCGGATGTTCAGCAAAGAAGTCTACAATAGCTTGACCTTTGATGGCCTTGCGCGGTACGTAGGAGACATCAAACTCCATAAGGATTGCCGCCCATTTGCCTGGGCGGCCTTTGAGTGCCGGCTGGGACATAATATATTTCAGGGGATCCTCCTTGGACACCAGGCTGATTTCATGCGACAACATATAATGCCGGAGCTTTTTGACTACGAAGACTAGTGACAGGCAGATCTTCTCAATATAAGTATATTTTTCTTCAGTTCTGACCAGTCTCCGACTGAGGTAATAGAGGGCTTGTTCTTTCCCTTCTTCATTATTCTGGGCTAGCATTGCCCCCAGAGAATTGTGTGTAGCTGCTATATACAGTATCAACGGCCGTCCTTTCACCGGTGCGCCCAATACTAGAGGAGTCTTCAGATAGTCTTTTAGCTTGTCAAAGGCTGTCTGACAATCTTCATCCCAATAAAAGGGAACGTCTTTCATCATCAACTTGTGAAAAGGCTGGCATCGCCCTAACAAATTGGAAATGAATCGCCGGATATAGGCCAAGCGGCCCTGTAGTGACCTCAGCTCGGAGATGTTCCTTGGTGGAGGTAACTCCTGTATTGCCTTGATCTTTGCGGGGTCTATCTCAATTCCCCGATATCGGACGATAAAGCCCAAGAATTTTCCGCTCGACACTCCGAACGCACATTTCATAGGATTCATTTTTAGCTCATGCTGCCTCAGCCTCTGAAAAACAATCCGGAGGTCTTGCAGGTGATCTTCTTTTCTTCTAGTTTTGACCACCAGGTCATCTATGTAGCACTCGACCTTGTGGTAGAGCAATTCATCAAAAAATTTGGTCATTGCACGCTGATAAGTTGCGCCAGCATTCTTCAGTCCGAATGGCATTCTCTTGTAATGATAAATGCCTTTAGGAGTTCGAAAAGCAGTATGGACCCGGTCATGCTCCGCAATCCAAATCTGATTGTAGCCGGAAGACCCATCCATGAATGACAGGGCTTCATGGCCGGTTGTAGCATCGATCATGACCTCGGTTATTGGCACCGGAAAGTCATCTTTAGGGCAAGCTTTATTCAGATCCCGGAAGTCAACACAAATCCGGATCTGTCCATTCTTCTTTTTCACAGGGACGATATTCGCCAGCCATGTGGTGTACTGATTTTCTTCAACAAATCCCACATCAATGAGCTTGTCAACTTTGGCACAGATTCGGGTGATGAGCTCTGGCCTCATACGCCACGGTGGTTGCTTCACCTGCTCGGCTTTGGGCTGATCGCTAGCTCGTGTTGTGAGACAGCGGGGTTTAGACCTGGCATCTCTTTATAAGTCCAGGCGAAGCAATCCCGGTACTCTAGCAGCAGCTGGACGTACAGCTCCCGTTCTTCCGGGGATAGTTGGGCACTGAGGAAGGTAGGCCTAGGGTCCTTCTCATTTCCCAGGTTGACTTCTATCAGTTCGTTAACTGTGGCTTGGCCTCCGTCTTCTATTTCCGGCGGTGCCGGTTGGAGGTCGACGAAGTCTGGAACACCATCTCGAGAGTCGAGCACTTCGACCTCCTCGTCGGACATCGCCAGGGCTTCATGGGGTCCTCTTGCTTCTTGTGCTAGCGACTGTGTGGATGGATCTATGGACACACCCGTTGCCGTTGTAGCTCTCGAGGGTGAGAGAACAGCTTCAGCGCTTGTGGATGGAGTTGCAGCCATGACATGCGAGTAGTTGTTTGCCGCCGGACTCGTACAGCACATTGGATTCGTGGCAGAAGTTGAGGGAGTCTCGCCTTCTGGGACAGTTGTATCTTCCGCAGAAGTGGCTTCTTCTTTTCTGGTAGCTGGCTCCCCTTAATTAGAGTTGACCAAGGCCTGCCTGATTGGCAGAAAGGGTGCTGAAGTTGTCATTAGTAGGACCCCTGTAGGGGGAGAGACTCCTACTTCTTGAATGTCTTCGGCTCCGCTGCTGCTAGCCGTATCAAATTCGGCTTGAAAGGCCGCTTCCTCAGGACGGACCTGCTCCCAGCATTGGCAGGAGATCAAGGTCTCCATTTGTTGATTCTGGGATAGAGCCAATTCAGCATGTTCGGCTTCCGCCGGATATTCATCAAAGGTTGCCCCCAGAGGGCTATCTTCAGTTGGATAGAAGGTGGAGATGGTATCCACCTCATACCGCCCATTGTAATAGTAGTCTTCCAGGGTGAAGCCCAGACCCGGATGTTGAGAGACACGTCTCATTTCTTTATCCAGATTTGCAGGATACCACATCTTCTGGAAAGCTTCCCTACATTTTTGAGATTGATCGGGAGGGATGTGTTGCTTTTGAAACATCCTGGCCATCCGATCAGTGGTAAATGCCAGGCCCTGAACAGGAACCCGCGGGTTGGCTAGATCCTCAGGGAGGCTGCAGTCCGTGTCCTCCTGAGTGGGATGCTCCTCAGCTATATAGAACAAGCTGCTGGGCCCATCTTCTTGTGTCACCTCCCAGGCTTTGAAAGGTTCGACAGTGGGACCATCGAGGCCGGAGACTGGCTTGGTGAGCCGGCCGGGACTCCGATGCGGTCGTGCTGTCGATCAACATGCACTTCCTTGGCTTTGGGGTATAATGATGGGGGTGTCACCCTGCCGACATTTCCAGAAGCCGTGATGTGGGAAACCACCTTCAGCTTGACATATCCGCGCGGCGGTGGTGGATACCAACCGTCACCCGATCTGTTCTTCGACGCCCCTACGGGGGCTTCAGTTTCAGAAACCTTCCGGGGAGACCCCGTATATAGGTTGGCGTCCGCCAAGTGACATTCAAACACCTCGAATGGGTGGATGTCAGCAAATATCCTCTCCTCCTTCCCCTGGAGGCTGTATTTGATGCATTGGTGGAGTGTGGAGGGCACCACCATGTTTTCATGCAGCCATGGGCAGCCGAGCAGCGCTTTGTAGGAGGTGCGAGAGTCAATGACGTGAAACTGCACCGTTGTAGTGAAATCTGCCAGGGTCAGCGTGAACTCTACCACTCCCATAGATACTTCACATTTTTGGTTGAAGCCGGCGATACGCATATCCCCGACTTTCTCGAGATGCACATTAAAGTTGTACCTCTCGTATATTCTATATGGCAGGATGTTGACTGCTGCACCAGGATCGACCAGAATCCGGTTCAGTTCTCTTCCGTTCAGGTGCCCTTTCATATATAGCGGCCTGTTGTGACTGGCAGTAGGCAGTAGCATGTCTTCTGGAGAGAAGGTCATACTGGCTTCTGGTATAGCCTCAGCTATGCAGGTTTCAAACTGAACAGGCGTCTGCAGAGCAGTAATGATCGCCTGTCGAGTTTCTTCACTCAAAGAGAGAATTTCCCAGATCGTAAATCGAGCAGGGAGCTTCTTGAGCAACTTCATTGTTCGGCTTCCAGCCCGGACATTGGAGAGCTTCATCTCTTCAGCCCATCTGGGCTTGGGGAGGTTTTGATTTGTGGGTCCGGAAGGACCTGCTTCATCTTCCTCGGACTCAGCACCCTCTTGACTGGCACCGGCTGTCGGGTCTTCTTTATTAGCTGCTGTAGGGCAAGCCCCATCTGCATTTGCATTCTCAGTAGATTGTGCTGGCTACGGGTGACTGACCCCGGGTGTAGGGTTAGCCTCCTGATAAGGCTGTTTCCCCTTTGACATCTTCATGAATTCAAGGAATGAAGGGACTATCTTGCCCCCAGTCTTGTTGTATAGACCCGACGGAGGAGGGATTTGAACTCCCTTAACTTCCGGCGGAGGTGTCTTGTAGGGTTGCTCCCTTCTGAACATAATGTTGTGATTGGGTGGCGGCTGGCGCCCCCATTTCCGGCCTGACCGGGTGGCATGTGCAGCAGTTGCGGCCTCAGCCTTGCCTCCCCCAGCATGGGGTGTGAAGCAAATTTCTTCTTCTTCCTCTTCTCCGGGCAGGTTGAAGAGTGCTGACAGGGTATTGCAGGAGACGACATGTGTTCTATGGGCCCCAGCGGCCTTTCTTTTCTTCCTCTTTTGCCTTTTCTTCTTTTTGGTTTCTGCAGGTGCTTTCCCCCAGAACAGGTTGCTCTCTTGAGGTGGTGCTGCTTCAGCTTCCTCCCCTTGCTTGAGTGAGAGTTGCTCCAGCTCTTGCCATGGGACGTGGTCCCGTACCAGCAGAGGTTTCAGTTCGGGCTGCACATATTCATCTAGCCCTTCAATTAAGTGTTGCATTCGAAGGACTCCAGGATTGGTTTCCTTGATTACTGGCAGCGGAGTTTGTCTCCTCCTGTTAGGTGTATGTATTCTGACAGCTGTAGGTGGAGTGACCCATACGGGTGCTACCACTGGCGGAGAAGGCCGGGGTGTAATGCCACGGATATGTGCCCCATCTTTTGGGTGGGGTGCCCTCTTCTTCTTGTGCTTCACAGGGATTTGCTGCCACCCCTGTTGTCCTTTCACGGGCTCCAGGAAATGTATTTCGTAGGTGCTCCGTGTGCTTGCTTCAGAGATCTCCTCAGGTAATGCCTGGTAGAGGGAGATCATGTTGATTGCTGCCCTCTTGAAAGGGGCTTCATGTGGCTGAGGAGGGTCTACTTTGTACTCTCCCAGCTCTATCTCATTCTTCTTCACCATCCCTTCGATGACGTCTTTGAAAACATAGCAGTCTTCGATTGGATGTCCCAACATCTGGTGGTAGGGGCAGAATCTTGGACTGTCTTTACTTTTCAGGTCCTCCGGCCTCCTTGGTTCAGGCAGAGTGACCATGTTGTATTCTGTTACCCAGTCGAACAGGACTCGGGTCTTGTCTTTTGGAAAGGAATAAGCTTTCTTCATTTTGTCCCTCAGCGAAGGACCTTCTTTATCATCTGGAGCTTTCGCAGGTTGTGGGGGAGCCGCTTTCTTGTCTTTCTCCTTCTGTTGTTCGAATGCCTTGATATCAAGCGCATTCGCTTCTTTAGGTGTGGGGCGCCGTTCCGCCGCCTTGCCTTTCTGGGCTATGCTGGCAGCTGACGTCGGGACAGGTTTGGCTAGGAAGGCCTCCACCTCGGCCACCACATTATTCAGCCGGTCGAACGACCGTATTTCCATACCAATCATCTTTTCTAGGACCTCCCTCCTGAGGTTTTATTTACATATTTGCACAGCGTCCTCCTGATGCGGGGGCCGCTTACATCTCAATCCGAGGTTCCTCCACCTCTTGATGTAGTCAAGGGCTGTCTCATCTGCCCTTTGTTTTGTTGAATAGAGTTCGGCCACTGTGACCTCCCTCTCTGTGACATGGAATCTTTCTCTGAACTTCCTCTGCATATCTGACTAGTCATTAATTGACCTGGCCGAGAGACTGGAGTACCATTCAAATGCGAGCCCTGTAAGCGAGGACCCGAAGAATTTCAGCAGGTATGACTCGTCGGTGGCCAGATCACCCATAACGGTCATATAATATGCAATATGCTCTTTTGGGGAACCTTTCCCGTTGAATTTGTCAAATTTGGGCGGCTTGTTGACTCCCGGGGAAGTCGCTTAGCCGCATGGTGTTGTGGGTAGGGCACCCGATAGGCATCGAATGCGACATAGTCGCCTTCGCTTTTCTCTGCGAGCTTCAGCTCGATCATCCTTTCCACCATCATCCGGTTCACGACCGTGGGGTCGACTGGCTCCGGATAGAAGTGTGCTGGCTGCAGGTATGGGGTGACCAAGGTGGTCGCCTGTGGAGGATGCAGCAGCGGGGGTGTTGGGTGCACCTGAGGAAGCACCGGAGGTAGCAGCGGCTGAGGCTGTGGCGGCCGCTGTTGTGCTGTCGTCACGGTTGGTTCTGACGGCTGGGGTAGTGTATAGAGCGGTGGAGGGTCGTCTCGACGAGCCGCTCCCCGGGATGATTCACCCTGGACTTCGGGTGGTTTGGAAGCTGATGAGTGTTCAGTTTTCTCCATCAGCTGTTTCTTCAGGGAATCTATTTCTCGTTGATATTTTTGCAGCAGCATCAAGATTGATGGATCTATAGTGGTGGGGACACCTTCTGTTGTCTCCCCGGTTGCACCCTCAGGCAGGATATCGAGGAGCATGTCGTCTTCTTCTTCCGTCATCACCACATTAGCGGTCAAGACGGGGGCTTTGTCATCCCAGTGGAGGTAGACCTAGGGCTGTTTCTCTTTCATCATTGTCAGAAGCCCTCTTGCTGCTTCTGTCCTGCGGGTAGTCGGCCCCGGCCGTACGGCCAATTGAGCCAGTTCTTGGGGGTCTTCAGGGAGCTCCCCATATTGACTGGACACGCCAGCCATGTTGCAAGTGAAAACCTGCATCCTTCTTCTTTGTCGATGGACCCTCCGCCTTGCTTGTTGCGGAAAGGTTAGCATCTCGAACACAGAAATTCTTCTTCTTTCTTCCCGCTCGGGGAAGGCTTCATTGGCTTCGATCTCAAAACCGCCATCGTATCCATTGTCGTCGACCGACGACACCATCATTATATCTTCCATATCTTCTCCATCCGCCACTGATGGGAAGTAGTCTTCGTCAGTGGCGACTGTCTGCATCAGTCGCTGCTGACCCAGCGAGGGGTTGCCCAGCCCTCGAAAGTAGTTCCTGATCAGACATGTTACCTCCTCTTGACCCCGCTCTTGATAGAGTACGAGGATAGTTGTCGACCTCCAGTAGGAGGGATATAGGCCAGCCGAGCTCTGTCGGCCGGATGTCGGAATCTTCGTCCCGTGACTGGGACGTTGGCTTGGCGGGCAGCAGCCCGGAAACTTCTGTAGCGCGGGGGATCCGCAACCACTTCTTCTTCATTCTTCGGGGACAATCCCCTTTCTCTTCTCGCTCCCGCCTCGTCATTCATAGGACGGCGGCGGATGGGTGTCAGATGGTAGGCAGGTCGGGTCCGCTTGGGAACCCACACCTGTTTGAACTTTTTCGGCTTGAGTGCCGAGCTTCCCTGGCCATAGGGGCCGGCTTCTTCTCTTTCTGCCCTCCCTCCAGCGAGAGCTTGATAGGTGTTGTGGACAGGGATGTTGGGGATGACTCGGTCTGGGGTCACCCGTGCCGTGCGTCCATCGAGGAAGACGCGCATGCCTCCCACCAGCATCGATTTCCCGGACTGAGATACAGTTCCGGTGATCACAGCAGTATTCTTGCGATCCTGGCGACGCTAACGTCCTCCAGAGCGTCTGTTGATGACAGTGGGGTGCGTCCCACGTACAACGTGGTGCACCAGGCAGCTAGCGGTCGGGGCCGGATTCTTGAGCGAACCATCGCAGCAGGGAGCCTTCAGAGGCTCCACTTCCTTCACGGTTTCCTCGACAGGTTCCGTGGCTTCGACTTCCAGCATGTTGATAAAGGCCAACCCCAAGAAGTTGGGGAAGCCCACAGCAGGAGGAAAGCTACCAAATTCCATGGGCACCGCCAGGTACCCTTGCGCGTGTCTGGCGACGATCGCAGGACCGAAGCCGACGCCGGTTATCCAGTGAGTCATCATTGTTTGCACTGAAATATCAAACAAGGCGATAATCAGTAGTCTTTGAGAGGGCTTCGAAGCCCGAGTATCTTGGCAAAGAGATGAAAGGTGACACTGGTCCCACCGGGCGTGCCAGACTTGTTTGCGACCTTTTCTTTCTTTCCCTTTTGTTCGCGTATCGATCAACCATTTGGCTAACTGGTAGTCAACTGACTGATTGACGACGCGGGCGTGCCAGTCACATGAGTGACAATTTTATTGTGCGCTCATTCTGACCCATGTCGGGCGAATGTGAGGTTCGGTCGGGACCAGCAGTCCGCCATACCATAAAGGTTATGGCATTAATTACATCCCCCACGAGGAGGGAACACCTTTGATTAATTGCCGAGATATCGGGCTGTCGAAGCCGGGATAAAGGGTGCAGAGCAGGCAAGTGATCATGCAGGATGATACGATTGACCACACACGATTTATTAGGGTGGACCCTGGTACGCGGCGGAGGACTTAGGCTCGAAGGCCACCTTCACGCGTAACAAAGCCTCCAATCAGGCGTAACCTGACCTTCTGGCAATGTTATTTGATATACCAAGGATGCACACATTCGGGCATGCGTTAATGCGATATGAGTGCGTAGACTAAGGCATAACGGCAAGGATTCGAGGCGCATCGATTCAAGCTTGAACATGCTAATTTTATTCAGTTTATTGGTTGAGGAACTTGCATCCTTCTGTGATTAGCATAAGAAATCATCCCATAAGTGGGAAAGGGGTTAGAACGATGTAACGACACGATTCGGAACGAAACCGGTGCAGTGCGTGCGAAGATAGGGACTAAAACGCTTGAAACGGCGCCCTGAAATGTAGGTAAAAGGTTTTAAAACAGCGCCAGAACCGTAGGTAAAGGGGGTAGCCCTGTTAAAACGGCGCGGGGAGCTGGGGCGCGCCGGGAAGGGGCGCGCCGTTTTAAGGCGTTATCGCGCATGATCGCGCCGAATTAACCCGACTTCACAGAAACAGGAGCTTCGTCGGTTTATTCATGGATTTATTAAAAGGTTTTTGGATGGTTTTGAGAATTTATTGAGTTGATTATTCATAGAATCGGTGCCGAGTCATCCAAAGGTCGAGTCACTGCTCGCGTGAGGTCCGGACTCGAGCGCGGTGATTGTTCCGAGTTTAAACTCGTTCGAGCCGAAATTTCGCCAGCATCTCCCCATCCCAAAGGATTGTCGGGGAGACGCAGGGAGTACTCACGTGGCGGAGTAAACCCCTAAAAGCCGGGTGGCGCAACGGCGGCTGGCAGACCCAAACGGATAGGAAGACCCCGAGGGCTAGCCTGCTAGGGGCACCGAGTCCGTGGGTAATAGTGAGTGAGTGAGGCGACTCGATATGGGAGCAAAAACCCCGAGGGCTAGCCTACGAGGGGCACGCGACCCGAGTCACCGCGACACTCGAATCGGGACGACCATATAGGGCAGGAATCCCCGAGGGCTAGCCTACGAGGGGAACGCAACCCACGCTCAATGTCGAGTCCTTTAAGGACTGCAGATTCTGAACTGTAGGGCTTGGCCCTATTATTGTACATCCAATGGTCCACAGGGAGATTCGTCATTGAGAGACGATCCCCCTGTCAACCGGATGATTGGTGAAAACAAGATTTGGGGAATGTCCCCCCTCCCCAGATGCTGGAGTGATGCTACATAGCATACTCCCATCAAAGTGCAAGTGACACGACAGGATCATTCGATACTTCATTTGACGGCGCCAGACAAACAAACTAATTGCCTTGAAACATATTAAAACGATGGAGCCCCACGGATCGAGCAGATCAAGACTAGCAAAACATGTGGTCGGCACATAGCCCGGGGCACAGATATACATATACATGTATATGATATTCGGGAACGAACCCACATGGGGCTCACCATCAAACAACTGGGAGCTGTCCGAGGATTCTTCTCGTCCCCCTGGTCTATGAAACAAAGCGTGAAAGGGATGGCGAAGAATCTTATTCCCAAGGCGGGGGGCCAGACAGAGATATGCACACAAGTACATCTCCGCTCGCAGAGCCCGTGAAATATTCAATGCCGAACCCAGCCATTGCATCAAGCTCGAAAGAAAGAGAACCCCGGGGAGGGGGGATGGATGATTCATATCACCCGGAGGCATATCCGATGTCGGAGAAACCGGTTACACGAGAGTATGTATATATATGCTGGGGCAATCATTAAATGCACGCTCGAAGGAGGGTTAGAAAGCGAGAGGAAGAGATACGACGTCAATCACAGCAGCTCTTCATTCATCCCATGAAAGACACAGGTATACATATACAGAGCACATAGATTCCGGCGCCGTCGTTGTCGATCGGCCGCCGT